>JAOSBN010000004.1:10042017-10061326 GCA_027563595.1 Erythroxylum suave | reverse complement strand
GCCTTATCTCTCCATTATTTACTCAAATCGGCTGCCTTGGGGATTTCTAGAATAATCTACCTTATCGCTCCTTAATACTCTATTATACTAGTGCTACAAATTCCTTAGAAACAAGTTCAAGTCCAAAGATTTCGTCATTTATGTGACCGCTGCTGACGTTCAGGTCAAGCAAGAACACCTCTTGTCACAGAGATCCGAATCTGAGGTTCCTTGGCCCTTGAACAATGATATTTTTTTTTGAGAATAGAAAATTGAATTAATAAAAGAAGAGGAAAATTACAACGTTATACAACAAGGGATACCCTTGGCACACAAAACAACAAAGAAAATACTATGTCATAAGAATAGATGGAAACAAGACAGAATTGTTAGATCTCCATTGACGGTCATCTTACTGCTTTCATCCACAATAACTCTTCTCGAATAGCTAGCACAACAGTCCTATGGCAATTTCAGCTACTCTTGCCGAAGACCCACAACCTAGCATATCAACTTTCAACAATTTTTTTAAGTATGTAAAGTAGAGAAAACATCAGAGCTGCATGTTAATTGAAGTTTTTTGTCAAAACAATTTCACGAATTTCAGTCGTTATCAAAGAGATCAGATTTTCTTTTGCCAAAGACTTGTTCGTAAAGCATCGAAAATTCCGTTCTCTCCAAAGCGAGTAGATACAAACTCCCAATACAACGATGTGAACTAGCCTTCTGGAAGCTACTTGTGAAGAGAGACAATTACTAATATCAACTAAATCCAACCCTGGATTTGGCCACGAACATAAGGCAGAGATGTGATCCCATATTGTTTTGTTGAAGGGGCATTCAAAGAAAAGGTGGGTACACATTTCAATCTGCAGAGAACACATGGGACAGTATTTATCCATTTGTATATATGGGAGTCGGTTTGCTGTGGAAAGCTTATTCTGAATGGTCAACCAGAAGATGAAAGAGATTCTTGGCGTTAAGCGTCTGCTCCAGACTGTGGTTGCCCAAGGAACAATAAACATATGTCTACGCAAGTTGTCACAAATGATCCTATTTGTCAGTTTGTCAATAGAAATACCTTTCCAATTCAACGTAGCGTCCCACTTCCACTTACCAATATCAGTACTTCCTCAAGATATTTGGACACATACCTTGTGTAAGCAGTGCGCTAGAGCAGTCAGACAGAACTCATTGTAATTTTTTTTTCAAATATCACACGCTTATCTCGGAAAAACTAGGAATCATTAATGGCTTGTTTTATTTAAAACATGGCCAATTTCAATCCCAATTGTATATATACCTTGTAGACTTTCAGAAATCATTTGAGCCCTCTTTAATTTCGAAACACTTTCAGTCGTAAAACCATTAAATAATAAAATTATTCACATAAAAAGGTAAAATAATTACGAAATACATTATTTAAGACAAAAATAACAGAAAAACGTATGTACATAGTAACTGATTCCGACCTCTATCTCTTGGTCAAAAACAACAATTATACTCCAGTTGATTTAACTAGGGCTTCTCTGAGCCTAAAAATATGTTGCAAATTTGAGTTTTGCGAACTCAATGAGTGGACCATTCTCGATGACTCACTCAATCACATAACACATATAGTTTAAGTAATCACATAACTCACATCACTTCATTAATTCATCATGTAGCATCTATAACATACTTTGATAATAAACTTTCGCATTTTTCTATCAATTTGATTCCATATTTCAATTGCAGTCATTCAATTTATGAAATTCATATGTATATGCGATGTACATGAAACTCAAATTCACTTATTACATTATTGTGACCAAGAGCCCTAATCACTGTCCCATTTCCGTTGTAGATACCAAGCTCTATCATTCTGTCCCGTATCCATTGTGGATACTGGGCTCTATCATTCTATCCCATATCTTTTGTGGATACTCGGCTCTATCATTTTAATTGAGCTATAGGCTCTTACCATAGCTATCTGAGCTTTAAGCTCTTTTTCAGTGGCTACTCCGGTCATAATTACCTTTTTATTTCATGCATTCATGGGATCATATGTTTCACATTTTTAATCATCATTTTCAATCCATTATATTTGCATGTACTTTCTCATTCATGTTGGTCATCGGACTTGGTCCGGCATTCAACATTCACAATGAGAGACATTTATTCAATCCAATTCATATTCAAGTAGTACTTCCTATGTTTTGTTTATGCATCAAACGTCTCGGACATTTATTGTTCGGAATCAACACATTCACATTTCTCATTTCTCATCGGATCAATATCCGGCATTCAACAATTTAGTTGAGAACACTTATTTCTTTCTCATTCACATTCAAGGAAGCACTTCCAATATGTTAACATTCATCAAGCTCCTCGGACTATTTATGTCCGGAATCAACACATTTACATCACATATTTCAGTAGCATAATTCAATACAACATTTTAAACAAAACAAATAATGAAAGGGAGACCATCTAGTTTGACTCACAGTACGCTCCAAATTAGCATTAGCTTTCTTGATCCAGAAACGACTGGATGCTGATGTTCTATCATGTATAACATCATTTTGCAATACACGTATTGCACACACATTATTTATTGCATAATTTCATAAACCTTCAATTATACACATATGTGTATGTGTAATGTATAATGCATGCTCATATTGACAATTCCAGGTATATTTCCTTTATTCACATCTCATAATCAATTAACATCTTTCAATCTTTCTTTAATATTTAAAGAACTTTACTCACTTTAATCACCTCATTTCTCATCAATTAGGGTCATTCAAGATCTCATTCAAATCTAATTACCTCATATGGAAACACCCTAATATTGATTTGTTCATGTAACAATCAAAGGATAACTCTTTACCACCATAAGTCTAGCCACGATCGTGGTGTCCCTGTCACGATCGTGACAGAAATATTTTGGTGCTGACCACGATCGTGCTGTAAAGGCCATGATCGTGACCAGAAGAAAATTCTTGTCACGATCATGCTGTAAGGGTCATGATCGTGCCTTGAATTTTTCTTCCTTCATTCATCTGAATTCAACACATATCACAACTCCAATTTCATACCAATTTTCCCATAATTCATACACATTAATGCAATTTCATTCCATGCTAATTACACCACCTATTTATTGGATTAACTGCTCTAATCCTCAACTCATTTGATTCAACATTTCAAACTCAATCTCATTATTCATGAAATTCAATCTCCTTCCTTACTATGTCTTATTCATAATGCATCAAACAATTCATTCATTATGTTATGTCCTCATTTAATACTCTAAACATTTCACATTTAGATGCATTGGCATTAAACTTGCTTTTCCTTAAAGTGTAGCATTAAGATCAATCAAAACTTATCACACATTTAACCAACTCTTCCAACATCAAATTACGTTCATTTTAAGCCCCAATTATGTCCAAAACATCATAATTATATCACTAATCCTTAATTGGTTCAATCATTGCATAATCAACACATTATCATGAAAAATCACTGCCCACAATTGTGTCATCCCCTGCCACAACCGTGACAGAAACTAGTTTCCCAATATTCCTGCAGCTTTCCTAGTTTTTCTCTTGACAGGTTTTTAGGTCAGTTTTGTATGACCATGTTTACCTAGACAATGAGGTTTTTAGGCAACACTTTCTTCTAATAAAATTTTACTCTATATCTTAAGTTTCTAATGACATCAAAATCGTACCTTTTGGTTTAGTATCATGCACGTTATAGTCAAAATACTAGAGACTGTTCCTCTACTGAACACAATTCTCTACTTCAAGCCAAATTTGGCATAATTAAAATTCGGTTCCTCCATAACAATTGTAGCCATATGTCTCTAGTTTAATCTAAATCAAAACTCATCCCATTTTGATTTCTACAAATCAAGATATGGTCAAATTACAGATGCTTGTTCAGTAAGCTCTCCATCTAGCATATTTCAGCACACATTTAACTTCATTCCCATCTTAGTTCATCTCTTTTACTTAGTCTATCTTTTCTAACTCATGTCCTCTTTATTTCCTCTTCATTCCTACTTCCACTTCAACTCAATATCATACACAACAATTTATGATCTATGTTTGATCATTAATCCAAAAACAGAACATATAACATTCTTTCATAAATTAATTTTCTGCACTTCTTTTAACCCCATTTTTGGACTCATTCTAACTCTAAATTATCTTTCCATTAATTTGAATCATTAATCAACATATACACAAAAGCAAGACATGAACATACCCCTCATTCACGTCCAATATATATATATATTATGCTTATTTTACCCTAATCCATCATCAAGAAATTTCATTTAACAAACTAAGAAGATCAATAACATAATACTTACTTGTTTACCTCAAGATCTTCAAAAATCCCCAAGAAACCCTAGCTTTCCTTCTTTACACGTCCATCATCATTTAAGGAGTGGTTTGAGCCATTTTGTAACAAGATGAAAAGGACAACAAAACTATTGAAGTGGTGGTTTTATTGTCAACAAAAATCAAGGTTATGAATGGGGAGAGCAAGAATCGTAAATGGAGAAGAAGAAGAAGAAATGAAGAAGATCAAGATGGGAGGGACTTACGAAGAGAGAGAAGCAAATGACAAATGAAAGACCAAAAGTTAGTCTTTCACAAAAATTGTGGACTTAATAAGTGGTGTGGTATTTGTCACATGTTATTTTCTTATGGTCCAATTTTGGGTCTTTTAAAAATGCTAGTCCATTTGTCTCCTAATTCTAATCCAATTTACTCCCAATTTTGAATGACATGTGTCATTAAATCCCAATATCACTTTTCAATAGTTCTACTACCATTTGGTATTTATTTCTACTACTATTTATCAATTGTTTTGCTACTTGACATTTTTCCTAGTTCATAAATACCAAAAAATTTCAGAAAATTATCAAATTTCTCTAAAAATTCTAAATCAATAATTTAATTCACTGAATCAATTTTCAAAACAAAATAATCACTATTCACATCATAATTACATTAAATCAATCATTTATACCCCGCAAAATGTCAATTGAGTGCATGAACAAATTATTGTAATGTGTGCAATAGTCAATTTCATGTGTATATATGCTATATTATGCATAAGCACAAAGTGCATTTCTCTATTATCTCATTACCAGTTCTCATGTATGGTATTTCTGACTCTCTAATAATGGGAACGGGATGTTACATTCAATGTGTTGGAGGCAAAGATAGGCAAAAACAAGAAATTAAACAAAGAAATAAAGAAAGACACACCAATTATAACTAAACTCACCAAAAACCCAAAACTTAGAGGAACAAATTCAAATCTGCCCCAAATTGAAAGATAGGTAATTCAACGTGTTTTAATGATTCTTGTACACAAATTACGGTAATTTGAGTTTCCAACTTGAATTTATGCAAAAGAATTGATTGTTCAATTCTGGATTGACAAGAATTGCATATATGATTCAAAGAAAAACTATCTTGATCAATCTGAAATTTTCTCTTCTTTTTTTTTTCATGATTTCGTTCTTTTCTGATTCCTTTTTCTTTCCTTTTCATGTTTTTTACTTTTTCCGATTCCTTTCTCTTTTTGATTCCTTTTTCCTTCTTTTCATGTTTTCTTTTTCTTTTTCTGATTTAGGTCTGAAGATCAAGAAAGCAAAGACTTACTAAAGAAAACAAGAACACGAATTCAAAAATAAGAATTCAAAAAGACATAAAAGAACATGAAAGATCAATTCTGTCACAACCAAAAGAAATGAAATTTTCAAAGAAACAAACAAGAAAGCATAAAAGGGATACATATGAGTTCAATAGAATTAAGCCATACGGAAACCCCAAGAAATTTGAGTTCATGAAACCCTCCTAATTCTATTGGTTCATTAATCTAACTTTCTATCCCAAGAACATATTAGATCAAACCCCAATTTCATGAATTGAGACCTAATCCCAAAGAATTCAGAAACTAACTCATGTTGCAAGTACTTGTTATTGCAAATCAATTTCTTGAAGTAACCAAGAAAGCAATCACACATCTCTTGAAGAAATCCAAATTCTGGAAATTTCGTGCATTAAAAATCATTCAAAAGTTGTCTTATAGCCCTCATCATGTTCTATTTATATTGTAGAAAATAAGATGACCTAAACTTCTAAAGCAAACAATGGGCTTAATACAAACAGCCCATAGAATAAGTTTAAAACTTAAACTAAATAAAAGCAAACAATGGGCCTATTACAATCAACCCATAAAACAAGTTTGAAACTTAAACTAAATAAAAGCAACTAAATTATAATCCCAAATAATACAATCAGCCCTTTTATAAGAGATATTGAGCTTGTCTTCAAAATTAGCTAAACATTAGCCTCTTCACGCCTCCCTAAGCAAAATTACAAGCTTTGGCATGCCTTGGTGTTCTTCCATAGATGTCTTGGCCTCATTATGAATTTAAGATGTGATTAAGTTTTGAACAAATCTTTGCATAGCTTGCTTAAGCTTTGAAGCTTGTTGCCTTGTAATTGGTCTATTAGAGATGGAAAGCTTGTCTTGTTGAGTAGTTTTATGGCATTGAACCTCCTTGTCAAGGTTGGTTGTATCAGCCAAGTACAGCTCCAAGAACCCCAATTCGTTTGGGATTCAGGTGGCTCAATTCATCAGGTTTAAGGCTTACGTTCTTGAATTACTAACAAATGGTAATGATCAGATATCACTTCATGATTTAAGATGATTATTACCTAAAGATGATCATGATATGTTTAACCAAAGTATTGATTCTAGGGACAAAACTTCATATCTCCCTTTAGAAAACTATTTCAAGCAGGGCCTTTATATGTTTGAAATGGGTTAGAATGACCTTGATAGTGCATTCTATTTTAAATCAGGGACCAAGTACTAGACTCTATCCCAGATATTTTGTCAGAATTTGAGATTGGAATTAAGGTTGTTATTTATTTGTTTTTGAAGATGATGATTGTAACAATATATTATATTATAAACTCTAATTGCTCTTTCCTGTTTCAAATTTTTGAAGAGATTATACGATGAAGGTGCCAGGAATTTCTGGATTCACAATACAGGACCATTTACCTACTTGCCTAGGATCATTGCAACTTTTGGGAAAATGGAATCAAAGTTGGACTAGCTTGGTTGTGTTGGTTCACACAACTGCCTTGTAGGGCTTTTCAATACACAATTACATGATCTTTGCGCCAGCTTCCGGGATCAATTTGCTGAAGCTAATGTTACTTACGTCGTCATATTTTCAGTGAAGTGGAATCTAATCTCAAATTTCGCTTCATACGGTAATTATCCCTGATCTTCAGAAAGTCCCTGATGCAGAGTATTGGTCGAGATGTCCTTATATGTAGGTTGGGCAAACCTATATACTAGACTAGTCTTTTAGTTAGTTAGGTCTGGTTTGCATCATTTGATATCACAGTCGGCTCTCACGCATGTGGGTGCATGCATGTTTGTGGGGTTGATTTGGGGTGGTTCTCTTATAGAAGGTAACCTAGACCACACGCGGGACGCGTGTTCTTGTGCAATAGAGGGAATTGATGCAGTAAGCATCATAGTTCCACATCGCCTAAGATTATTGGTTGAGATGACCTTATATATAGGCTAGGCAACCTATATACTAGACTAGTTTTTTTATTAGTTAGGTCTGGTTTACATCAGTTTTTGTTGTCTTCCTTAATTTTTCCAATGAACAATGATTTTCAGGTTTCAAATAGCCATTGGCAGCTTTCTGTGGTCATGGAGGACCGCCATTGAATTTTGACAATAGGGTTTCTTGTGGAGAAACCAAGATACTGAATGAGAGCAAAGTTACAGAAAGTCCTTACTGCTGAATACGTAAATTAGGATGGGAACATTATAAAGAAGCAGCTAACAAAGTTGTTTCAGAAAAAATACTAGGAGAAATTAAAATGACATAATCCTCCCGGTAAGAAAAATAAAAGAGCATTCTTTGGCAAGTCAAATCCAAGTTGTAGAGTTTCATTGTGAATTAATAAGTTGAAATATTCAAGCTTTGGTTGGAAGTCGGAACTCAGTAAAATGCTACTACCTCTGATCTTCAAGCCTTTTTCTACTGTGTGAAGTCCGGAGAATAAGCATGAAAATGCCACCAGTTAGGTTATCTCCAACCTATTCCTCCAAAATAGAGTAAAGTTTCCTCTATTTTAGAGATGCTACAGTGTTTTTCACTCCAATTCACAACTCTATTTTTCACACTAAAAAGGAATATTCTCAGCATATTCTTTTATACCTTTCATTAATGATTATTAAAATTACTTTATAAAATTAACCCAACGTTTCTTTTTTGTGTATATTTTTATTCATAATATTATTATTGTTATATTTTTATGTTAATAAATAATAAAAATAAAATTTTAATTAAACTATAATTTGTTATTTGATAATAATAAATGAAATAATATATGAGATATATTGCACTATTTTATATTATTTAATTATAGTAAACGACAATATAATTACCTAATATCAATTATATTTTGGTTTTATTTTGTTTATTTAGTTCTATTGCTTGAGTATTAATATTCATGTACGTGTGTTTTAATTTAGTTTTTTTTTTTTGTAATTTATTATGTTATTTGACTATTAATATAAATATATTTGTGGTTTACTTATTTGAAGTTTTCTAATAAATATTTTTAAAATTTTTTGTTTAAAATATTTATTCATAAGTAAATAATTATAAAGTTATAAATATATAATGCAAAATATATAAATATGAAATTAATCCTTAAAATTATTATAAAGTTATAATTATTTAAATAAATATATAATGAAATATTGTTTAAATAACAAAATAAAGAATGAAAAATTAAAAAATTGAATTAATGAAAAGAGAAAGGAAAAAGAAAGACAAAAAAGAAAAAAACAAAAAAAAGTGAATAGTAATGAAGGCGTTATATTGCCCCTCCAAATTTGGAAGAATATTGTAACATTCCTCTAAAATGAAGGAGAAAATGGAGGTGGATTGGAATAATTTTTTCCTCCAAAATAGTATTTCTCTTTTATTTTAAAGGTGGGTTGGAGATGCCCTTAGACATTTTATTTTTCATTTAACCTTAAACTCAAAAGACATCCGACTTTATCCACAAATCCCATTATTTGCTATGAAGAGGATAAGTTCCTAATAAATTTTAATTAAAATTGATAATTTTTCAGGGGAACAAATAGATAAAGGAAAGACAATATGTTCTTTTGTGATAATAGGCAATTTAAATTTAGAATATAAAAATGAATTGGCTTCGGATCTTTCTCTATCCAAAATAGATAAAAGCACAAGAACATTCCTTTTCTCTTCTACTCTCTCAAAGTTAGCCTTTGCGTCCCTCCGCTTCACTCCTCGCACCAGATTCTCTCTCTCTCTAAACTTTCTTCGATCAGAGAATTTTTACTCTCCCTCCTGAAGTCAATTTCTTTGTCGCAGATCCTTTTCTTTCATTAGTTTCGTTAAAGCTCGTGTCTTTAATCTCGGTTTCACTTAGTCCTGCATTGGGTTTAAAATGTTTCCGATTTGCATGTGTTCCCTTGTTGTTTTGGTTATGGACGAGTAATACAAGTTATGGCAGTAAAGTGAGAATTCCCGATTAGGGCTTGTCATAGTTAACTGAGCGTTACCGGAGATGATTCCCTGGGGTGGACTTAGTTGCTGCCTCAGTGCAGCTGCTCTGTATTTGCTCGGAAGGAGTAGTGGCAGGTCTTTTCCTTTTTACTCTTTGGATAAATTTATTAAAAGTGTGTTAAATTTGATAAAATTGAAGAGTTTAATGGATGGGTGTGTGCTGATGTGCGTTTCTTGGTGTTGCAGGGATGCAGAGGTTCTTAAATCGGTATCCAGAGTTAATCAGTTGAAGGATTTGGGTATGTGGAGGTTCTTAATGTTCATTTTTTTCCCTTGTGGCTTGGGGATCTTGAACAACTTCACTTAAGTATTTCCTTCTACGTGTTGGTGGATAGAATGCGCTTACTTTGTCTCAGGCTTTCTTTTTTGGTTCTGTAGAATGATGGGTACATATAATTTAGGCTTTTCTGCGGAAATTCTGTGACAGATACTGTTCTATATATCTGTAACATTATCTTCAGGACCATAGCAACTTGGAAACCTTTCTGATTGAGTTCAGCTTAGACACTTTTTTAGGCTTCATCTGCCGTGGCTTTCTTCATCATTGACAGTATTTTTGCAGTGAACTAGGCAATATCCATTTGCTGTCCAAACTCAGATCCTTTTACACATTATGCTCATGATGAGTCCTCTCACTTATTAGCAATATTGAAAAAGGAATACCAGTTCTTGTGATGGATAATTTTGAACACATAGAAACTAGCTAATCTAATTTCTACTTATGCATGTGATTATGTGTTTTCTAAACGATGAATTTTCTGTTCTCTCTGTTTTAGCAAAACTACTTGATATTGAAAGGAAATTCTTGCCATTGGTTGTTGCAATTTCCGGAAGAGTTGGCTCAGATACTCCAATTAGTTGCGAGTATAGTGGTCTTAGAGGTGTTATTGTAGAAGAGACGGTAATAACAATTTATTGAGTGTAGCTTTTTATTTGCATTTCCCATCCCAAATTAACATTTGAATTTATTTTACCAAATGTTCTTCAGGCGGAACAGCATTTCCTGAAGCACAATGATGCTGGATCTTGGATTCAAGATTCGGCCTTAATGCTATCAATGAGTAAAGAAGTCCCATGGTATTTGGTGAGTGATAATCTCTGTTCATTTGTCTTTATTCAAAGTGCAACTCTTTGGTTTATATTGTACTTTCTCCATGCATTTCTTAAGAAATTTCATCTTAATTAGTTATGTTTTTTTGTTGGGATCATGGTTGAATGAGAAATCCCTGTTATGGAGTTTTTGAAAATAATTATCAGGATGATGAGACTGATCGAGTATATGTTGTGGGGGCACGAGGTGCTTCAGGCTTTTTGTTCACTGTTGCAAGTGAAGTTTTTGAGGAGTCAGGGCGATCGCTTGTACGTGGAACATTGGACTATCTTCAAGGACTCAAGGTATGTCTTTTTGGTTGTTTCTTGAGTCAGCATTACTAAAAACTTTTGTTTAAGCTTGTTCAACAGTAAGTATAATTTCAGATGCTTGGAGTCAAGCGAATCGAACGGGTGCTCCCGACTGGTACTTCATTGACTGTTGTGGGCGAGGTATCTTAACTTGAATGATGACAGTTTTCATCTGTTTAACAATAATCTTGGCATCAGCTATGCTCCTAATTTGGTCATTTTCAACTTTGATTAGTCTTCAAGCCCTTTTTCAATAATTCCTTGATTTAGCATAATGTTTCCTAGTTTTACACCTTCTAGCCTAATCATTTTTTCTTCGTGGGTAAATTACTTGAACCAATCATTGTTCTCCCATTTTTAATCTGGAAGCATTCGACAATTGTCATATACTAGTTGCTGCATTTATTTGAACTTGGGTATTGGTGATTTGATTCATCTATGAGGAGCATTCATCTACTTAAGTTTCCCAGCCTTCTTTCACTTTTTGTGAGGGCAATGTTGATCATTAGAGGAACGTCCTATTCTGGCAGGACATTGTTCCCTTGCCCCAGATAGTTGATTTCTTTGAATGTATACTGTATCATAATTTTCCCTTATCCACTTGAAGCTATTTTGCTTCTTCATTTTGTTTACAGGCTGTCAAAGATGACATTGGAACAGTTCGGATTCAGCGTCCTCTCAAAGGACCTTTTTATGTATCTCCCAAGACTCTTGATGAACTCATTGGAAATTTGGGGAAGTGGGCAAGGTTGGATATATGCCGTCATCCATTAATTCAAAATCAGTTCTTCTATTGCAGCAGTTCACGAATAATGGAATTTATATGCAGGTGGTACAAGTGTGCCTCAATGGGCTTGACAGTTTTTGGTATATTCTTTATCGCCAAACATGCTATACATTATATCATGGAAAGAAAGCGTCGCCGGGAACTGCAAAATAGGTTTGTACTGATGAATTCTATGATTGTAGGTGTGGTTTTTAAATATGTGTGTTGAAACGAATTTCTAAGGATAATTGATAATTAATTATTGCTTATGAGAATCCTTAAGATAATGTTGTGATGTCTACGTGGTCACTGCTGTACCTTTCTTGGAGGTTCGAGAAGTCCCAGAACTGAGAAGAAAGAGAACAGAGAGGAGTAGTCTTACTTGTCAGTAAGCTTTTTGAAGATCACTCTTCCAGTGAAAAACTGATGAAAGTTTTTTAAAATTAGGTTATTTAAATTAGGACTTACCAGTTGTATCATATCGTTTCTTCTTGTAGAAGTCGAAACCTTACAAAGTCCCTAAACTTTGAGGTTTTACCATGTTTGGTGTTGTTAAGTCTATGATTAAAGCACAATTATTTAACAGCTTTGTCTTGCCATTGTGGCCTTTTCTGTTATAACGAGATGGATTTAAGGAGTGCTTTATTGCAGGGTACTTGCTGCTGCTGCGAAGAGGTCAGAACAAGATCATGAAGGTAAAAATTGTGATGTTATTGTTTATGCACAAAATTTACTTTTTTGAGGTATTAGAGGTTTGCCCTTGTTTGCAGCGTCAAATGGTCAAGCTGATAATGGATCAGATAATGCTAAGAGAGAGTGTCCTGTTCCAGATCTATGCGTGATATGCCTTGAGCATGAATACAATGCTGTTTTCCTTCCGTAAGTAGACAAGCTTTCCTTTTCTATTATAACGGTACAAGATCATAAGAGTAGGATATCTTTTCCTAACCATGAGTCCTTAGAGTACTCTTTTTTTCTCGAGAGTTCAATAAAAAAGTGTCTTATATGAGGCTGAAGTGAAGTTTCATCTGTTGAATGCTACTAGTTTCTCAAAAACTACCAATTGAAACTTATAGGAAGTTATAACTATAGAGTTGAGGCTCAGATGTGAGCATTCACTGGAGAGAGAAGATCTTATCCAAGTTGCAAGATGTAATGTACTTCGGAAGGTTTTTTCTTAACGTTGTGCTGTATCAGTGGACTACTGGCGTTGTGATCTAAAACTAGCTGGAACCTGTTCGTTGTTAGGACATGTTTGCTTCAATCTTTGATCTGCTTACTTGGTACTCTACCTGATTATAATAGTTTATTGAAGTGGGAAGCTTATAGTTCATCAGAATCAGTGGCTCATATGAAATGCTCTCTATTACAGCATTTAACTTTGCTTTCAAACGCTTCCTTCCTTCCTTCCTTTCTTGGGTACCGTGATTTGAAATGTATTGCCTACATATGCTTGGAAGTAAGGTTTATCGTTTATAAAAAGGTTATGGCATCTATCATCCTAATACTATCGATGGTAGCTTGAAAGAGTATGTGGATGTTCATTTGTGTTGAGCTCTAGTTCAGAACTCCACGTGGCTATAAATGAATTCATGCAACCAAATTTATTTCTCTTAATACAGTAGCCTAATACAGGTGCTCAAAAAAAGTGTTTGATGTTGTTTTCACTTATGATTGATTTAAGGTGTGCTCACATGTGCTGCTGTACCACTTGTTCATCACAATTGACAAACTGTCCTCTTTGCCGAAGACGGATAGAGCAAGTGGTGAAGACTTTCCGGCATTGAAGAGTTTTTCTTTCTAAATTGATACACAAGTTCACTTTTAGGTGTGCAGAGATGTTGGATGAGGATACTTACGTGAATGGGAATTTGCTCGTGTATCTCTGGAATTAGTGAAGTCAAATCTAAACCAGACTACGACTTTGTACATACCTTACACAATATATATTTACGCTTACAGTTGTCGACTTTTTCCTTCTTCCTCATTTTATGTGTACCTTCGGATAAATTTCTATCCCAATTCAGTCATAATAACAACACTGTTAGCAAGGCAGTTTGCAAGCCAATTCAGGTTTATAAACGGTTCACTCATGGTCTTAAGAGCAAGCAGTCCCAAACCAAGCTGTCAAGTTAGTTTCCATTTCAGTTACTGTTTTAAGTTATGGATCCAGCATTGTAGGAACCATTTCTGTTCATGCTTTTTGTCTCCCTAAATAATGGAAGGCTCACCTCCACTAAGGTAGTTTATTTCCTTGTTTATAGGACCAGCATCTCTGTAATTATGTATTTAAGTTCATTTGATTTTCAATGAAAGCAGCATGAAAATTCCAACACAGTCTTTGAGCACTTTAGCTTCAAGAGGTTATCAGGTTCTCTCCTTTGAGCCTGAACAGTGGCAACCATAGGTTGTAAGAAAAGAAACTCTTTATCGCAAACACCAACTGAACCCTCACCCCATCGACCCATAACTAGAGCCATATCTAGGGACCCTAACAAATTGTTATTAGAGCCAATAGTTATGGGAGACAATTGAAGAACAACTTACCAAACTCCTTAACTTATTTTTAGCCGAGCAACAGGCAAACCAAGCCCGAAATGAGAAAGTTGACCAACTTCATGCCAAATTGGATGCCATGTCTCTGGAATTGGAATCCAGCAAGAAGGGGATGTCTTCAAGTGCTGAAAGTCAATTGCGGATAATTTCTGGTGCAATAGTTTTTGAAAATTCCGGAGGAAACACAATTGTACCGAAATTCACCAAACTCGAATTCCCTCGCTATAATGGGCTGGAAGATCCATTGATTTGGTTGAGTCGTTGTGGCCACTTTTTTCGACATCAATCAACTCCAGAAGAAGAAAAGGTCAGCCTAGCTTCTTATAACTTAGAAGGAGCAGCACAATTGTGGTAGAGCAGCACAATTGTGGTACATGCAAATGCTGGAGGATATTCCAGATCCAACGTGGGAGGAATTGTCTCACCAATGCAACCTTCGTTTTGGTCCCCCCATTCGCAACAAAAAACTGGGCGAATTGGCTAAACTCAAACAGCTTGGATCTGTAGCAGATTATCGAACCAAGTTTGAGGGTTTGGTATCCTGAGCGGGTACTCTCACCCAATTTCAGAAGGTGCAATTGTATCTTAGTGGGTTGCAAGAAGCAATCTCAGGAGAAGTGGAGCTCCATCATCCTAAAGATTTAGTGACAGCGATGAGTATGTCCAGATTGTATAAACGTAGGTTGTCTGCACAATTTGCAAATTTTCGGGATAACCGAAAGCTCCAACTGCTATGGAGGTTCGACCTAACAGATCAGTAAAGAGGTTGAGCAGAGAAGAGATGGAGGAACGAAGGAAGAAGGGCCTTTGTTTCAATTGTGATGAAACTTTTGTCTGTGGCCATCAGTGTAAGAAGCTTTTTTGGATTGATTTAGTAGAGGAAGAGGAGATGGAAGATTCAATTTCAGATTTGCAAGAGGAAGAATCCCATATAGAAATCTCGTTGAATGCTATTACTGGAATCTGGAATTCTCAAATGATGCGTTTGGAGGGTATGTGGAATGGTGGACGGGTTTTGGTCCTCGTAGACTCCGGAAGCACACATAGTTTTGTATCTGTTTCTGTTGCGGATCGGTTAAATGCTCATGTCGATAAAAGAGATGGATTGAAAGTTAATGTAGCCAATGGGGAAACTCTCAATAGTCCTGGTATTTGTAAAAGATCCATTCTCCAATTGGACTCTTACTCCTTATCTATTGATTTGTTTGTTCTGCCTTTATCTAACTTTGATATAGTATTGAGAGTTAATTGGCTATGCACATTGGGACCCATTCTTTGGGATTTTACTGTTATGTGTATGTCGTTTTATACTCAGGGCCAAAAAATAGAATTACGAGGAATTCACACTTCTAATCTTGGGTTTTCACTTGAAGTTAATGCCATCCAGGGTTCACAGGAGGTTGATATTCAATTACAAAAATTGCTGGCTGAGTTCAATTCTTTATTCAACTCTCCAACTGGTCTTCCTCCCAATAGATCGTGTGATCACCGAATTCCTTTGGAGCCAGGAACAGGTCCAGTGGTGGTTCGTCCATATAGGTACCCTCATGGTCAAAAAGATGAAATTGAGAAGTAGTGTACCGCCATGTTACAACAGGGTATTATCAGACCGAGCCGGTCACCATTCTCCTTACCAGTTATTCTAGGACCCAAGGCGGATGGTATGTAGAGGTTATGTGTTGATTATAGGGAGTTAAATTCGAAAACGATCAAGGATAAATTTCCCATTCCTATGATTGATGAATTATTATAGGAGTTAAGGGGTGCCCAATTTTTTACAAAATTGGATTTATTGTATGGTTATCATCAAGTTTGCATGGTTACTCTAGATATTGAGAAAACAGCCTTCCGAACAGCCTCGTTCTTTCTTTGATCATATTTTTAAATTACATGGACTGCCCAAAACTATGGTCAGTGATCGTGATGTTACTTTCACGAGTTCTTTCTGGAAAGAATTGTTTCGTTTGTGTGGCACTCAGCTGTCCTTCAGTTCAGCTTACCATCTACAATCTGATGATCAAACGAAGGTAGTCAATCGTACAATTGAAATGTACCTCAGGTGTTTCACAAGTGAGCAGCCCGCTAAATGGATAAATTGGCTCTCCTGGGCAGAATATTGCTATAACACTAGCTTCCATTCTTCCCTCAAGGCAACTCCTCTTGAAGTAGTGTATGGAAGACCTCCTCCACGGCTGCTGTCATATTGTCCTGGTAGTTCATTTATTAAGGCTGTTGATAAGGCACTACAATCTAGGGATGAGGTTTTGAAGATCCTTCGCCACAATCTAATTCAAGCTCAATAGAAAATGAAGACTAACTGTGATAAAAGCCACCGCAATCTGGAATTTCAGGTTGGGGATCAAGTTTTACTTCGCCTACAACCATACCGTCAAGGGTCGGTTTCTAACAGGTGCAATTAAAAGCTTTCAGCTAAGTTCTATGGTCCCTTCTTAGTTGCTGAAAGAAGTGGAACCATGGCTTATAAGCTGGCTTTACCAACCGGTTCCAAAATCCATCCTATTTTTCATGTTTCTCGTTTGAAACCTTATCATGAACGTCAAGACTCACCCCTGCCTGTCTTGCCGTTGCTTCCACAGGATACAATTCATCACCAACCTCTTGCTATCTTGGATCATTGTGTTCGTGCAGGCCACTTAGAAATTTTGGTCCATTGGCACAATACTTCTCCTGCTGATGCTTCATGGGAAGATGCTACTAGCTTCCACCAAAGATGTCCAGATTTTGCGCTTGAGGACAAAAGCCTTTTGGAGGAGGGGAGAAATGTTAGCAAGTCAGTTTGCAAGCCAATTCAGGTTTATAAACGGTTCACTCATGGTCTTAAGAGCAAGCAGTCCCAAACCAAGCTGTCAGTTACTATTTTAAGTTATGGATCTAGCATTGTAGGAACCATTTCTGTTCATGCTTTTTGTTTCTCTAAATAGTTGAAGGCTCACCTCCACTAAGGTAGTTTGTTTCCTTGTTTATAGGAACAGTATCTCTGTAATTATGTATTTAAGTTCATTTGATTTTCAATGAAAGGAGCTTGAAAATTCCAACACAGACTTTGAGCACTTTAGTCTCAAGAGGTTATCAGGTTCCCTCCTTTGAGCCTGAACAGCGGCAACCATAGGTCGTAAGAAAAGAAACCCTTTATCCCAAACACCAATCGAACCCTCACCCCACCGACCCATAACTAAATCCATGTCTAGGGACCGTAACAAACACCCTTCAGAATTACGAGTGATGGAATTTTTACGAACTATTTTATAATTGGCTAAAACAGAAATAATATAATAACTTTAGCATTAATGTTCTAAAAATTGGGAGAAAAGTTAATTGGTAAGATAGGGTTAAAAGGTTCGAAGAATTAAAAAATAATTAGAAAAATTAGTTCGTTTATTTTAATTTATAAAAATTAATTTATTTATAAAAATTAGTCTATTAATAAATAAATTAGTTGATTTTTGACATAAAAAATTACTAGTCTAAATAAAACTTAAAGGTTAAATATTGAATCAAAAAATTGGTAAATTTAAGATTTTTGTTATTAAATTAATCGAACTTATTTGGTTTTTAAAATATTGATTAGCACTATGCTTTTTTCACTATAATAACTACATCTTGTGGTCATGTTGTGATAATTTAAAAAAGAACTCTTTTTTGGTTGGTAAAAGATTTTTTTTTTTGAGTAAAAGTTGTGAGACTTTATTATTTTTCTTGTTCAATAAGAACAGAAATACAAGATGGAGGTTGTAAACGCCACTCCACAAAATCCGTCAAATTAATACAAGCTCTTGTCAGGACATGAGCCACATTATTTGCGGATCGTCTCACAAACATAAGATGAGTATCCCTTAACTCACAAAGAAGGGATTTACAATCATCAATTAATAGGCAAAAAGCAGAACAGTCACTATAATTGGGATCTGAAATAGCTCGAACACAAACTTGAGAATCTGATTCTAACAGTATGGATGACCATCCTTTCTCTTTGATCTAGCTCAACGCCTCTCGGATAGCCAAGGCCTCTATCGAACGTGCATCAAGGTAGCCTGCATAGGAAGCCTGAAATGCGCACTTGAAATATCCATTACTATCCCGTACAACACATCCAATTCCTCCATGTGAATTTTGAAAGCAAGCACCATCCACATTACATTTCATAACACCCATAGGAGGCTTGCTCCAAGTTGGTTGGGATAAATTTGGATCACCAGACGTCGTCGGTGGCCCCATCTGGGCAGCTTCCCAATTATATAAATACTTCTAAGCACGTCGACATACTTGCCTTGCATTCGATCGAACATTCTTCCAAAGTAAGTTATTTCTAGCTTCCCACAAGGCCCATAAAGTCATGATGATCTGCTTTATTTCATCGTTGCTTACTAAAGCCACCTGACCGAAGAACCAAGAATTAAATGTTGCTGCATGTAAAGGACGTTGTGCTATAGCTGACATGGTCCATACCTCTAGTGCAAAAGGACAGTGAACGAAGACATGCAAATCAGTCTCGACCTCTCCACTGCAGAATATACACGGAGCTGCTACATTTATATTTCGTGAACGTAAAGCCTCAGTAGTTGGCAGAGCCTTGGAACAACATCGCCATATAAAATTAAGACATTTTGGTGGTACCTTGGAAGACCAAACACGCTGCCATGCTGAAGAAGTGGTTTGCTGATCAGGTGTAGGAATAAATGTGGCAAGCTGTCTATAAGCACTCCGAACGGAATAGGTCCCTTTAGGATCAAAACGCCAGAAAAATTTATCCATAGGTCTTCGTTTGCTGAGTGGGATCTGTAAAATAGCTTCACGGTCTTCAGTACAAAACAGGTTTGATATCACTGCCATATTCCATCTATCGTGGTTAATAAGATCAGAAACCAGCAGATAAGGCGTATTAGGAGGTCTAGCAGAAACCACCATCATAGATACCGTGGACGGTAACCATT
>JAOSBN010000004.1:10011307-10041917 GCA_027563595.1 Erythroxylum suave | reverse complement strand
GCTTGCATGAGAAGCAAGACCCTGGGTCACGTGAGTTTGATCCTGGCCCACTCTCTTCCTTTTGACTTCCGTAAAAAGCAAGGAATCTGAATTATTATCCATAAACGTTTCCATATTCACCTCCCTTGAACTTGTATTCGCGTTAATTGCTAAAGGATTTGAAAATATCACGGTTTCCTGATTCTTGGAGCTAACCATAACACCAGTCCCCTTATCTCGCCCTCTAGCCAAATCAGCTCCCCCAAAACCGGAACTACCAGAATCGTTACACAGATTCTGACCATCAGAACTACCATCGTCTACCGCCGAACGCAGCCACCTCTGTCCAATGTGTTGTTGCCGTCTTCTCAACGGAGCTCTTAATGCTGGAGAGAATTTGCGGACAGCCTTCCCTGGCTCAAACTCTAGGAGTTTGGGGCAGAACCTTTCTGTGTGACCAAAATATCCACAAATATAGCAGAATGACGGAAGCCTTTCGTAAAACAACTCAACCGTATACCATCCTCCGTTGCCAATCTTGAGTTTAATCTCCGACCGAATGGCCTTCTTGACATCCCAGTTAACTCTTATTCGCATATAGGAATCCCAAGAAGATGTAAAGTTATTTGGATCTGCTTCTATAAAATCACCCAGTTTATTGCCAATGTCAGTGAGCATACGAACCTGCCGGAAACCAGACCGCAACCCCTTAATCTGAACCCAGATGGGAAAATGAAATAAAGGAACATCCAATGGTGATGGATAATCAGCAAAGCGAGCTAGTAACAGAAGCTGATTATCGAAAGTCTAAGGACTCATATCAAGAATACGATGGACGTCCACCTCATGGAAAAACTGGAATAAATACCGGCCACCATCAACCTCCCTCACCTGCATTCCCATTAACGGTCGGAATAACGAGGCCATGGTTTGTCTCATGGCCTAAAAGTTAATAGTCTTATCAGTGAGGAAACGACCCACAATAGCCAAGTTTCGATTATCGTCAACAACAAGGTCTTCCTCCCCATAAACTAATCCGTCGTCATCATTCTCGTCAACGGCAAGGTTCTGCATCTCAGTAGAAATAGTATCTTCTTCCATGGGAAGAGCAAACAGATATGTAAAACACCCTAGAAAAATAGGGACGACCAAATGAGAAAAACTCCTCAGAGAGAAGACGAAAAACGAGCCACCATTTCCATCTAGATTAAGTAAAAGAAAAGCCCTCAAGGAAAGGGATATGAGACGTCAGGCAAGACACCGCACACTGGTTGGTAAAAGATTTAGTTTGTACTTCTATTGTTTTATGATAAGTGATGGTTAAAGTGATAATTGATATGATTAAGGAACAATATGTTAAAATTTTTTATAAAGTGTGTCAATCACTTATAGAGGAATTTTGTTTCTTTTATTACTTGTCATATTACATTAATTAGTTTATTATTTGTTAGATTTTTATTATCAGTTCTCATTTTCAATTTGCAATATAATTTTAAAAGCATTTTTCTCTTGTTTTTTATTGTATTTATAATTGTATTCAATATTTTAAAAATTAAATAAGTAAGAAAAGAGATTTAAAGTTTAAAATTCTAACGAAAGTCATAATAGCGATACATAATAAATAGAAAGTAGAATTTATAAGAGTAAACAAAACTATAAGATAAAAACGAAATACTTAATTGAAGTAAAAATAATATACAAAATATCTTCAATGTATAATTAATTGATAATAAATTTAATAATTCAAAGTAAAATTAAATATAAGAGTAGGAATTCCCATTGTACTCTCCAAACAAATCAATCAATCTATTGCATTGTTGTGAATATGGTTATGACAAAATTTGTTGCTAAGAGGTTAAAGAATTATTGGCATTCACGTAGTACTAGAATTACATATTAAACAATTAAATTGTACTAGCTAAATAGACATTTAACAAGTACGTCAATAATGTGTAGAAGAGCAATGGATTGCATGAAACATTCATGAAGAACTATATAACAATAGACTATATAATACATGTTAAAGTTCACATTGGATCTCGGGAAACTAAATGTTCTACATTAGATATAGGTTAAATTATTCCAACTAATTTCAAATATATTCTTAATAACCATATCATAAAGAGGAACACTAAATGAGAAACAAAAAACAATGGAGCAGATTTAGGAACACAAAGGCAAGGTAAAAGTAAAGAAATGAAGTGCAAAAAATTCCTATTGTTTATATCTAACTGGTTATTACTAAAATTAAATAGTGATAAGTCAATAATTTATATATAATTTTGGGATAAATTGGAATTAATTTGACTTATCTCTATGTAAATTTTGAGCTTTATTTAGTTAATTATCATACTTTTCAACTTTATTGCTTAATAGGTAGAAATGGATAGATTTTGGGGCGAGAGGCATAACTTTCGCTGTGGATGTTAGATTAAGGTCATTCAAGTGCGCTTTCAAAGAGACCTCCAAGTTCTACAACTTGTGTGAAGATCCAAGGAGAGATTTTGCTGTCAAAATGGTCAAAAATGCACGTTTCTGTAGATGTTTAGTGTATATCTGCTCAGCGGACATTATGTCCCTCCAAACAAACATGAGCGAAGTTGGAAAGCTGGAAAACCTGAGAATGTCGGCCCAGTAGATATTTAGTTTTTGGACTGAAATTTGCTCTGAAAGACAGCATATATCCACCCAACGGACATAAGGTCCACCTAACAGACATGGACTACATGCAATTTTTCTTCCCCAGTTTGACTCAAATTGAGTTTCTTGAACCCCTAGGTACTAAAAATACTTATTTTGAAGGCCTATAAAAGGGAGTGACCGATCCTAACCTAAAAAGGAGGCATCAAAGGAGGCCAAGAAGAAGATCAAGAAGGATTTAATCAAGCATTGAAAGCAATTTTGTTTTGTTTTCTTTCAATCTTCTCTCTACTCTTTCTTAGATGTTGATTATCTTTATTTGTATGGATTCTTTTATCATGTTCTTGAATTAAATTCTAATTAGGGTTAGTGATATAGATTAATTTGGGGAATTAATTTATATTTAACGAATTGATTGGTTTTGAATCAAAGTTCTTTGGTTATATTTATTTTTCTTGAACTTAATTATTGTTTCTATGCCCGATCACCATAGATGCAATCTTAGAAATTATATGATGAAATGAGAGGTGAATTATAAGATGTGTACTAGGAAGATAAACACATTAGATTTAGAGATAGAGATATCCTAAACTAGTGTGATAACTTATAATTGCTTGTTCTTAATAAATTTGACTACTTAGGTTTCATATTGAGAGATAATAATCAACTATTTAGGTATTCTTATATGTATTAAGAAAGAATATAAGTAAATTTATGTAATTGTTATTATGACCTATTACTTAATCAAATCCATAACTTATTAGTCAATTTCTTAAATTGGTGAACCCCAAAGTCCTAAGTCTAAATCATAAGATTTCCCTTAGCTTGTTTATTTATGGTCTTTACAATTTATTGTCTGCTCTAATCCAATCATCTTTTAAGTTTCTTGTTATTTTAGTTCAAGTAATTATGATTAATTTAGTAGTGAATAGCTTAGTCCTTGTGGGAGACGACCTTGAAATATTTGATTTGTAAGTAATAGGAACAAGTATGTACGCTTGCAAATTTTGTCGACCAAGTTTTTTACGTCGTTAGGGACTAATTTATCTAGTTATTGTTAATTACCTTAAGTTTTCTTCCATTAATTACTTTTAAACCCTTTTCTCTTTGTTTTTTTTCAGGAGCTGCATGAACTTAAGACATTCAAGAAATTTTAACAACAATAAGCTAATTAAGTTAAATCCTGAAATTGAACACACTTGTAAAAGGAACAATGCCCAAAGAAGAAGAGAGATGACAAATAATAATCAAAATCCAATTCTGCATAGGGAACAAGATACGGGGAATATCAATCCAATAAAGAAAATCAAGCTGAAACTTGGAGGCAAAATAATAATGAACTGGTGCTGCTAATCCTGCAGTAAGGAAAATTCGAGATTTTCAGATGCCATTTATTGTTGGCAACCCTTTCTGCATTGGATTGAGTGTGGCAGAAAGGAATTATGAGCAGAAGTAGATCCATCTATCTATGTTGCCACAATTAATAGAATGCTGAGTGAAGATGCTCTAGCCTTTATGAGAGATTTCTATGCTATAGTTTAGTCTTTTCCGTTGTATAGATTGTCTGAAGGTGAGTTAAGGCTGAGACGTTTTCCTTATTGCATGAAGAGATTAGTAAGAAACTGGTTGATGAGCTTCGAGGTAGATTCCCTTAATACTTGGGGCAAAGCAATGGAGACTTTCATCATGAAGTAGTGGTACCTAACTAACAAAACTCTCGAACTAAGGAAGATGATACTTTGGTTCTTACAGCATGAAGCATAAAAACGATTGAATGATCTCTTTAACCAGTGTCCTCATTATAAGTTTGATACATACTCTTTGACTCAATGTTTCTACTATGGTCTCGTTGCTCACAATCATGCTTTGGTGGATTTGAACGTTGGTGAGAATACCTTATCATCGGTCAACACACTGTCAATGCATGATATAATCCTTATCATCATGCCCCACTTAAAAGGACGATTCATATGTAGTTTTTTCAAGCAAAATATTTGCAAAAAAAAAGTTGCAATAATGTGTTATGAATTATACATTTAGTACATGTCTAAATATTTATTGACAGCTATGCATCCAACTATGCAAGGTGCTTGATAGAATTTGCGAGTGTACTTCCGCTAAATCCTTTTTAATTTTTAACAAAAACTCATATAGATCAAGGTAACGACTTAACTAGTAGCAGAGGTTCGATCTTTACCCCAATCCTCTCCATCTCTTTGACTTTACCAGATCTCATATCTGTAGCCCTCTTCAGTTGTTGAAGAGTTAGGTTATGTAACAATTTGTACACTTTCTCCGAGTAATAAAACATTTGACAACTCTAAAGATACTCATACAACGTAGTTATCATCAAAATACATTCAAACTTTATAACCAAACTTTAGTAATTTATCTTAAATTGGTATGAATTTTGCATCTTGTTACTTATGTTACAACTTTGCTAACATATATTGTCAGCGATAAGATCATCCTCTAACTACAAATTCAAGTTTTAAATCAAATTAACTTAACATCATATTCATATTTATTCTAATATGCTTGTTGCTTACCTTCCATTTTGTCTCCAGTGCATTATTTCTTTCTTGTGGAGGAGACGATGATATAATAATAACTTTTTCCTTGCTTTTTAGACTTTAGAAAAAAATATAAATGTCAACCACACTAAATTAAATACAAAATTAGACATTACAAATACCATAAATACCAAAGCATACCTCCAAATAACTCCTTATCAGACAAGTCAAACAGTCGTGTAGACAAACTGATCAACAGATTGTGAATCTTTCTTTGTCAAAATCTTGGCTGTCACACGGAAAATTATTGAGAGTTTCCAAAACTCAAACGAGGGCAACTATGCAGGGTATCAAGAAAGGAGAATTTCCAGCGGCCAGGTTTCGTAACCCCTTAATTCAACTATCATCCTGAATCTGATTCCCTTGGGGTAAAGTCAAGATTGCTAAAAACTCTTGACATATACTCACCAACGCATACAAGCACTGGAAGATGGGACCCTTACGCGTATATACAGCTAAACGAACATGTCTGTCTCTAGTGTTGCTCGCTGGAGTCTCCATCTACGCAGCCGCAACTTTCTACATCGTCTTGTTGAAAAGCCAGTGAGTCCAGGCATCTTTCACTCTAGTTCTATGCTGTGCCTTTCAGGCTATCAAAAATATAAAACAGAAAAGAATAGGAATACGATCCCAAACCATCACATCCTTTTGAAAATTTTGGAAAGTTGCTACCTTTAGTCCCAAGCAATCACGATTCACGAGGTATTCACGCAACAACTACAATAGGTTTTCTGACAATTACTAATGGTATTCACGCAACAATCCCCAGGTTAGCTTATATTCGTGTTATATTGTGACTATGGGGAAAGTAAAGCTTATATTCGTATTATATTTTGACTATGGGGAAAGTTTTGGTGGATGCCACACTTTGTCGTCCGTCTTCCAATTCTAGCAGTATAAAACTCAACTTCTTCAGCTCATTTACAAGATGCAATTGGCTTGTACAATTTCCTTTCATATCTCACGCAGACACGAACTGATTCTAAGACTTTCAACTTTTTCATTCACATCATGGAAAAGAAGGGCAATAGTTGGCCCAAGGATGCCTGCCGAAAACTCTACAAAGCAATCAACGTCTCTCCTGCTGTCAGAGCAATTCGTAGCATCTCAACACACACAGCTTTACCAACTCCTCCCGTGAAAGCTATCGATACCCAGTTCAAACCGGAGTGCAAACAAACCAACACCATGCAACAGGATCAAGTTCACAACACCCTTAGAAACAGCGATGAAGCTGAAGTTGTTCCCATCAACTTCGACTACTCCATCCAGCCTCCTGCTACTGAGAAGCCAAAATCAGCTGCCACCCAACACAACAGCAAAAAAGTTGCTTCGAATAAATATCCCGAGGCAACAGTTACTGTTAGGAGAAGTTCTGGACAAGGGAAAAACATTGCCGATTCCAACATGGAACCGTCCCATGTCAGCAAACAAGAAGGTAAGAAAACAGGGATCCACATTGAAGATAAATTCACAGACTTCATTAACCGAGCTAAGATGAAGCTGAGGACTACGTCGAATGTTGGGGATGGACGCAATGCATCAGGAGAGGATCATAATGTCTCAGAACATCATGTCAATGCATCAGGGAAAGATAGTAACGCTCCTGGAAAAGATAAGTTCTCAGAATACATAAACCGTGCTAAGAAAAAGCTCAGAACTACCTCAAGCATCGGTGTTGGCAAGTACGACTCTTTTAAGTAAAGAACAAGATCCATATGTACTGGGAGAAGATGGCTCCTCAAATTTGCATGACAATGAATTGAAGGAATAAGGATTGTGTTGGTGTTGTGATTTTGTGAGTGGCATTTTCTTTTTCTTTTTCTTTCTGTGAATCTGCAGTATAACGATTAAGTCATAAGTCTGCTTGTTATTCATCTTATAATTTGTCTATGAAATGATTATCATATATATACTACAACTGTTTTTTCTCTCTTTTTTTTTTGGAAAATTATACTATAACTGGTTTAGGACCTGCTGCTTCCTTTTTTCCTGATTGCTGGAGCTCCATGTTTCTTGAAAAATTTCGGTGCATGATCTTCTTTATGACCTTGAAATAACTATGCTGAAACCCTGCAACTAAAACAATGCATACACCATTTTCCGAAGTCTGTTTACGTACATTAAAGTTGAAAAGAGAGCATCCTTTGTGCTTCCTAAGAGTCAACATTAGAAAAGGTCAAATGAGACGGATAGGGATTACATCTGATATGAATTTTCATGCTAAAAAATAAATTTATGAAAGTAGTAAATATCTTTACATTCTATCACTACATTCAGTTCTAAAATTGATACAAGTAGTACATATCAAACAGATTGATTTATTGATATATTATATTAAATATCATAATTTATATTAAAATATCATAAGTAATAATTTTTAATAATATATTTACTAATTTAATATAGTGATAAATTAAGTTTTTCATTTAATTTTTAATTTTAACGATAATACTACTAAATAAGATGATAAACTTTTCATTTTATCTATATTATTCGATGCAAATCATTAGTATAGTTTACTATTGTAACTATCTCCGTGTACATATAAATATATATATGTTCAAATTAAAAACTGTCATATCATTTGGAAGTGATGTCATAACTTAACAAAAGAATTAATTTTAAAATTTTCTTAAAGCATAAAGACCTTTAACAAGAAACTTAAAATACCAAAAATATTAATAAAATTGATAGAAAAGAATAAGAAGTTCATTTCTTTTACGCTATTTAATTATATAATAAATTTGTCTAAATTGGGGATAGAAGAATGAAATTTCAGAATTTACTCTTTATTTTTTCTTTTTTACATGCCTTAAGTTGTGTGAATTCATTTATTTCCCAATAAAATGTGATAGCAATTAGTATAGTTTAGTCAAGGAAGATATGAGGTTGAAAACAGAGCTAAGATGAAGGCATTGGTAATAGTTTAATGTTCTCCATTTGCTCCTTAAGACTTCTTGGATTGTAGATTTAAGTGTTTCCTAGAAAGTTAAGATTTTTATAATTGAAGTTCTTCAGTTGAATGTCTGTTGGGAACAATAAGAATCGCATATGGTCTCTTTGTCCTCGACATTCTTTCATTGTGATAAAAATTTGGAAGAATGGATATTCCAAGCCAGCGTGTATATTCTGCTTTGTCTAGAACAACAATGACATGAAGGTGTTTTTACATCAGAATGCAAGAGTGTCATGATTTGCTACATCAATTAACATGGGATCTGCTTACCAGGAATTAGACTTTGAGAGCCTTGAAGGTATCAGATTCAGCTTGTAGACAGCAACCTTGAGACAAGTTCCATCAGATAATGTGTCTCTTTTAAGGACCGAAAAGAAAACCAACAGCCATCATTTTCAGATTTTCTTCAGTAAGCCCAACTCTAGTTCTGGCAACTACTTTGCTCCTCGTTAGATTTTGTTCAGGTATAAGTAACAAGAACGCTAGTTATTTCGCGCATGCCCTTTGTAACTAAAATCTATGCTTAGGCAGAACAAGATAGCTGATCAAACCATAGGCAGATCCCCGTGGGGAAAATCCTCCTAAGCCCCTAGTCAGTTATTTTCCGCAGGAGAAGTCAAAAAAGCATACTAGAAGCTACGCAGTTAAACAACAAAATATATAAATTCAAAGTTTTTTGATACATAAATGAACAGAAAGCATGTTATTACAGCATTAATCAAGCAACAGTGAAATAATATTTGCACTTGAAGAGGTAGGTATGTAAAACGAAAACAAAATGAGAATCCCTGCTACCCAATATTTGTAGCACTAAGTCACTAACGCATACACCTATCACGGAGGAAAAGTGACAATCCAATACACTGATCAAGTGAGCCGAGCAATAAGCATAACACTAGAGAGTAAGCTCAGCTTTAAGCTTTGGCTGGCTCAGCATCGTCTTCAATATCCCAACTCAAATCCTCATCTTCTTCTGCAACACTTAGCCGCTTTTGCAAATCAATCTTGCTTGGACTCCCACTTTGACCCGTTGTTCTCTTCTCGTCTATACTGCTAAGGTCCTCAATCTCATCCCATCCAAGATCTTCCTCCTCTGCCATTGATTGATGGCTTGACACCACAGAAAATTCACTATCTTTGCAAGACTCTCCATTATCACCTTTCACTTCCAAACCAGCTTTCTCATCAGACTTCAACACACTCTCTTCCTTACTCTTCTCCAACTCCACCTGCTCACTAACTACATTGTCACCACCACTGGTCTCAGACTCTCCACTAACCATTTCAGAACTCTTCACACTTGGCTCGGATTCCTGATCATTCATTGCCTTAGTTTGGTTTGTTTCCTCAAATTTCGAATCTTTCGAGGCATTCTCGCGACTTGAACTCTCAATTTCCACCAAAGGTTTCTCATCTTTTATATCCTCTTTCTCGTCCTCCTCATCATCAACATCCCAACTCAAGTCCTCCTCTTCCTCCGAAATTGCTCGCTTCACCAGATTAGCTCTCAAGTCCTCAGCTTGCTTGAGCTTATAAACCCTGTAATAATACCTGCACCAAAATGTCTCCTCATCAACGCTGTTAGGCACAACCCTTTTGTAGACACTCTCCATAGCACCATTCTCTTCAATCAGGCTCTTACTCTCTTCCCTCTTCTTCTCCAACACAAACCCTAATTTCCACTTCTTATACTCCTCCAAATCCTCTGGCTCCTCACAGTACGTGCTCACATCCCCCTGAATCGCATGCAGCTGAGCATCGAAACGACTGTAACGTTTTGAATTCAATTGACCAATACTTCTATCGGCATTGTTGTTATCAGAAGAATCCGATTCCTGATCTAGGCTTTGAATTGCTTCCTTGCCATGAGATATGATCTGGGCCGTTCCTTTCAACACAGATGTTCCAAGCTCGTCGATTGCGTGTCCTACGTTTTCCAGCGATCCGTGGGCTACCTCGATCTCCTTCCTTAGACCCGACCCGAATTCCTTGAGATCGCGTCGATACGTATCGATGACGGATTCGGATTTGGTTGTTAGAGTTCTGATGAGACCCCCAAAACTCCACCCACCGCCGTCACCATCGTCGGTTGTTTTAGGGTTCGGATCTCTGGGAGGAGAATCCGGATCATCGGTAGAAGTTGGATCAGGTCCGGATGTTGGTGATTCGGGTTCGTCGGAGAAGACAGACTTGAAGAAATCCATCGGGGAGAAGATGTTGGAGTAACGGTTGGGTCTTTGTGAGCATTGAGGCGAATGTTGCTACTACAATGCGCAGAGTGTGAAGTGCGCGTGAAGAAAGTGGTGAGAAGCCCACAGGGAAGCCCAAATTGATGCAAAGGATCCAAAGCAGACCGTTATGAGCCCATTGTTGTCGGTCACCAACTTCTTCATGAACTCAAGAACATGACTTTGGACCAACGAAATACCTGTAGATTATGCTGCCGACCATGTACCAGGTTCTAGTCTTAACGGTGAAGAAAGACATTCCATGAAACTCAGAGAAGGGCAGGAGATGATTCAGGCCTGCATGGAATCCAGGTTCATTGGTCGAAGGAAAGACTGTGAAGAAAAGGAACAGAGTCATGCAAGTGAGGCGACGTAACAAGCTAAAGCAAAGGGTTCGCAGGAATAGGCAGATCGTCGAACTTAACTTCAAAAATGGCAATTGAAATCATTATACATTAGAAGTAATAAGATCATACTGGATGGAATGGAACATATTCTTTTTTGTTTTTGAATGAGTAATCAGCTTTTGGTTATTGTTAGCAGCTTAAACAGATAAATGCAATAGAATTATGCAAATTCTTAACATTCCATCTCAAAACTGGAAACTATAAAAGGCTAAAAGAACACATATCAAAACTAGAGTTCAGAAATATATAGTATTTATATACATTCAGTACATCGAAAGATCAGCTGAACATTGTAGACGAAGGAAAGGATCCCATCTTCTTCGTTGTCATCATTGTCAATAACAATAATTTCCAACAGATTTCTGAATCTTCCCCCATGCTCTATGCAATAACCATAATGTATGGATATCAATTGCAGAGACCTTCAAGTTCATTAAGCCCCAAAACAAAAAAGCAACTTCATGTCCTTTCCCGTCCTAAGAAATCATAATCGGTAAGGAAAGTCTCTCGTACGTGTATGTTCGAAGGATAGACAATGTCAATCAAAGAACTCGTCTCTTCTTCCTCTTTCTTTTTCTTTTGTTATTTTCTCTCTAATCAAACGATGATCACGTTCTATCTCTCTCATTCTTCCAAAAAATGTACTGAAGAGCGATAGAGATCATAAGGAGCCCATAGATGATCCACCGCGCAAGGCCTTCCGGAATCAAGCCTTAACCATGGCTTCCCTTTTCCACTCCAATGAAGCAAGCTAATAGGCCCAGGATGCAAACTCCTACACTTCCCCTCAATGTTATCACCCCCTAAGCCATGTTGGTTCCATCTATGATCCACAGCTTTTATGTTCCCAGCTAAAACCAACAAAAATGGTGGCAATGACCCCAAATGGTATATCCTCTTCTGCTTTTGCACTCCCATCCACTCCTCAACTTTTAAGGAATATTCTCCTTCCCTCCATTTCTCAACATCCACGACCATAACCCCGGTGTTAAAATAACAAGGTGTCCGTCCGTCAAAAGTCTTGGACAAAACAGGATCAGACCAGAACAGCTCCGTGAAGTACTTGGTGAAGTTCGCATGGCAATATTCTGGTGCAGCCAAGACTTTGTCCTCTAAATCAACCTCCCATAATTTTGCAATATCATCAACAACAACAAGATCAGAGTCCAAATATATAACACGTTTCACGTGAGCTGGGATAATGTCTGCAAGGTAAATCCTTGCATAGTTTAGAGGTTGGTCCAGCGCCTGACGGATGGATTTGGATATCTTGCCACGAACACGGTTGGAGTCAAACCTGTAGATATTGAAGTTCAGGTAAGGGAATGTTGATTTAATGCTGGACAGCACCTCAGGCTCGTAACGTGCCCATAGGAAATGGAACTCAACGCTTTCCGGACATGTTGAGTGCTGAAGAATAGACAAAACTGCCGCCATTGTGCCTCTAAGGTAATTGGCGTCAAGGGTCATCGCGACATGTATTCTATGAGGCCCGCAGGAGTCTCCATTACGAAAAGCAGGAGCTTCCCGGACAACACCGAGGCGGATTCCGCCAGAGGATGAAGCAGGTGACAGCAAGATGAGAAGGATAAGAGACAGGAGGCCATGGAAGAGAGGCAGAAGGTTCCAAGAGGCCATCCTGTCCTAATAATAAAGGGAAGGTGGCAATGCAAAGTTGAGGGTAGACGGTGATTAGCTAGAGAAGAGGAGTATTGGCCATTATTAGGCCGGTTAGGGGAAGGCTACCGATTGATGATAAGATACAATAGAACAATAAGGGAAGCAGAGAGGTTGGTGGGATTGTGAAGAAGAGAAGATCCTTAGGAGGAGAGTGATACGTGGTGTCCCTCTCCCCCTGTAAATAACAAAATGCAAAGCACCCTTGTCTTATTGCTCAAAAACTCTATATCTTCACCATTTTATCTCCAATGAGTGAGTTCTAGATCTCAAGTTTGAGATCTTTCCCCTACACTAAGAGCCCTATTTCAATGCCACGAAACGCGGGTTTCACTTGCACCGGAAATGCTACAAAATTTTGATCAACAGATTACTGTTTTTACGAATACATGTAGTGGTAACTGATAACTGCTATAACCTTCTTGCAAGGATAGCTACACTGTATTTGGCTTAATGCCTTTCCTTAGGGAGATTAGTTGAGAAACGCCGACTTGAACATGGCAAAATAAAGCAACAGAAATGTCAGTGTTGTACTTGAGTCTCTCCATCTCTCGTTGGAACAACCGCAGGTACCAAGACCTAAGAAAACCAGCAACTAAATCCTTAACCCTTGTTGTCAGGTTATATTTTTGGAATCTCCTGTCCTTCGCTAGTTTCGTTTCATCAGAATGAATGGACGACGATGTAAGAGAATGACATGCAGACGCTGAAAATTAAAAAGAAAAACACAGACAGCTTCATAAGTTCTTGTAATAATTATCAACTTTTAACGTGGATTCATAAGTTCTAATTGAACTGATTGAAAACATTACATCATTTTAACAGAACTCTTTTAATTACCACAGAATTTAATTCTAAGAACTTTTGTGATTCTTTCTCACGGACAATGCAAGAATTGTCCTTTTTTTCTTTTTCTTTTTAAATTTTTTATATGAATTGTAGAACAAACAACATAAACAAATTTGTGATTTGATTCAGCAACCTCACCACACCTGCTTATTTGTTAACTAAATAATTATTTTCTTGTTTACTCTCTAGACTATTTTTGATATAGAACTCTATGATTAGGTACCTTTATTTTTTAGTCTTCTTATGGATTATGAGTCTCAAATAATATATGAGATTGTGTATTCAAACATATTAAAATTGAGTTTGTATGCATTTAACTAACGACAGATAAATTCTTAATATTTTAATGTCTTATTTCTAATCTTCCGAAAATATGTTTAAAATGTAAATAAAATTTAAATATGAATTAGATAAAACTATTAACAATTGGCAAATAAAAAAAGGAAGAAATTCAATTTAAGATTATTGGTTAATAGCATTTTGTGCTCGCTAGAGAAAAATGAAACTTTGTCTTTGTTGTCCCTAAAACACATATAATGGAATAGATACAATAAGATTACAATGGTTAGAAAGACAATTAGTTGGTGTACAATGGAATAGATACAATAGGAATCATTAAGTGTTGATACACTAAAAAACTTTTAATGTATATTAGTTGGTGTAGATTAATCTTTGATCATTAAAATAAACCTATTGCATCTTATGCAAAATGAATTCTATAGAGCAATCTTTATAGTTAAAGAGGGATCATATTTGTATATGATTTAGAATGTACAATATCTTCTGAAACCATTTATATCTAACCTACAATTCAAGTATATGGACAAAAAATCTAGAGAAAAAGACTATAATGTGTATATGATCTAAATATCCTCGTTAGTCTGGCTAGCTATTTGTACAAGTATTTTACGATTAAGAAGCAATTGTCTCTTGTATATATTGTTTATTAATTTACTATACACTGTCGGATACGTTATTTGTTTTAATTCTTGTATTTACATTCAAGTTTTGTGCTTGGATTATATGTAGCACCAACTAGATTAAATTACAATTTGTATTCACAATATTCTTATATACATTGTTTACTTTTCTATAATCTTTGTTTTCTACTAAATAATTTTTACACGGTCTATGATCAATTTTTTGGTTTAATGCTTTTAGAATTTAAAGTTCAATTTTTTCATTTTATGCTCTTAGAAATTAGGGTGTGCTTTAATTTTATTTTGGGTTGAATAAATACATATTTTGTGATAGCTTTGTTCAATTCCCTTTTATACATACCTATATTGTTTTCATGACTTGACTATGAGTAATGAATGATTTAAGTTAGTATACTGACAGATGAATTTGAAGTTTATGATAATTATTTAATTGCATTTATTTTTACAATAAATGAAGAAAATTTTAAACACTCCTAATAATTTTCCTTTTAAAAAAGATTCAATAATCCATCTTAAACTTTTGTGAGATTGGTTCCAAGTATCACTACAAGAAAACATTACAATTTGTGTCGTTTAAAAAATGTCATAGAATCTCAAAAATATCACATAAGACAATTTGCGACATTTTAAAAAACATCATAAAAAACGTTGCGGAATGTAATGTAGGCAAAAGGTTTCTGCGACATTTTCTTAAAAACGTCACGGAAAACATTGACATTCCGTGACGTTTTTGGGAAACGTCGTAGAAAGTCACATTCCTTGACGTTTTTGGAAACTTCGCGGAAAGTGTTCCGCGACGTTTTTAGAAACATCGCGGAATGCTTTTTGTGACGTTGATATAAAAACATCGTAGAATGCTTTCTGTGACGCTTATACAAAAACATCGCAGATAATTATATTATTTTTAATTATTATTTTCCATTTTTAGAAAATCATTTTAATTTAATAATTTAATAATTTTAATAATTATTTTTTAAAATACAAAATTTTAAATCTTTTTTGTTTAATAACTATTTAATATTATTTATGAATTTTATTTATTTAATAATTCTTCATGTCAAGATTTTATTTATTTATAAACACTTTTTCTAATTCCTTGGATAATAAATAAATAAATGTATATAATTGTCGTGTAAATTAATCCATAGATTAAAAATAATTAATTAATCTCATTTTAATTAATATATTCTATGTGAATTTAATGTAATTAATTTATAGGAATTTCACATCCAAAGTGTGTTAAATTTACATCAGAAAATACTATGAAATAAGATAATTGAAGTATTAACAAAAATAGTACACAAGAAGATCAAAAGTCTTCTCTTCCATATTACTAACAAATTGTGGATAGGTTCGAAATTTGTAAACTGAAATTTGCATAATTTGTTGAAACATAGAAAAGAATTGAGCACACATTGCATTCAAACAATCTACGAAAAATTCCACCCAATCAGGGAGGGGAAAGAAGAAAATTTCTTGGAGAATGGAACCCTATATACACCAAATAAAGGGGCCAGGATGTAGAAAGAATACCGACACTAAACTAGCCTCGAGCCGTTGGCTCACTCTTGTAGACAGGGCAAGTATTTTTCTATTCAAGCCATTGTTTTAAACACTATATGTGATAACTATGTCCAAAATCCAACTTAATGTCAAGATTGCATTTGAACGTGTGGTCAGCACGCTCTCCAGTAAAGCAATTCTTGCCTTCCTTGTTAGTGACATCAGGAAAAGTCCAAAATGGGTTGAAAGAAAGAACTGTTAATAACCCAAAAAAATAAAGAACAAATCTATTTGTTTATGTTACCTGAATTCCATTTGAAACCGTAAACTTAAATTACTAAATCTAAGGCAGTTGAGCCCTTAGATCATGTAATGGTTGTATAGGTCAAGACATAGAGTCAGAAGGAATTATAACAATCTTATACCTTGATTCCGCATTCTTGCCCATCATAGTATAGTATACATCCGGCGAATTTTGATCCTCTTGTTTTAACAAGTTTAACTCCTCCACTAGTGTAGCTTGCCTGTACAACGATTGCAGTTAATAGAAAAGCACAAGCATGTGAAGCATACAAGAAAAGAAAAGGTTCAAAATCTATACTCTTGCTTATGCTTCTTATGTTGACATCGCACCTTGTGCACATTCACCCTTATTTTCAGCTCATGGTCAAGCCACCTTTGAAAAGATTTTTCATTTCCCTGAAAGAAAACTCAAAGTTAAAACTCTCCTAAAATTTACTTCATAGAATTTTATATGCTAACCACATGAAATTAGCTTGTCTGTAAAGACTTCTACAAGGTTAAATGAACCATATATTGCAAATACAAAAAATAAAAAATAAACATATGAATAATAATGTCAACCACCAAATTGCATATATTCTCATATCAGAAAAGAAGAATAGGGATGGAGAGCTTGGGAACAAAGACTTGAAAGGTTAAATGTTAAGCAAAGAAAGGAAATTAACATGCTCAAGGTTACTATTAAGACTTCACATAAACATAACACATATGCTAAAACCAAGTAGATAGATCCACTAATCCTAAAGACTAGGACATAGTTATGTGCACCTGAACATGGTTACAAGTACTAGTACACAAGTTAGGAACAATTATCAAATGTATTGAAATGTCACTACAAGCTGCTTCACATTGTTTTCAGTCAGGGATTTCAAATATTTCGGTTCTCTTCTGGTATGTTCCTAGACTATAGTGTATGAGAAGTATTTCCATTTCTTTCCTTATATACTAAGCTGTCCAAGTATTCCAAAGCACCTGAGGTAGACAGCTCAACTGAACCCAAAGTAATCATTCACATTTCTTCTTTTACTATAGATTTCTTTTCATAAATAGCATCATTCTTACAAAGCAGATTCATCAAAATTATCGTCTAACATGTTTAGCATGTATGATCTAATACACAACAAATGAAATTCAACAGGGACTGTAAAACAAAGACCTCCCCTGAAAGCAAAGCCCATACTGTGAAGATCAAAAGTTTCACAAAAAAATCAAGTAATCGTTTAAATTTTTAGTGACATTTCATGGTCCCGTACCATTACAGAATTTCACAACAAAAAGAAGTGAAAAAGGAGTAAAGCTTGTGACATGAAAAACCCAACAAGAAAAACATAACCAAAATCAGAAATCCTTAGTTAGAATTTCAATCACAGGAATGCATCAACGATACCCAAATTATCACATGAGCAAAACCCAGCAAATAAAACTAGAAACTGATATAAATGCTTCAAAAAAAGAGAAACATACAAAGAGAGAAGAACACTTACAACATATTAGCATGTCGAATATCAGCATCAAGGACCTTGAGGAAGTCTTGTTAAAAACACCCGGAAGTGAATTCATAATAATCAATCGTCCCTTAGACCAGTGTTTATTCGCCTAAAGTTCAAATGATACAGTAAGAGAAGAAATCTAGGGAAGATATGGTCAAAGAAGAAAACACGGACAAAATCAAAATCGTCTAAAAGGTATGTAGGAGTCGTTTGCAAAACAGGAATCAAAATCATTTAGCTGTAAAACTAATCAACAATCTTCGGTAGATAAACGCTTACCAGTGCTACTCCTTTCAATAGATTTGACGGGTCAACGGTAGCGGTTTGTGAGCAAGAATTCTTTGAGATTCCTCCTTGTTGTCGGTGTTATGATTTTGATTTGCACTGAAATCATCGCGTGACTACTTTCCTTCTGCATTCACTACTCAATAGGCACTCAACATTGGCAATCTCAGATCTAAAACTGCCAAACTACTGACTGAAGAGGATAGGGTAATATTTGCATTAGATTTCCCTCTAGAAATTTTCTTTTAAAGTTTGTGAAGGCAGAACATCAATTTTAAGTAGGCCAACAGTGACGTTTTCTTCATCAAAACGTCGCTGTTTCTATTTCGTGACGTTTTTTTCATAAAACATCACAGAAAATTAGAACTTTTTGTGACGTTTTTTAAACGTCATGAAAAGTCTTCTATTGTGTCTATTTCTTGTAGTAAAAAACGTCACGAAAAGTCTTCTATTGTGTCTATTTCTTGTAGTGTATAAAGATTAATAATCTTTGTTTGTATTGAAACAAACATTTGAAAGGTGGAGAATCACCAATTTAAAGAAACATTTAGTTGGGATTAAAGGTAATATAGAGTCTTGCAAGAAGGTTAGCTATAATATAAAATAGCAAATTAAAACTTAACTTGAAAAGTATTAGAATGAGAAAGAAAGAAAGCCTGAACTATGAAATTGGAACTAAAAATTCTTTTTGCAGTGATCAGGATGATACTGAAGCTAATACTCCTCCTAACAAGAAGGAATTGTTATAACTAATATGAAGAAAAGAATAAGATAATTTTCTAACTTTTTTCTCCATGAACAACTCATAGAGCTGAAACTTCACTTTATAATGCATTACAATATAAAGAACTAGCTCATAATGTGAACATGAAAATTATTAGATAATGGCATAATATAATTGTGTCATTTAATACTACCTAGTCTTATTAGTACTAGTCTATTGTTAGACCCTTAAACTTCGGAACACTTCTTAGTGACCTCCATGGGGTGCCTTAGGAGGAAGGTTAGCTGGATTATACACATAAGGGATGTATGCAAAAATATTAAGGCAAATATGGGTGAGTGGGATTAGAGTTGGTGGGAATTTTGGTAGAGTCTCAGACCTAATGGAGATTGACTCAACCCAGGCTAAGGACTTGATGGACTAAGGACTTGGCCCATGCTTTTGGATGAATGGACCACGACAAGTGAACTTGTTGTGGGAAGCTCTAGATTAGGTCAGTGTGCTATGTGGGCTTTGGCAAGATCACACTGCTTCATCAGCGGATAGACATCGTAGGGAGGTCTAGGATGATGTTGCGCCAACTAAGAGTTAAAGTTATAGTGGGACTTAATATCTGAAGATAGTAGAGATCTTTGAGGATAAGGATGCTAATTTCCTATTTGAATGTAAACTCTATCTTTCAGTTATCTTGTAGATTCTATCTTATCAGTTAGAATTCTATTTGGATGGAGGTGTTATCCAATTGGTCCACGTGATGTAATTTGATAAAGATAGACGTGATCTTAGCATAATCTTAGGTAGTTCAGTTTGAGTGAGATTCTGAATGTAACTTGGCTTGCAAGTTAGAATGCCCATATATAGCTCCTTTGAGCTTTGCTCTCAATTCAATCAGAGAGAGCATTCCTTATATTCTTTTAAGGGAAAGTAATATAAAGGTTAGTTTTACCGTAACTCTCCTATTTTCTTATTGCCTTTATTTTCCCATTACTTTCGTAACATTGTTTCTTTGAGTGTTCGAGTTAAAAATTGAAGTCTTGCTTAAGCGGACCTAAGTGAGATTGTCGTGTAAAGGGTGTTGGCGATCAACTTCAGTGAAAGTTTGAGTCTTAAGGTGACCTTTGTAACAACTGGTATCAGAGCCAAATTTCGAGATGGTAGTAGGCAACTTGACAAAACGAGTGACTAGGGTGGAGGCACTCATTGGGATAATTCCTCAAGGAGAGGAAGAGGTCATATCTCACAATACTTGATTTAAGATGTTGGAGGCGTGAATCCAATAGTTGCAACAACAAATGACGGATTAGTTGAAGGAACAAGAGGAGGCCCAGTTAGAGACCATTGTGCTGAGGTGTGCCATTGCAATGCTAGATGTTGATCGGGTTGAAAACTCCATACCACAACTTTAATCTATGAAGGTACGTGAACCAAGGGTGTTCGAAGGCTTGCAGGATGCTAAGACGTTGGAGAATTTCTTATGGGATATGGAGCAGTACTTTGTGGCTGCTAGGGTGCCTGATACTGAGAAAGTCAATGTGACGACCATATACTTGGATGGTGAAGCCAAGCTCTAATGGAGGATGAGGACCATTGCTACAAGTAGAACTCCTGTGGAAACGTGGGTGAAGATGAAGAAGGAGCTCAAGGATCAGCTCCTTCCCATGAATACTTTTTGGCTTGTGAGAGATGCCTTGAAGAACCGTAAGCTTAAATGGAGTTATGGAGGCAAAATGGAGTTACGGACGAGTATAAGTTCTTCCATTTTCTGTCTGAGTTATAACCGTAGGCTCAAATAGAGTTACAGAGGAAAAATGTGAAGGATGTGATTAGTGCAATCACAACCGCTGATGCCTTGGTGAATTTTTGAATGGTGAAAGAATCTATGGCAAGCTCCTCAAATTCTTCCAAGGGCAAAGGCCATGCCCAATAAGAGAAGACCGAGGTGAAGAAGAAGAAGATTCAAGAAGGGGGACTTCAAGGGCAAGGGCAAGCAGCATGGTGACTTTAAGAACAGGGAGACGTCCTTAAAGAAGGGCAAGGTTGCTTGTTACTTGTCTGGAGGTCCACACTTTTCTAAAGAGTGCCTTAAGAAAGGAGAAGTTGAATGTCCTAATTATCGAAGAAGATGATGAATCTTCAGAAGATGCGGTATTAAATCTAATTACCTTGCTTATTGCGGTTAGTAATGAGTCAGTTTCCTTTGATATACTAATGTATGCAGGTGTACAGGTTGGAGAGAAAGATGTGACCACAATGTTGGATATTGGTACGACCCACAGTTTTCTAGTGGAAAAGATGGTTTGAAAATTAGGCATAAAGGTGTCCAATGCCCCAATGAAGATTAAAACCTCTGCAGGGAAGGCAAAAGCAGTTGCAGGAATTGCTTACAACATTCCAGTCAAAATTAGAAGTTGGCGTGCCAATATGAACTTCATTATCATACCATCGGAAGATTTCGAGATGATATTGGGGGTTGATTTTCTCAAAGCTGCAAAGGTGGTGTTGTATCCAAGTTTGGGAGGTATGATATTAATGAACGATCAAAATTCCTTACATGAATTGTTATAGGTTCGATGGTGGAACAACGAATGCTACTTCGGTAGGACATGTTTCGACCATAAGCATTGAGAAAGGGTTTAAGAAAGGCATGGAGACCTATTTGGCTGCTATGTAGGAAATCAGCGAAGACCATATGATGGAAGTTCCTAATACGATTGCAAGTTTGTTGAAGGAGTTTCGGGAGATGATAACGAAACAGTTACCAAAAACTCTTCCCCCTTATCGTGAGGTAGATTATAGGATCAAATTAGTTCCTCGAGTGATCCCACTTGCACGTGCCCTATATAGGATGTCCCCGATGGAATTGGCAAAACTTTAGAAACAACTTAGTGAGTTGTTAGAAGCAGGGCTCATTCAACCATCCCAAGCCCCATACGATGCCTCGGTATTGTTATAGAAGAAGCAAAATGGTACACTTCGAATGTGTGTGGACTATCGATCGTTAAATAAGGTAACGATAAAAAACAAGTATCTGGTACCTTTGTTTCAGGATTTGATGGATAGGTTGTCAAGGGCTGAGGTTTTTACTGACCAGTGCATCGTAACGCTAGTCAAAATAAAATAACTAGACCACAACTATAGTAGTTGTGAGTCTAGGTCGATCCCACAGGGAGTGTTCGGTTAACTTATGAAATGAAATTAATTGGTGTTTAGGAAAAATTGGCGGTTTGGATTTTTACAGAAAATAAAATAAAATAAACCTAAAGAAAACAAATTAAAGAAAAATGCAAAAAATAATAAAATTGGAAAATTCGGTAGGGATTCAGTTTCTTGGTTCAATCTTAACCTACACCCTAATTAAGCACAATTTATTAATATATCGTTCTTTTATCTCTTTTAGCAATTATCGGTCGTAGATTAACAACAAGCTCTGTTAATCCTAACTTTTCCTTATATCATAGTTAATCACGAAGCCCTCAATAATTAACCCTGGCTATGAGGAAACCTAGAATAAGCTCTCTAAGTTTATCCAGACAACCACATTACAATTAAGAAAAACAAAATAATTTAAGCAATAATCACGCAAGCACGGACTATTTAACTTAAGCTACGTCATTTCTAATGATTCAGTACCACTAGTTGCTATAAACGATCTTCCACATAACTAATACATATCACATTCGAGATCTAGCAATAGGTAGTCATAAAAATGATTCAACAAAGCATTAAAACCATAGTTATCTAAATGCCTAATCAATTCATTCAAAATAATGTGACAATCTAAAAATAGAGTAGATAACGATAGACAACATTATACGCTTAATGTGCTCTTTGGCCTCGATTCCACCTACGAATTGGCGTCAGATAATTTAGCCTTTCATATGTCTTCCAAAAAGATAAAGCTTAGCCCCTATTTCCATCCCAAACTGAAAACCCTTGCTTTTCTCTCCTCAACGCCGCAGCCCTCCACTCTTCTCCTATAGTGTGATGGGACCAATTAATTGTCTAGTTTCTGGTCCATATGCCCTGTTCACGCACTCCTTTTCTTATTCTACCGCAAGCTCCCTCTAATCACATTAGCCAAGTTACCAGCTCTCTTCCTTGATTTCTATAGTCACTCCTCTCTATTCTAGTCACCAAGCACCTTCACTGTAGAATGATGTGACGATTAAATGTAGGAGTTTTTAGTCCACACCTAATGTTCACATATCCATCTTCATAAACCACAGGATTTCAGTTTTCTTCTTTGTTTCATGTAACTCTTTGCTCTCTTCTATCTTCCCTTTCACGATACACCTCTCTTCTCTCTTCTATTTTCACTCTAATATCCCTTCACCATGTTACTGTTCACGTATCTAGCTTTCGGTTTGTCATTCTCCAACAAAGAGGGAGCTTCAGTCTTCTCTCCCTTCTTTCAATTGTCCCTTATTTCTTTTCTCTCTTTCAGCCCCTAGCTACTTTGAAACTCTAATCAATCAGCTCCTTTCACGTTTCCTTCACTCCAGTTTCAGTTCTCTCCTCTCCATCCTCTCCAGCCGACACACTCTCCTATATTTTCTTATTTTCTTTAGTCCTCCTTTCAGCTAGGTTTCCCAAAAAAGAATCACGTGGATAGATATCCCCTCATGCTACCTTCTAGCTATCTCTATATCCTTCTATTCAAGCATATTTTATCTATTTTTAGTTCACGCTTCAACACTCCCATACGTCTGTGTTTTACTTCATGTTGTATGTGTTGCATTTTGGCTAGACTTCTCCCACTTTTTAACGTCATTTTGCTCCTCACATTTTTCTTCATTTTCTTATCTCCTTCTTGCTGTTAATTTCTTTCTTCATGCCCCATGAATCAATAGAGTATGGACATTGAGAAGATGAATATAATAAACATGCTTCCGGACCACTTTAGTTCTTTTACTTTTGAAATGTACCTAAGATAAAAAATGAGCTAAAATGAGTATCCTAAGCATTTTTAATGCATTAATCACTAAGTGTAGAAGATAAAATATATCAACATTTAAGCACATATCAAATTCCCCCACACTTAGCTTTTGACCGTCCTCGGGAAAATTGTCAAAATCAAAATCATAAACCAACATTTTTACTCATTTTCCAAATCTTCCAATAATGGATAATCATAAGTAAATATGAATAACTTTCAAAACCTATAGCAAAAACTCAACATTCAAGCTTATACTCATGATCAATCAATATTTACCACCCTTAGAAATTGAGTAATCTAAAGGTTGACTTAGACAAAAAATGTTTAAACAAGATATTTCCATGGGTACACTCAAACATCGCTCATGATCATAACAATCCATAACATTGCATATCCTTTCATTTCTCCACTATTAAAAGTCACATGCATAATAATGAATTAAAGGACTTTTCTAGGGTTGTAATGTGGGTAAGGATAGGGTGTGATGCATTTTGGTTAATTTAGTTTGAAAGCCATTAAGTTAGTGAAGCAAAAGTAATACTTAATGAAAAATCAAACGCACAAGTTAGCATTCATTCAAAATTGGGTTTCGTTAGCCATAAAGAATGCAACAACTATGTTTCACAACTCAATTAGCTCTCACATTATAAACCATATAAACATAACACAATGAAATGCTCTATCCAACATAACATCCTCTTCATATGCCATATACTCAAACACCCAACCAATACAACTTAAGGAGGATAAACTATTAATTAATGACTTTTCATAACAATTGCATTGCCTCCTTCATACTTTTTTTAATTTAAACATTTTTTCTTTTCTTTTCTTTTTTTTATATAAACTTGAAAGAGTCTACATCAACATAGGATTCGTAACATGACATTTTATCGAATTTAACCCCCACACTTAGACTTTTACACAATCACATTCATCAAGAATTAAAAAATGTTCCACTAGCTTTAAAGCTTGGGTAAGACATTTGGTTAGGTGGATGAAATGTGGTTTATACAAAAGAAAAGGTTAATACAACTCAAAAGGGATCAGCAAGGGAAATTCATATAAATGAATAGGTGATTTGGCTAATGTAGCTTATAATCAACAAAGAATGCCTAATCATTTTCACAAACATGCATGTAATAAAAAATGTAGTCTCAAATAGAAATTCAATGCAAAGTAAGGATGTATATGTCATGAAGGTCACTCATAACAAACAAAATAATGAGACTGATATGAATGTATCAGTCTAATATGGCTCAAAACCTCACTAGTTTTTTATCTACCATTAGTCATCGCTCTTCTAAGAATAATATACATTAAATAATCATAAGAGAAAAAGTACATGCCAAATTTTGCTATATATTTTTGTAGTCAATTCACGCTCTAATTATGACTAAATAATCTTTAAAACAATAGAAAATAAGAAAATTTTATATTTTGTTCATTTGATTTTGAAAGCTGCCTAAGAAGCCACAATTAAGCTAAAAAATATGCATAGAAACTAGGATACCCCACCCCCACACTTAAAACTTACGTTGTTCTCAATGTAAAATCAAATGCAAGAATGAAGTAGTTCACAAAAGTAATGATAGAATTTGACTTCCCTTGGGTTGCCTCCCAAGCAACACTTTTGTTTCTTGTCGTTGGCTCGATTCTTTGTTGCTCATTCTTCATAGTAAGGGTTTTCTAACCCTATCACTTCCACGTCCTCCACTTGGAATCCCTTATAGAATGGTTTCAGTCGATGACCATTGACTTTGAATTTCTTGTTTGTCTCTAAGCTTTCAATTTCAACTGCACCATGTGAAAAGACATTAGTAACAACAAAAAGGGCCAATCCAACGGGAACGCAATTTACCTAGAAAAAGCTTAAGTCGTGAATGGTAGAGAAGAACTTTTTATCCAACCACAAAATTCTTCCTAATAATCTTCTTATTATGAAATCTTTTCATCTTTTCCTTGTAAATTTCTACATTCTCATAAGACTCAAGTCTAAGCTCTTCCAATTCTTGTAGTTACAGCTTCCTCTTATCATCCACTGCATCCATCTGCTTAATAGCCCAAAAGGCTTTGTGCTCAATTTCTATTGGAAGATGACACGGTTTTCCTTAGATTAGTCTACGTGGAGACATGTCAATCAGTGTCTTGTATGTAGTCTTATATGCCCAAAGAGCATCATCAAGTCCTTGACTCCAATTTTTACAATTCGAACTTATCATTTTCTCAAGGATGGACTTGATTTCTCTATTTGAAACCTTTGTTTTTCCATTCGTCTATGGATGATAGGCTGTAGACACCTTATGTGTGACATGGTACTTCTTTAAAAGACTTCCCACCACTTGGTTGCAAAAATGAGTACCCCTGTCACCAATCAATGCTCAAGGTGTTCCAAATCTAGCAAAAATGATAGACTTAACAAATTCTCAAACAACCTTAGAATTGTCAATCCTGGTGGCTTTAGCTTCCACTTATTTAGAAACATAATCCACAGCTAACAAAATATAAACAAAACCAAAAGAAGAGAGAAATGGTCTCATAAAATCAATACCCCATATATCAAAATTTTCACATGCAATTATTGGAGATAAATGCATTTGATCTCTATGGGATAGATTACCCTATTTTTGACACTATTTACATGCTTTGCAGAACATATATGAGTCTCTAAAATTATTTGGCCAATAGAAACCACATTCAAGAATTTTCCTAGCAGTTTTATTAGGCCCAAAATGACCACCATAAGCATATCAATGGCAAAACTTCATAATTGATTCACACTCATATTCAGGTACACATCACCTAATCACTTAATCAGAACAACATTTTCACAATTAAGGATCATCCCAAATATAATATTTCGTCTAAGTTTTTATCTTATTTTTTTATCCTTACTCAAATTAGTAGGGATCTTATGGTTCACTAGATAGTTCACAATACCAGCATACCATGGAGTCTTACCTTGAAGCGTTAGTAATTGCTCATCCGAAAATAGTTCTTGCAATGGTATTGGATCCTCTTCCTTCACAACTCGACTCAAGTGATCTGCAACTTAATTCTCTAGTCCTTTCTTGTCTTTGATCTCCAAATTGAACTTTTGGAGTAGGAGAATCCATCTAATCATTCTTGGCTTCACTTCTTTCTTCGAAAAAAGGTACCTTAATGCTGCATGATCAGAATACACAATCACTTTAGAACTAAGCAAATAAGATCTAAATTTATCTAAAGCAAACACAATAGCTAAAAGCTCCTTTTTAGTGGTGGAATAGTTGCATTGTGCCGGACTAAGTGTTTGGGAAGCAAAGTAGATTGCATGAGTCATCTTTCCATATCTTTGACCAAGGACAGTACCCACAGCAAAATTGCTTGCATCACGCATAATCTCAAGTGGTTGAATCCAGCTAGGTGGTTGAATGATTAGTGTTGAAGTCAAAAGTTCTTTAAACTTGTCAAATGCTTCCTTGCATCCCTCATCAAACTGAAAGGGTACATCTTTTTGTAACAGATGATAGAGTTTTCTTGAGATCTTACTAAAGTCTTTGATAAACCTGTGATAAAAACCTACACGACCAAGAAAAGAATGAATCTCTTGCACATTTATGGGGTAAGGCAAATTTTGCACAATTGCTATCTTAGCCTTATCAACCTCAATTCCTTTAGATGAGATTACACATCCCAACACTGTTCCTTGCTTAACTATGAAATGACATTTTTCAGAATTGAGAACAAGATTAGTTTCAATGCATCGTTCAAGTACACAATTCAAATTATCCAAGCATGCATCAAATGAATCTCCATAGACAGTAAAATCATCCATAAAGACCTCAATAATATGTTCAACATATTCAGAAAAAAATACTTACCATGCATCTTTGAAAGGTAGCTGGGGCGTTCCATAGTCCAAACAACATCCTTCTGTAGGCAAATATACTAAATGGGTAAGTGAATCTTGTTTTCTCCTGCTCCTCCGGAGCTATCACAATCTGGTTATATCCTGAATACCCATCCAGAAAATAGTAGTGCGATCGTCCCGCAAGTCTTTCAAGCATCTAATCGATGAATGGGAGTAGGAAGTGGTCCTTGCGTGTAGCAACATTTAACATCCTATAATCGATGTATACTAGCCATCCATTCTGAATTCTTGTTGGCACAAACTCATTATTCACATTCTTTACTACAGTAATCCCAGTTTTCTTCGGCACTACTTGGACTGGACTCACTCATTTGCGATATGAAATTGGATAGATTATACCAACATCAAGCAACTTTAAGAAGTCTTTACCACTTCCTTCATGGGGGGATTCATTCTTTTTTGTGACTCTTTTGATAGTTTGGATCTTTCTTCCAAAAAGATTCGATGCATACATGTCGAAGGGCTAATACCCTTAATGTCGGCTATAGTCCACCCTATAGCTATGATGTGGTGTTTAAGCACTCTAATGATCTTTTCTTCTTAAAGCTTGGTTAAGTTCTTTGCTATGATTATCGGAAGTTTTTTTCCTTCTCCCAAGAACACATATTTTAAGTGCTTCGGTAATTGCTTCAATTCAGTTATAGGTACCTGCACCGCAGAAGGTAAAGATTTTGTATTAGATATTGGTAATTTAATATTTTGAAATACATATCTCTTTGGGATTGTTTGCAGTGCTAGCACAATTTCCTCCATTTTATTTGTAATGAGCAAGTAAGAATTTTGAAAAATATTTTCCATTATACTCATGAAAAGAATGACTTCTAACTTATCTATACCATCCATATCAAAAATTTCTTGAGAGAAAGAATCAATGACATCAATAGATAACATATAATGGAAATCACTAAAGTACCTCATAGCCTCAAAAATATTAAAATGAACAATTTCACCATCAAATTCCACAGTCAAGTCCTTGCATCTACATCAATCTTTGTTTTTGATGTTTTAAAAAATGGGCGACCTAGAAGGATAGGTATAGAGTTAGCCATGCAAGATATCGTAAACGTACTAGGATCCTTACACTTTGCGGCAAGCTTTCTCTGGATGACCCTAGATACGTTCTTCCCCACAGTTACTTTCTCATCTCCCCTCAATTTCCTCTTGGAAGTGTATAACTCCTCGAGAAATTTGGCATATCGAGGAACTTACTTAATGGCATCAATTAAAGGTATGTTTACCTCCACATTTTTAACCATCTCCAAAATCTCCTTATCTTGCTCCTATTTCTTCGATCTAGCAAACCTGCCAGGAAAAGAAGGCAAAGTTTTAGTAAGCCTACCAGTAAAACCATGCCTCATGGGAGATTGAGAATTTACCTTAGTTTCCCTTTTCAGCTTCTTTCTGAGGCAATTCGAGTTCCTTTTCGAATTATGCATTAATGCCAATAACAGGAGTCTTGTTTGGTGCCTCCATTTCTTTACCACTCCTCAAGGTGATAGCACTTGCATTCTCTTTTGGGTTCACAATTGTTTGAGTAGGAAGTTTACCTAAATTTTGGTTCTCCAATCAGCTCAACGCAATAGCTATATGACTCAATTGATTTTCCATATTCTAAATGCTAGCATTTGTTTTTTGTTGGAACTGTATACTATTCTGAGCCAAAGTTTTCATCATTTCTTCCAATGAAGGTCTGGAGATTGATGGTTGAGCATGTCTTTGATAGGGTTGTTAATAAGACCCTTGTTGTTGTCCTTGCTACCCGTAGGTGTTGAATGGAGGATTCTTCCATCCTGAGTTCTGTGCATAAGGGTAGCTAGGATTCTTTTGTGGTTGGCCCGGGAAGCTCCCAAAAGCATTCATTTGTTACGTAGATGTCTCTTGCAAAGTTGGTGGATGTCTCTTGCAAAGTTGGTCACATATTAGTGGGATGTCCTATTATACAAATTCCACATACTTTGACTTGTTAAGCATTATTTGCAGCCATTTGCCTCACTAAAGATGTTAACCCAGCCATCTGTTGTTCCAATGTAGTAGTACTAACTTCAATAACCTTCAATGGTCTAGGTTCCTCTCGAATACTGAATTGTTAATAGTTAGCAACCATGTTGGAAATCAGATTCCTGGCTTCAATAGGTGTCTTGTCTACTAGTGCACCTCCGTTTGCTGCATCTATCATACTTCTTTCTTATGGTAGAAGCCCCTCATAGAAATACTGGATTAAGAGCTGCTCATTGATTTAATGATATGAGCAGCTATCACACAACCTTTTGAAACGCTCCCAGTATTCATATAATGTCTCCCTATAGTGTTATTGAATTACACAGATTTCCTTTTAAATGTTTGTAGCTCGAGAAGCAGGAAAGTATTTCTCCAGAAAAAATCTTTGCATCTCATTCCAAGTGGTAATCGATCCCGAGGGCAAGTAGTAAAGCCAATCTTTGGTAGTGTCTCCCAACAAGAATGGGAATGCTTTCAACTTAATCTACTCTCCTTGCAATCCGTAGGTGTTGAATGGAGGATTCTTCCATCCTGAGTTCTGTGCATAAGGGTAGCTAGGATTCCTTTGTGGTTGGCTCGGGAAGCTCACAAAAGCATTCACTTATTCTGCGGATGTCTCTTGCAAAGTTGGTCACATATCAGTGGGATGTCCTATTATACAAATTCCACATACTTTGACTTGTTAAGCATTATTTGCAGCCATTTGCCTCAGTGAAGATGTTAACCCAGCTATCTGTTGTTCCAATGTAGCAGTACTAACTTCAATAACCTTCAATGGTCTGGGTTCCTCTTGAATACTGAATTGTTGATAGTTAGCAACCATGTTGGAAATCAGATTCCTGGCTTCAATGGGTGTCTTGTCTACTAGTGCACCTTCGCTTCCTGCATCTATTATACTTCTTTCTTATGGCAGAAGCCCCTCATAGAAATACTGGATCAAGAGCTGCTCACTGATTTAATGATACGAGCAGCTATCACACTGTTGGACCCCGTTTTCGAAGTCCAACTCTTGATCATTATCGATTCATCTTCTTGCTCTGATACCATAACTGTTGGACCCTCTGATACCATAAATGTTGGATCCCGTTTTCGAAACCCAACTCTTAATCGAAATACGTATATCATAATCTAACATTTTATCGAAAATATCATAATACTCTCTAATACATTACTTACAACAAATTTTCATCACTCACATTTCAATT
>JAOSBN010000004.1:9979800-10007615 GCA_027563595.1 Erythroxylum suave | reverse complement strand
CTATCTTACCCTACAGTCACATTAGCAATTGCTGGGACTCTAGACTCATCACTATCTTCCCTCGTGTTCTTCTACGAAGTGGCATCTTACTCCTTTAATTTAAACATTACATTTAGATTACTTTTCATTTTAATATTATTTCCTAGGGCATTTGCTCTTGAGGAAGAGGTGACTCCTGCATTTTTAGTCAAAAGGGCTGACTATCTTACCCTACAGTCACATTAGCAATTGCTGGGACTCTAGACTCATCACTATCTTCCCTCGTGTTCTTCTACGAGGTGGCATCTTACTCCTTTAATTTAAACATTACATTTAGATTACTTTTCATTTTAATATTATTTCCTACATGTATGCACGTCACCCAATGCAATCAATCAATTCAACAATGCAAACAACTAATAATCACACATCATAATAATTCATATCATAACATATTCTAAGCCTAGGAATCGTTAAAAACTATATGCTCTAATATCAAAGATGTTAGACCCAGGGCTTGGTACTTAATTTATGGCTATAATACGCGAGGCTTGGGTGCCTTTAATAATAATTAAAAAAAAAGAAGTCATGGTTGTGACTTAAGAAGTCACAACCATAGAAAGTCACAACTGTAACTTCTCTTATTAAGCACGGTTGTGACTTAAGAAGTCAAAATTGTGACAAGAGTCCATGGTTGTGACTTAAGAGTCACAACTGTGCATGTGCATGATCTTACACTTCCACTGTATACTCAAACTTGTAAAAATCATATTTCTCAATTCTAATGTCCAAAAATTACAAACTTTATACCATTAGAAAGTTAAGAGGATAAGCTACAATTTTTATAAAGACAACTTTGTCCAATTTTGCCCATATTAATACAGTTTATTTGTTAAAGTCAGAGTCACTAATTCTATCCCCTTTTTTCTTCTTTGCCTATTATGAGCTTTTACATATTGGAAAAGACCCAGATCCAACAAACACTATACGTACATACATAACCCCCCAGCATAACAATCCATTTTTAAATCTATCCAAGGCCATCTAACTACATAGCAATTCCATTTCCAACAGTAATTAACAACCCAACACAAAAGATAGTTTTCAACATGTGCAAAAGGGAAATTCTTCAACTCTTGCATTGCTAAATCAAAACAAAGTTTTCACATAGCTTTAATTACATATCAAAGGCCACATCAGTGGCATAATACAAAATGTATATGAATGTTCATGCTTGATATGCTTATAAAGCTACCAAAAGTAATTGAACTAACTTAGTTACAAAAAATATCTATCTTCTTCTTTCTTTGTTTTTTTCTTTCTTTCCTTCTTCTTTTTTTTGGTTCGTTTTCTCCTTCTCTTCTTATAGTTCCTTCTACGTTTTTCTTTCTTCCTTCCTTACTCCTCCAACACGTCTCTCTTCATCTTTCTCATTTCTTTTCTTTGTTATTTAAGACAACTTTTAGTCCCTCCAAGCTTACCCTTCTACATTTAATTTAATACCTGCTTACTCATCTTATTATCTTATGCCTATTACACCCTAACTTAATTCTAACATTTCTATTTAATACATGCAAACATATGTAAATAAATATATTCATGAATAAAATCCAATAGATTCTAATTTAATAAATTTTAATTTCTAAAATAAATTTTAGGGTCCAACATCAGGTCAAGATGGATCCAAGAAAGGTGAAAGTGATAGTTGACTGGTAGGCTCCCATGACAGTACGAGAATTGCGGAGTTTTCTCATCCTGGTGAACTACTATAGGCGGTTCATTATGGGATACTCTAAAAAAGTGGTTTCATTAATAGACTTGCTGAAGAAGAAGCAAAAGTGGTGTTGGTCGAGTGTATGCAAGGAAGTATTCGAGAAACTTAAAATTGCTATCTCAACCAAACCTGTATTAAAGGTGCCTGTGTTCAATCTTCCATTTGAGGTACATACTGATACTTCAAACAAAGCCATTACCTGAGTCCTTGTATAGGAGGGTCATCTGATAGCATTTAAGAGCTGAAAGCTTAATGGTACAGACCAGCATTACTCGATGCATGAGAAGGAGCTTGCGGTGGTGTATTGCCTTGAGACATGGCAAGTATATTTGCTGGGAACCAAGTTCGTTGTCCAAATGGATAATGTTGCTAACACATTTTTTAGGAGCCAAAAGAAGTTGCCTACAAAACAAGCCTTGTGGTAGGAGTTTCTTGCCAAGTATGACTTTGTGCGGGAGCACAAACCGGGGAGGCACAACAATGTGGCAGATGCCTTAAGTAGGAAGGAGGTATTTCCAGCCCTTTATTTGGTCACGAGGGTGGAGTCTAACCTGTTGGAGCAAATTAAAATGGTAGCTCCATTAGACACATGTACTGTAAGTTGATTTCTCAAGTTAAGGAAGGTGTTGTACGCAGATTTTAGCTCGACGATGATGGGTTTTTGATGACTAAGAATAGTCAAGTATATGTGCCGAGATTTGGTGGATTACAGAAACAGTTATTGAAGGAGATGCTTGACTGCAGTGGTTGGTGACCCAGGAGTCCAATGGATGATAGCCCTCCTATCTTGTTCCTATTTTTGGCTAAAGATAGAGAATGACGTGGAATGTTATATCAAGACATGCCTTATTTGTTAGTTGAATAAGCCAGAGAGAAAGAAGGAACCAGTTTGCTACAACCCTCATCCATCCCCAAAAGATTGAATATGTCAGTTTCAATGGATTTTATTAGTAGGTTTCCAAAGGTTGACAACATAGCATCAATCATGGTGGTGGTTGATAGATTCTCCAATTATGCGCTTTTCATGTCAACTCTTGTGACTTGTCCTTCGAATGTTGTGACCGAGTTGATATGATGGCCAAACAAAAAGAATCAACGGTTTGTTGGAGGAGTATCTATGGCATTATATAAGTGCAAGTTAACGTAACTGGATGAGTTTATTTTACCGCACAGTTTTGCTATAACTTGCATAGATGTTCAACTACAGAGAAAAGTCCATTTGAGATTGTTTTAAAACAACAGCCTCTCACACCAGTAGAGATTGCTCAACAAAGGACAGGTGGTAAATCTCCTACGGCACATAATTTTGCGATGGAGAAGCAAGAATTGATAGATAAGGCAAGGGATAGTCTTCAAAAAGCTTCTCGGCAGATGAAAAAGCAAGCGGATCTTTGGAGGAGACCGTTAGAATCTGATGTGGGAGATAAAGTTTTTTTTAAACTAAACTCGTAGATTTGGAAGAAGATCTCAAGTAAGCAAGTTCATAGGGGTTTGGTGCCGAAGTATGATGGACCATTTGAAGTGCTACACAAGGTAAAGAACGTGGCAAACGAGTTGAAATTGCCCGATTGGTTAAAGGTACACCCTACTTTTCATGTTAGTTTTCTCAAGCCTTACTATGAAGATGCATCAAATCTAAATAGGAGTCAGGTGAAGCGAGCTCCACCAGTTATGAGGAAACAGTTCGAGGATCAAGTGGAGAAGATCCTAGATCATCAAATAATAGGTTAACACAAGAAGAACCGATGGACTGAGTTCTTAACTCAATAAAAAGGTAAACCTGTCACAGAACCTATGTGGGAGAGAGGTACGACTTTGTGGAAATTCGAAGACCAAGTGAATGCCTAACTTCAGACCAATTCAACGAGGGCGTCAAATCCATCTAGTGGGGGTGGTTTGTTAGACCCTTAAACTTCGGAGCACTTCTCAGCGCCATCACGAGGTGCCTTAGGAGAAAGGTTAGCTGGATTACACGCATAAAAGAGGCATGTGAAAATACTAAGGCAAACATGGGTAAGTGGGATCGGACTTGGTGCAAATTTTGGTAGAGTCTTGGACCTTATGGAGATTGACTCAACCTAGGCTAAGGACTTGACCCATTCTCAGATGAATGGACCATAACTAGCGAACTTGTTTTAGGAAGCATTGGATCAGGCCAATGCACTATGTGGGCTTCAACAAGATCACACTGCATCATCAGTGGATAGAGATCGTAGAGAGATCTTAGATGATATGGCGACAACTAATAGTTAAAGTTGTCATAGGACTCAACATCTGAAGATAATGGAGATTTTCGAAGCTAAGGATGCTAGTTTCCTATTTGAATGTAAACTCTATCTTTCTATTATGTTGTAGTTTCTATCTTATTAATTAGAGTCCTATATGGATGGAGGTGTTATCCAATCGGTCCATGTGATGTAATATGATAGAGATAGATGTGATCTTAGCATGATCTTAGGCAGTTCAGTTTGAGAGAGATTCTGAATGTAACTTGGCTTCCAAGTTAGAATGCCTATATATAGCTCATTTGGGCTTTGCTCTCAATTCAATCAAAGAGAGCATTCCTTGTATTCTTTTGAGGGAAAGCAATATAAAGGTTGGTTTTACCGTATCTCTCTTATTTCCCTATTGTCTTTATTTTCTTATTGCTTTTATAGCATTGTTTCTTCGAGTGTGCGAGCTAAATACTTTGAGGGTCGTTACAGGCTAAAATCTTACTTATGTAGACGTAAGTGAGATTGTCTTACAAAGGGTGTTAGTGATCAACTTCAGTAAAAGTTTGAGTCTCTGGCCTTTGTAACACCTATCATGGTTTAAGATATAAAGTACCTTCAATTATTGATTACAAAGATAATGTTTTGAGTAACTCTATTAGTAAAATAAAAATTTATTTAAGTAAAAAAAGAATGACTTGGGCCAACTTATAGGTGTTTAATGATATTTGATGGTTGAGCAAATAAAAAAGGGAGCTTGTTATACCTTTTTTAGTTTATTATGCTAAGGGGACAATGTTTTTAAAGTAGCCTTCTAAGGAATTTTTATACTCCGTTAAAGATTTTTTATAAAGTTGTAAATGAAGTTGAACGTAAAAATGTTATACATTTTATCACTAATAATGATGATGCTTATGATGTAGCTAACAAAAGATCACAAGGCTCATATAATTCTTTTTATTTAACTCCTTGCGATTCACATTGCATTGTCTTAATGATGAAAAATATAGAAGATATCAAATAATTTCATGTCATTGAGTGGAACTGTGCTTAAAGCAAGAAAAGTCACTAAGTTATAATCATGCATGTTGAATTTGATGAAAAAAAGATTTTACGAATGACATGAATTTTTTTGTCCTACCTTTACAAGATTTTTAACTAAATTTTTATCACTTTAGTATTTTGTTTAAATGAAAAAGGAGTTGAGACAAATGTTTATGAATGATACATGAATTATACCTTAATATGTCAAGTCTAATGTTAAAATACAGATTTCTAATATTATACTTGAAGACCTGAATTTAGATCCTAATATCAATTTTTCATTTGAGTTTGTGAGCCTTTAGTAAGAATAGTTCACCTGACTAATAAAGATGAAAAGGAAATAATAGGTTACTTTTATAATACCATAAAGAGGGCAAAGGAAGCAATCAAACCAATATAAAAAAAGGGCCTTTTTTATTCACACCTTATCTTGCAATCATTAATGAAAGATGAGAGAGACATGTATACACTTCATTATTTATTGATGGGGCATTTTCAAATCATTAATGAAAGATGAGAGAGACATGTATACACTTCATTATTTATTGATGGGGCATTTTCAAATCTAAGTGTCTATTTTAAACTAAGTTTCACAAAGAAAGTTAAAGTTAATAAGGAACATTGTTAATTATCATGATAATTGTTTCATATGAGATGATGTTAGACCTCCTTAGGTTACAAATGGAGGTGTAGAATAACGCATTTGGTGATTTTAAAATGCCCATTATAGTACATCAAAGAGAAAAACTTAATCGAAGTATACATTTCTTCACTTTTCTTACTTGTTTAAAATTAATCATCACTTCATTTTTACAAGATTGCTTTTATTATCCTACAGTGTCTTGGTAGGATTAATTCAGAAGTGATGTTTCAAAATTGTAAAAGTTTACAATTCAAACTCTTAGTCAACATGTGAGTGTAAATGGACGTGAAAGGAGTTGGAGTATATTGAATTGATTCATTTCAAAAAAATATATATTGGAATATAAGAGATTAAATGATATAATATTTGGTTAGTACATTTGAAGCTTTGAAAAAGTTTTATTATTGTTATTATTAAATTCAATATAATTTATTAACAATTTAAATTTATTGTTTAATAGGACTCTTAATAAAACATTTAGTTTTATAGATCGAATTTGCCTCAATCTTTTAACATATTAAGTTTCTAAGGAATCAAGTTTCATAAATGAGAATGAGTTGGAAGATAATCTTGGATGAGAAAGAGTTGACATGTTATTTGGTGCACTGAACTTAAATAGTGGTCATGATGAGACTTCCTTTAATGATGAGGACTTTGTACAATGAACATGTCATGGAATGAAGTTTCAATTTTTCTCTTTTCTTGTTATTCCACTTGTATTTGATGTAAAATGTTAAATTATACAACTATAATATAAATATAAAACTTTTTAACCGTAAGTATATCTGCTTTAGGTTTCATTTTTACTTTATTATGTTCCTCGTTATGAATTCTTATTGTAATTAGGCATGGCAATAAACTAGGTTAGGTTGGCTCCTCGTTGACTCAAACTTCTTAATGTGTGACTAAGCTTGGCCTAAAACTCTATTAGACCTAGCTCATATTGCTCGAGCTTAAGCTTGACCGAGCTTTAGGCTTCTTAAAGCCTGGTAAAATCTAAAGGACCTAAAGCCCGCTTAAAGCTTAGCCCAAAATTGACCCGATCCACTATCCATCCCCTTCTCTTTATTATGGGATTGCATCATTGCCAAGTCTCTCCAAATTGCCAAAACTCAACAATGATATATTCACAACAACATAAATAAAGTTCTAAAGCTCATTTATTATCCAACTTAAATAAAGAATTAGATGAGAAAGAAAAAAGGAGAAAACAAAGTTCTTATCATACATTGAACATTACAATGATGTTGAATCTAAATTCATTATTGTATACTTAAAAGCATAAATTAGAAATATGTATGATCTCTATCATATCAAGTATAGGCAAAAAAAGTCATGCAATCATTTTTCTTTTTTTGAAAACTATTATCATACTATAACTAATCCTTTAATTGTAGTATATAATTATACTTTTAGTAGGCTAAGTTAAGTGGAACAATTCCAACAAGCTACTATACCTTTTAGCTCTACACCATGCAACTGCTTACATCTTGCTATCGTAGTGTTGACATATATCGTACATGTTGTCATCAAAGTTTATGAGATATTAGTCAATTAAAAATGTCATTAAATTTTTTCATTTATATGACTTTGACATATCTCTAAAACTTTTACACCGAATTCTCAACAAGGATTATAGCAGCATTGCTTATGGGCATACAATTTTTTATTCTAACTTTGAGAACTCTTCTCAAACATATCCTATGTCCAAGAACTTAGGTTCACTTACTTAGTATCAATTATACTAAACAAGGTAAATTCCAACTCAAAACAAAATATAAATGTAAGAAAAGGAAGTAATTAATGATATGTCATGACTACCAAATTAAATTAAGACTTTAATCATGTATTTCGTTACTCCCCCTGTTTTATTTTAAATAATAGCCCTTAAAAGATTACTCTAATATTTCTAGTGGGCTAAGATCCCATTCAAGTATAGTTGATCTTGAGTTTACTCAACAAACTAGTTAAACTTAAATAGGTAGATAACAACTTTATCAATCACATCTCATATGACTCCTAGATTCGATAGGTGACAACTGTTGTCAAAACATATCTAACATATTGATCCTAACCTACCTCTAAATTCATGTGATCATGAGTTTGCTCATCTGAATCACACAAATTTAATTAATTAGAACCTACTGTTATAAGACTAAATGTATTCAGGTTAAAGCAGCCTTGATTTTGCTTAACAAGTCAACTATAAACAAAACTATGGTTTATTATTATAATAATAGAAGGCAAAAATCACATTCTTAACGTGTACTTAATATTTTAACGAGATATTTAACTTTATTTGTCTTATCAAATACAAATAGCATGTAAAATATTACACATATAAAATATATAATTTATCATGCATCCAATATATCTATCAACCATATAAATAAAGTATGCAACTTATGCATTTATAATCAAATTATATGCATAAAATATCAAGCTTTGTTTGATTCTAATTATTGATCTTCATAATCTACAATAATATTTCTAACTTCTTGGAAAATTTAAATTAGATTAAAACCAATGATTCCTAAATAAATTAAATTCCTATTTTAAATAGAAATTTAATTTGATTTGAAAACAATTTTCAAATCCAATTAGGAACTATTTCCAATTTATCTTGACTCCTTTAGTAAATATATTAACTTAATTGAAAACAATTTTCAATAAATAATTCCACTTACTTATTATAATTTAGAAATTTTCCTTTTCAAAATTATATAAGTAGCACTTTCTAATCTCATTAGAAATTACTATTTCCTTAATTAGAAAACTATTTTTTAATGTTAAAAAGGAAACTAATTTCAAAATTAAATAAAATACTTTTAAATTTAATTAAGAAAGTCATTATATTTTATATATTATTTATTTAGAGATTTATCTCTTAACTAATTAGAAAATCTTTCTTTAATAAGTTGGAAAACTAATTTTCAAAATTTTAAAGAAAGCACAATTTTCTTAATTAATAAATGAAAACACTTTTCAAATTTTAATCAAGAAAAATACTTTTTCTAAAAAACAAGAAACTTATCATTTATAAATAAAGAAACAATTTCTAAATAAATTAAATAATAATTCTCTAAACATAAAATCATAAATTTAATGGATCTCAATCAAATTGAAATAAATATATTTAATTAAGAAACATTTTTCTCAATTACTTAAGTTTTCTTAATTTTAAGGAGTCTAATTAATTAATTTCAATCTAATTGAAACTAATTAATCCTTATTTTAGAAACTACTTTTTTAATTAATTAATTTCAATCTAATTGAAAATAATTAATTCTAATTTTAGAAACTACTTTTTCAAAATTAAAAAGGAATCAATATAATTATTAATCTTAATCATATTAAGAAAAATAATTACTTTAATTTAGGAATTTAATTTTATATTTAATTTAATTTAATAATTCAACTTTTGAAAAATTAAACTAAATTCTAAAACAATCCTAATAAAAACGACTTAAATTTTAAAACAATCCTAATAAAAACAACCCTTTGAAAACAGTTTTCAAACAATTAGAAAACTCTTTTCTAAATTTATGAGAATTTAAACATAATTTCTTCAATTAAACCAATTCAATTAGTGAAGGCTTAAAATATTTTTGAAAGAAAAAAATTTGTGGGTGCATGCGCCAACATTCTCTCCAGTAAACTGCTCCAGACCGTTGTTAGTGATTTTTCAAAATCCAGCGACATCACAGCAGCCAAATAGACGCAAATCAACAAGAATGCAATGAGTTTCTCAAACCCAACGTCCACAATCTTCATTCTAAAACCACGTAAACTTCTTGATTTTCCATTAACAAAATTGCAGCGGCCATCCACATCGTCAGTTGATTTTCAAGATACCCATATCGAGTTTTTCCAGCCACAACCCACCCCACACATGTTGTATAGACCAAGGCTTATTACACAAACAACACTCTTATTCAGACAGCTAGAAAAAGAATAACTCCAACACAAAATAAAAGATTTAAAAGCAAATACTTGTTTTCCATAGACATGCATTCTTCTTGTTTTCCATAACCAAGTACCAAGAGTAAGAGCAAAGTAATGCAGTATAAAAATTTTCAAAAAACCATTTCCGAAAACCAATCGAACTCTGTACAGAAACAAATCCACAAATAGGTAATTTTTCCATAACACTAACAACAACAAAACCAACACCCGTTCGGTTTCTCTATGTTTTGGGTTTAGATTATTCAGAAGGAAAACTCAATACCCAACCATAAGCATACGATTATTCCATATTGAGTTTTGAGACTTCTAGGTTCTAATTTTTTGGGTTCAAAATTAAGTGAAATTACCAGATTCACACAATAGCATAATATAAAACCGATCTATGTTTTATTTTGCGCATATAATTAATCGCAACAACTATTGTTTTCCAAGAAACAAAACACCTCCAAAGAACACAATCAAAAAATAGCCAAAGAACAAGGAACAATTCCTTCTGAGGATCTAATATGATCTGATTCTTCAATTCCAAATTTCTGTCGATAACAACCAAACAACTAAATCAAATTATAGAATTAAAGATGGCTCTGATATCACTATTTGAAAATCGAGTCGGGATTCGATTTCGATCGCAGTGAAATAATTACGAAATTTTTTCGCAACATTTGATTTCCCGAAAATCAAGATTTTTTTAATTTTATAAAATGATTAATACAAATCATATCAAAGCGGAAACTTAATTCGTACCTTACTCCGAAGCTTGATCATTATTTTGTCATATCCCTCAAATTATTTCTGAAACCGATCTATCTCAACCACCGTAATCGCACAAATATCCGACCTCTAACGATATCCACAAATGAGTTAAAAGAACTCTATAACTCTTACAGATAGGGATGGTAATTATGACCTGACACGGTCTGACTCAGCCCGTTTTTGGCTCGACCTGTGTCCCACCCATTTTTCCCGAAACAATAACATTGTTTTAAATTTTTTTGCTTTAAAAATAAATTGGCGGGTAATAGCTCGAGTCACGGGCCAGGCCATAGTATTAAATCTTATATGGGCATAATTGGTATTTAATTAGAATTAAAGATAAGATTTAATATCTCATATTGATCCTTATTTATTAACTATCTCATATTTAATTATAAAATTTCTCAAACTTTACAATCAAGTCCAACTTGATTAAATTAACTTTGCTCTCTTCAACCAATTTTATATGTGAGATTCATAAAGTTTCCAAATATGTTAGCAATGATTATAAAATCTAATTCTAATTCATAATTTGAACTAAATAAATTAAAACTCCTTTCAGATTATCTTTAATTTTCCAATTAAACAATTTATAATTATAGATCAAGATTAACGTCTAGCAAAGCGTCATAACCACCTAAATATTTAAGAATGTAAAAGTAGTTTTGAGTAACCTTTCTGTGCATGATTTTTTTTTTGTATAATTCAATCATTTCATCATACAATGTTCCAATTAGACATAAAACATGAAATTAATGTTTGCTCTATTTTAAGTCTAATTATATTAATTCTCCTCCATTAGCTATCGATTCAATTAATGACATTCGTAAACTATTTACAAAGTATCATTTCACCTTAGCCAAGGATTTTCTAAATCAATACTAAACGAGAACAATGAAACATTTTCCCTAATTACTTTAAGGTGATGAATCATGTCTTGATCACCCAACTACCTCCATATAGTTCATGCTACATCTAATAACTGCCGATTAAATGATTTATGATTAAATAGATCATAAGTTATATCAAAACATAGCAATTCTCATACAAGATAACTTTGACGACCTCAATTCAAAGAATCACTTATACAATCATCACAATGAGAAGTCCATATTCATATAAATAATATTCCAAATGAATTTATCATATATAGTATATTTAGTAAACTTGTTCTTTAACAAGCACCTACACGTTTATTTAAGTATCTTTATACTTTAACCTATGAGATCGACTACTTCCTTCATAAAAAAAATAAAACGTGTACTAACCTTTTTACGTTCTATAAATATCTAATCTTAATAGAACAATAACTAGAAACATTTAACAATAATATATAAATGTAATATAAATTTCATAATTATAATTTCATTTGCAATGTATAATTATTCCATGACTTTATCATATACATCTAAACATATATAAGATAAATAATACTTTTAAATAATTTGCCATTAAACTACAATTAAAGTAATTGGCTTTAGAGCATAAACCAACACTAACAGCTCCTTTATACACCTTTTCTTTAATTGTGCTTTTGTAACTCAATGCCAATTGTTGTTTTAACTTAACATTATCATTCATTAATCTTTGAATAACATGAACAATGCTATCTAGGAAGGAGTCGTCGTGCTAACGGAAGAACTTACAACCGCCAACCTTCTAAACATCACCGAAACTAATATTCATTAACACATTTATTATACTTTTGTTCCTATATTGAATACCATAATAAAATATTTCTACTAATAGGATATTTTGGGCACTCATAAAACGTATGACTAGGATTTTTTTGTACCTCGTGAAGTTTTTAAACAAGCATTGAATCACATATGCTTTAAATGCTAGCTGAAGAACTATTGTTAGATGAACTGAAAAATTACCTCTCCATTTTTTTTACCATATTCCATAACATAACCAATCAACAATAAAAAAACCATCATCATCAATTAACAAACATGGAAATAACCATCAATTACTAAGAAATAAATATCGAATTCATAAGGAAAATACAAAACATAGTGGAAACACACACATTCAACAAATAACAATGATATTATATACGGGATTCACGCATACTTTTATCAGTTTCATTAGTAATTATTGTTCAGATAGGATTGCCTGAATAATTTTTGAGGTAACGGAAAAAATTTAGGGTAGCTAGTCGCAGTACTTCCCGGAAGATCTAAATCTAAACGTCGTTTATGGTCTGCATCGTGAGACTTGGGAAAGAAATGGCCGATCATTAAGTGCCCTTTTAACTCCACCAGCTAACCTTAAATGGATTGACTACTCTTAAGTTCTCTTTCAGCTGATGTTTGTATTGAAAACTAAAGATTACAAAATAGTTATGCAGAGTTTTACATATAATAGTATAATGGCCAGGGAAAAATATATAAATACTAACTATGAATCCAAAAGGACCTCACATTTTTATATGAATCCAAAAGGACCTCACATTTTTAGTCAAACAAATTATCCATTATCTGATATCGGTAGTCCTCAATTAGTCAAGCAAGTCAAAATCATGTATTTGATTTAATCAAATCAAACTTGGGACACCGCTTTACAGATGATGGAGAAGAACCAAGGCCAAATCAGAATGCCTATATCATTTGATCCCAGGATATGGTTCGTCTTTGTTAGCAATATACAGAGATGTATCAAACTAAAGTTCATCTTTTTCAGCCACTTGAAGGCATTGTTCATCCCAATAATAAGGAAACCTGAGCTTTGCAGCAATATGGGGCATAAACCAGTCGTCATATATAAACCTGGTAACAGAAACCAAATTATAAATTATTAGATCTTGCCTCTTGGTAATTAAACCTGACGCGAGTCCTAGGAGTTCATATCAAGGATAACCTAATACTTTAAGAAAAAAGTGGAACTAAATCTAGAATAGAAACTAGCTCTATTCAATTAGACAGATACTAGCAGAAACTATACGGTCCAACATTTCACTTGTGCATATGATTATGCAAGAGGAACCAATATTTCAACCAAGACAAAGGAAGACCCAAGTTGCATCGTACAACTACATTGGATAAATAGAACAAAAGAAATAAGAAGAGCAGCATGCTGTTGGCTAGAGCAAGAATCAATGGATGGATGAATCGATACCATGTACAGCTAGTGCAAAACAAGAAGAGATTACATACACTTTCACCGGTGGACGAGATATTATAGCAAGTAATTGCAAATCCTCATGTCTGTTTGAATTCCAGACCTACAACAAGATATTGGTTAAATCAGAACTTAGCAGAGAATGGATAAATGGGTAGTTTAATTTCCATTTGTAAACTGGGATAAAACTGAAGAAGAAAAGAAAAATAAAGACGATATCAATACTGAACTAATAAAATTGTAAGCACAAAAAGAGGACATTTTACAACCAGAAACCCTTCACTTTCCCAGAAATTATACAATTGGAGTTTGAACACCTTAGCATTTCTGCAAACATCAAAGTGCAACTGCAAATTATAGAATTGGATATCTGTATGTACTTCATGATTACATTCAGTATTAATTTAGTAGTCCAACAAGTGCACCAAACATGCTTCACCAGATTGTATATGCAATACGCAGATTAAAAACTTTGGCTGAAAGACATGCAGAACCGAAATGTAGACATGAAAATATTTCAAAATCTGTGAGACTGAAGTTTGTGAAACAATTACTGAAAAAGGAAACACGAAATAAAACATTCAGTTTACTTGCCAGAAAATGATTATTTATCAGACAAAAATTTGGCTTATCCTTCCATATTCTTTGCTTTTCCATAACACAACCACCTATAAATTGCATAACCTGTTCTGTGGCAATAATATGAGAAAGGCATACCTGGTGAGCATCATTAACAGGTATATGAAATGTGCTATTGGGGAAGATGAAGTGCTCTTGCGGCTTTCCAGGGTACTTCTCATGGGAACTTGAAGCAAGAAGAAGAGTACCACTTCCTTTCAGCACAATGAAAACCTCCTCACATGAGTGCCTATGAATCGGTGTGCTTGAACCTGGAGAAAATGTTTGAAGCCACACTTCCACCTTCAATCCAAGGACATATGTTATTAAGGCATCCGCTTGCCAGTCATAATTTACATTGGATTAATCATGTTCAAAAATATAGTTCTACAGGTGGCCAATTTCAGATACAGACACAGAATGCACCTATATTCCAGTTTGCAACACAGGGTAACAAAAATCTGACTTATAACAGATCTTTACATAGTGCTAATATAGGTCTGCCTCCAAGATTCTGCAACAACTATTGGACTTTATTTTCTTCACAGTTACAAGCTACCAGTCGAATGGTAAGCCACTTAAGGTTCCAAGCAAACAATGTAGCACTCAAAGAAGTGGCACAACTGTCTTATACTCTTATTCATATAAACCAAGATCAGAATGGGTCACAATAAACATAAACATGGGCGCACACCTCCTTCAGACCATGGAGTACAGAGCCAGCAACAGTTATGTGGGACAAACCACCCCTTCCATAATTATCCTGAGGAAGCTCACTGATATTCCTCACAAGAGGAAAACCTGCATAACACAAAAAAGTACTATGGCCATCACTACATATCAGAAAAAGCATTGTGTTTCCAGATTATATCACATGGAAGCATGATTGTTGGGATTTCACTTGTAATCTTCTCACCCAAAGTTAGACCAGACTAAGAAACCAGCTCAATATAAACCTCATATGTCAAAACATAGCAAACGTTCATATCAAATTCCCATGAACAGTTTCAAGTAACAACATGGCTAGTTCAAGCATCTCCCTACCTCTCACAGTCTAGAACGTTACTTTATAGCAATCGTAGCAGAATCAGCTATAGTATACCAACGAAACTAAATTAACTTACGGATTTCCGCCCGTAAAATCAAATTGAAAAAACAGAAAAAGGTAAAGGAAATAGAAGAAAGAGAGCAGCAATTTTGATAACGACAAGAACTAACCCTTAATGGAGCAAGAGGAGGCTCCGGCTGCTATTGCCGGAAGAACAAGAAATCTTAAAAAATAGGCTAAAATTAGAGGAGGCCTCGTCATTTTCTTTCTCCGCCAGATTCTATGACCTTCTGGTTTCCAGTAACCAAACCGGTCACTCTGGATTTTGAAAGTTTCAGGGCTTGGGCTGCTCTTATAAACAAACAAAGGTCCAGAATCGAGAAGACTCCAACGCCTGTGATGACATCTCTTAGCCACCTGTTACATTCTACGTGGATTACCCTTCTAAAGATGACATTTGCATTTGCCTCCCCTATAGACTGATAGATAAAAGGCCAGATGGTAAATTCGTGCCCAACATTAATATTAAATTTAATGTTAAATTATTTTATTAAAAATTAAAAATTAAAATGTTATTTTTTAAGGTTAAATCTAAAAAATTACAGTACAGTTTTAAGGTTTTTTTTTTTTTTTTTTACGATTGACCCTACCAACGACATACACCAAAGGTTTATCTTTATTCCCTAATATCCATAGCTGCACGCGACGGTGAGCTTGACCCATTATAGCTCTTCTCTGGAATGCCACTGGTTTTGCGTCTCGGTGGTTTCGCCCACTAGTTCAGTCTTTCAAAGCTAAGGTATAAAAGTCGATGCTGGAAGCCGCGTACCACTAGAATTTCACTGGAGGGTTAGCGTTTCCATTCTTTCCCCATTAACAATAATGTGTGTGGTGTTCTTATTGGTGAATTTATAATGATTAAAGCTCATTTCTTGGTAAACTTGCTTTCTTTTTACTAAGAAGATAGTTGCTTCGTTGCTTACAAACGCGTATTGTGAATGTATTTTTGCAGATTCTTTGATCAAGCTAAAGCAGTATGCAGATTGGAAGTCATGCTGGCATCACAAGACCCAGTTTCTTGCTTGTACATCAAGAAATACCTGTACTTATGTATCTTAAGTTGCAGTTGAATTCTTTCGCAGCTATAAGAATTCAAAGTAGTTTCACGAGAAGAAATAGATCGATTACAAGGTTTGCACATTCCGTTTCTGAGAGATCAGTGGGGTCAAGCTCTGTGGGTTCATCTAGGGCAGACAATGTTAAGTCGGGCCGGAAGCATGTAGATTCTTCGTCTCTTTATGTTCATCCTAGCTTGAGGGAAATGCAGAATGAGAAGATAGTGAATCGTGCCAAGGTTTATGAATTTCTAAGGGGACTTGGTATTGTTCCTGATGAGCTGGATGGGTTGGAACTTCCTGTGACAGTGGAAATTATGAGGGAACGGGTTAATTTTCTTCACAAATTAGGACTGACTATTGAAGACATTAATAATTATCCACTTGTTCTCGGTTGTAGTGTCAAAAAGAACATGATTCCCGTGCTTGATTATCTGGGAAGATTGGGGGTTAGGAAGGCAACTTTTACCGAGTTCTTAAGGAGGTATCCGCAGGTACTCCATGCTAGTGTTGTTGTAGACCTTGACCCTGTAGTTAAATACCTTCAGGGGATGGATATCAAGCCAACTGATATTGCTAGGGTGCTTGAGAGATACCCAGAAGTTCTAGGATTCAAGCTTGAAGGAACCATGAGCACATCAGTGGCTTATTTGGTTGGTATTGGAGTTGCAAGGAGAGAAATTGGAGGGGTTTTGACCAGATATCCAGAGATTTTAGGGATGCGAGTAGGCCGGGTGATCAAGCCTTTTGTTGAGTATCTCGAAAGCTTGGGTGTCCCCAGACTAGCCATTGCTAGATTGATAGAGAAGAGTCCTCACATTCTAGGTTTTGGAGTAGAGAACAGGGTGAAATCAAATATTGAATCCTTATTAGAATTCGAAGTAAGAAAAGAGTTGCTTCCTTCTATTGTAGCACAATACCCTGAGATTATAGGAGTTGACCTGAAGGAAAAGCTCTCTCATCAGAGAGATTTGCTTTGTTCAGTTATTGACACATGTCCGGAGGATTTTGCTAGAATGGTTGAGAAGATGCCACAAGTGGTCAGCCTGGGTAGAACTCCTATTGTAAAGCATGTGGATTTCCTCAAGGATTGTGAGTTATCCTTGCAACAAGTGAGGGTGATGATTGTGAAGTGTCCGCAGTTACTTGCTTTGAACCTTGACATTATGAAACGTAGTTTTGATTACTTCCAGAAGGAGATGGGAAGACCTATGGATGATTTGGTTTCTTTCCCAGCATTCTTTACCTATAGTCTGGAGTCTACTATTAAACCAAGGCATAGGAAAGTTGCCGAAAAGGAGTTAAAGTGCTCTCTTTCATGGTTCCTCAACTGCTCCGATGAAAAGTTCAATCAACGAATGGAGTATGATACTATCGACATGGAGGAGATGGAAATGCCATCATTTGACATGAATACTTTGATAGGATCAAGAAGTGATGAGTCTGCTTCTGAGTACGAAGAAGATAGCGAGGATGAGTAGATACAGAGCATTGCATAGTGAGCTTTACTATGTTACCCGCAGAGCAAATTTTGGTTTGGACGTGAGATGGTGCGGCTTAGAGATGATCAGGTGAAGAATGATATTTTAAAGTTTAAACGAAGGGGCTCATAGCTTACCCTCCCAAGCAGAAGCTCCCCTCGAGCTCCTTTGAAGTTACAAATAGAATTGATCCTTTTTTAAAATGTGAAAACTAATTATGCAACATGTTTGGCCGTTATTTTAAGATATACTTCCTCTCTTTTACTGGTATTTTTTCTTTAGAGTTGTGTAGTTATTTCGCCTTTATTAGAAGTTATTCTCACCTTTAAAATGAGTTCTTATTTTTCTGATTCGACTCTAATGGTTGGATGGTGCAAAATAGGCATCAGATTTGTCTACTCACGCCGAAAGAAGCTTTGAATTGTGCTGCCTATATATATATATGATTCTTAGTAATTATACATGCTACTATTCTTTACTGGTAATAATTGCAGAAGATTGTTTACAGTTATGATCCTTTCTAGATCTCGCAAAACGAAAAGCTGAAAAGCCTTGTGCATTGCAGCTCTATACTACATTACAATTGTACCAGTATGCAAAGTGATCTACTCAAGACTTGCGGACTCTAAGCTTCAATATATATTTTGTTTACTAATTGAATCATATTTAAGTAACAGCAGTTAAGCTCATTAAAGCTCATGATCAGATAAATTGGAGGTTCAGGTAACACTACAATATATTTCAATTCAAAGGCCTCTTTGTAGATTTACATTATAATTGATACATGAAATAATGCAAAATATTTAAATTTAATAATTTACATCAATCGTGCGCCTCTTGATTATGTTTGTGCAGCTTACATTTCAGTTAAGAAATCATTCGAGAAAAGCTAATTTTAATTAACTAATACAACTGATGCCCGTGGAAGATAATTTAATAACCTAACCTGTAATGTTCATAAGCAGTTTAATGCTAATTGTGGCTTACCTAATTGTAAAAAACGTTTTCCTTTCCTAGGAGAGGAGGTAAAACAATATCAAGTTGAATAAACAAAAACCTTTTTAAATTTGCAGAAAGTCCTGATTAGAACAATATAATAAACACTCAACCATCAGTCACAGAGCAGCTTAATCTTTGGACGCCTTAATCTTTTTGTTGCTATTCCCACTAGTAGCAACCTTTTTCACAGCATCGTCTGGAACAGTATCTTCCATAACCTTTGGAGAAGTGAAACTGAAGTGAGAAATGGGCACATCTTTGTAGTTGGGGTTGGCCTCTAAAAATGCTGCAATTTCATTCCTAGTTCTCAACTTCTTTCCCGTTGGAGTAATGTAGTAAGCATCCATTTTGGAGAAATCTCGTCTGAGTACAAGGCTCCTCTTAAAACCTTCAGGTGTCTTTGGGAGGCCTGGCCGGTCAATGACCCAAGTCCGAGTAGCATCGTACTCAATGTCAGCAGGATCATCGCATGTAATATCAGGTTTCCAGTCGCAAACAAAGGGCTCTTCTACAATTTTACTTCTGATTTCTTCATACTCTTCTTGTGTTGCTATGACCCTCCATTTATAGCAACTGTTACACTGTGCAGCATAAGTATCGATGGAACGTAGTGCTGGCCTTGAATCCTGGAGTTAAAAATTCAACTTATTAAGGCAATAACAAATGCATATTATCACAATAACAAATGCATATTATCAGTTGCTGCAACACTAGCTTACTAAAAAGAAAATTACTTAAAAAGGGAAAGGGAAGCCCAGGATGCAACGAGACCGGCATAATCCAACAGTATGACACAGCTCGACAACTTTTTACTCATTCAACAAACAATCCCACTATGCCAGATGGGGCTAAAAAGACCATAAAGTAAGTAAAACTCATCCACAAGACATCATCTTTTGTAGCCAATGGAATGCCTACAAATCACTAAAAACCTAAACCCCATCTTTTCTATTCCTATTAAAAACAATCATTCCCATTGCAAAAACACCGTTTGACTAATTCACCAATCTCCAGAATCACCTTTCCTAATTTTCTCAAAGTAGCACACACCCAATACAGACCATACATATAGAAAATGCACTAACCCTATAATTATCGCTCACATAAACTAATCTAATCCAATATCAAGACGATGAAACCACAATCGTGGATTCTGGGTATTAAAAATCGAATCATATATAAGCAAATACATAGGAATTAAATTTTTTTATCAAATTTCGAAAATCTGTACCTTCGACGACGTTGCTGGGGTTTCCTGCTTGTCCTCTTTCATTCTCCTTTATTTTTTCACTCTCCACTTCGTTCCCCTTTTGAACCAAACAACTCCTATTTAAGCCGTGAGGTGAAACACTGGGATTTGCTAGTCTTACCGACATACCCACATTTTACGTAACTGACGCATCCAACTGTGGAAAAGTGGATAAGTAATTCAATGCCCGCGTGAATGCCCGCGTGGGTCCCATGCGGGAGGAAGACCAGCGCTTGCAGCACACGTGTCGGTGGACCCTAAACGAATAGAAAGCGGGGTCCACATCAGGAACCTTTTGTCTTCTTTATGTGTGTCGTGTCGTTTACGCCTGTTTGTTTCTTTTTACTTTTTTGATTTTTCGTTTTGTTTTTAAATTTTATTTAAATTTTTTTTTAAGTTTTGGTTTCTTCCGTTTTATTAATAATAAAAAATAGCTTTTACTTTATTTCTTTTCATAATTTAGTTTACTACCAACAAAATATATATTATTAATAATTTAATACTCTCTAATTTGTTTATTATTATAGAGATTGATTGGCTTTCGTTTAGTTTAGCATTTAATATAATTTTAATTTTATTGTTGTAATTAATGTCACTTATATGTAATTATATTTAGTGATGGAAGTTTTGAATAATATGACTGATTTCAATGATTGTATGGAAATAAATGAAAAAATGGGGCATGGAATGATATCATAGAGATATATTTAATCTTATTCATAGTTGAAGAAGTGAAGAAGAGAAATTGAACGACTATTAGCTTTTCCAAATTTGGTTGGAAGAATATTAAGGCAGATCTTCAAATAAATTTCAATAAAGAGTATATTGATGTTCAATTGCAGAATAAGTATAATAGTTAAAGTCTAGATTGAAGATTTAAAAAACTTACTCAAAGAAATAGGAATCAGTTACTGATGAAGTTAATGTTACAAATAAATGTTGAGAAAACTTATTTAAGGTAAAATATGACTTTGTTTTATTAAGATATCATAATATAAAATATTGTTCTTATGTTTGCTTTTCATCATTATAGGTGCATAAAATGACTCATAGATTTATTGCAGAGAATAGTTCTGAAGCTTCATCAATTAAGCAAGAGTCTAACATAATGATGGAATGTCTGAATTCTTTAGATGAATTGGCTATTAAGGGTGTGCAATATGGAAAAACTGTGAAGACTTTGTATGATTCTCCACTTTATAGGAATATTTTTATGAAGATGACAGATGTAAGGAAGCTACATTGGATTATATTGTTTTGGTTATATTTTCATGTTATCGCATACTAAATTCTTATTAATTTGACATTTCTATATTAAGCATTATTCTGTAGTTTGAAGATTTTAAGTTTATGTTTTGAATGAATGTTTGATTGAATATTAAGTATATGTTTTGTATGAATATTTTAAATTTATTTTTTGTATGAATATTTTGTCTATGTTTGATTAAATTTTATGACTGAATGTTTTATTGATTATTTAATGTTGGCATTGTAGATACAGAGATTCCTTATCAAATTTCGAATCAGATTTTGATGATGAACTATTGAAGGTAATCATTATTTCTCTAACTAGGGGAGAAAACAAATATTTTCATTTACAAAAGCAATTATGTAGAACTTCTACTCTATTAGGTTATGATTAGATATTAAAACTTTTGAATGGAAATCTTACAAAGATTTATGAAAACTTAAGAATAAGCAAGATAATCTTCTTAAGCTTTATGTGATGAGTTGAAGAGTTTATGAGACTTAAAGGCAAGTCATTTAACTGTAGAAAAACAAGTAGCAATTTTCTTGATGATTATAGGGTATAGTGAGGCAACTAGAGTCAATGCAAAACGCTTTCAACATTTAACATGGACAATTTCGAAGTACTTTGGCAAAGTCTTACATGTAATTAATCGGCTTGTAAAAAGAGTCATTACTCACACCATCCTTTCCTAATACACCTTTTGAGATTCAACATAATTTAAATTTTTTTCCATATTTTTAGGTACATTCATATATTTAATCACTATTTTAATTATGTCCTTATGATTAATAATTATTTTAATAGTATAGTTTCTTTTTATGATTGTATAAGAGCAATAATTGGTACACATATTTATGAACATGTTCTGACCAATGAACAAATACCATACAAGGGTAAAAGAATTAATCCAATCCAAAATATTATGTGTTGTTTCTCATTAACATGCATTTTATATTAGAATGTATGGACAAAGTAGTGAGTTATTTGACAATTGTGCTAAAAATGAAGATCAACATTAGGGAAGTGAAACTGAAGATTCAAGTTTTCAAGTGGAATATAATATCACTCTAGGACAACTTTGAGGTATGTTTTAGAAGTGAGATGAAATTGTTAGACAATTACGAAATGATTATATTACATATAATTAATTTATGTTTCGTTTTTTTAAATGATAGTACTATTATGTTTTGAAGAATTATAATGTGATGAACATCTTTTATTAATTAGAATGATTTAGTGTAATTTTATAATTTATAGAATTTTATTATACATAATTAATATTCAAATTTCTTTAATTATATAAATATGCATATATTTTATTTCTAACCACAATGAGAATTAATTAAATTTTAAATAATATATTATATTAAAAATAATTAACATAAGAGAATAATTAAAAATAGAAACAAGATGATAAAACCAAGCTTGGATTTTGTTTTTTGATTACAAATCTCATCCAAACAGGTTTTTATTCTCAACTTTTATATGAAAATCTCAATCAAATAGGTTTTTTAATTAAAAAATAGAAATCAAAAACTAAGAAAAAGTAAAAATCACAACAGAAAACATAAGTGGAACCAAACGATCTCTTAGCTTGATTGCTTGAATCGGCAATAGCTCTAGGTTTGGCATATAAGTCCCAGCTTGGTTGAAGTTAACAAGCCTGATTTGATTTCACCAACTTTATTCAAACTTGTTCTTTTAAAAAAAAATTTTGAACTTTAGATCAGACTCAATTGAAACCTAACCCTTGTCTATTAAGTATATAAAGCGATATCGTTTTACTCTAGGTATTCTTCTCTTTAGACAATCTTCTTTCGATGCCATAAATTAATTACAATTAATCTATAGTGTTAGTCCTCCCTCTTTGCTTGAATGACAGAGTTGCCTCCTCCTTCCACTAGACCTCCTTAGCTTCTTGCAGATCACAGTATCAATCTCATGTTGCTTCGCTACTCCACTCCTCATCAGTCACCACCTCCACTCTCCATTCTCCTAGCAATTCCCAATTCCAATCGTAGTTCCAACTTCCACTACACTAATCCAATAATATAATTTGAAGGTAAAAGCTTTATTTTAGCTTATAATTCTCATGTAGCATTTCATAAGAAAAATCAATCGTAACAAATTCATGTACCTCACCTCTCAACACAATTAAAGAAGTTGTAATAGTCCTATTCAATTGTACAAAAAGTTAATCTTGAACTACTACTACTTCAATTACTTAAAACTATACTGGGTACACCCTTCAATTATGTAACCAATTGGAAAATGGACTTTTCTAAATAGATGACAAATGTGTATAGTTTTTTTAAGTTGTTATGTGATCTTACAAGCTTCTTATACTATGCCTTTATCCGTGAAGTGTCATATTGGAAAATCATTAGAATAACCAACATAAAAACAAACTCTATTAGCTTATTAGTTTAGACTTACAAGTTTAAGATTATTCTCATCCTTTTGTTGTAACTATTACAAATAGCTTTGAATCCTTTGATGTTTCTAAACTTTGGCATTTTAGCTTATATAGACTATCGTCTTAAGAGCTTTAGTCCACAAGGACTTAGGAATTTTGGAGCTACATAACATGCTCTGTATCATGTTTAATAATGTTTGGTTTATTCTTTTTACCACACCATTCTGGTCCAAAGATCTATGCATAGTGTATTGGGCTATTGTTCTATTTTCTTGAAGATACTTCGCAATAGACCAGTGCATGTCCACTTTTAGTATATCTACCATAATATTTCTTGCCTCTATCAGACCTCACAATCATAATTGTCTTACCACATTGTTTCTTTACTTCAACTTTGAATATTTTGAAAGCATCTAATGCTTCATTCTTATTATAAAGCAAATAAAGATACATATATTAAGAGTAATCATCTATAAATGAGATAAAGTATTTCTGACTATACAAGTCCATATCTGGACTACAAATATCCGTATGTATGAACTTTATTATGTCTGAACTTCTATTCGCACCCTTTTTTGATTTGTTGTCCATACAAGTTTCAAATGTAGTAAAATCCAAAGTATTGAGTACTTTGTCATTCACCAATCTTTTAATCCTTTCTATGAAGATATGTCCTAATCTCTGATGCCATAACATAAAGAAATTTTCATTCATAACATAAGGTTTTGTTTTAGCATGAACATGTGTTGCATTATAACAGATATTCTTTTGTAAATTAAAACAGAAAAGACCCTCAAATCATGTACCATTCCTAATAAATTTAGATTTATAATTTAACTTTAAAGATTCATCCCAAAAATGAAAAGAATATCCAAAAAGTACAAGTCATGAATTCAAATAAATTTCCTTGAGAAATTGGGAATATAAATGTCTTTTATAATTTAAAAACAAAATCAATATATGAAATTAAACTTCAATCTCCAACAACCTCCAGATATGAATGCATCTTATTTCCGAATAATATATATTGCTCACTCCCATTAGCTTCCTTAATTAGGTTTTACAAATCTTACAACTCATTTGAAATTTGGATTGTACAATTTATGTGTCATGACAAACTTTAGCCATATTAGATTCAAAGCAAACTAGTGAGATTAGATTACTTTTCTTTTTAAGTCATTCCTTATGTTTGACATAATCCTTCTTCGTTTGTCCTTTTTCTTACACAAGAAGACCTAGATTCCTTCTTAATTAATGTCAGGTTGGGCAAGTATTTAACCTTTTCCCCTTAATTTGGCTTGATCTTTCTTCTTTCCTTGAACAACTAGACGTTTACTCTATGAAATCTCTCCGTATTCCATCAACAATCTCCCTTCCTCTTGAACATACATGGTCATTGATTCATTTATTGACCAGTTAACCTTATGTATATTATAATAGATTTTAAAGGATTTGTACGGTGGTGGAAGGGTATTCAAAATGTAATGCATGGGAAAGAATTAGAAATCTCAACCTCGAGTTTCTTTAACTGAGCCATAATGTCCCTCATCCTTATGATATGCTCTTCACACCTCAGACATCAATGAGCCATGTAAATGAAAACTTCATAATCAAGGTGCTAGCAAGTGCTTTATCTGAAGTTTTGAATTGCTCTTTAGTGGCCTTCAGTAGAGCATGGACATTGTCATGTTGTTTTACAGAACTACGAATGCCAACAAAAAATTTAATTTTTATGAACATCACAATTAGGCAATTAGATCGCTCCAAACATTCATAAAGAGCAATTTTAGTTATATTGCTAGCCTCGATTACCCTAGGTGGTTCATCTTTTTGTATAACATAATCAATGTCCATCCATCCCAGGTGAAAAAAAATTCTTTCCTTCCAAATCTTATAGTTTTCACCCCCAAATTCAATAATTTCACAACATGTATAAGTGAAACTAACAATTTGAATAATTGCATAATTTAAAAATACATGCTACTTATCAATAAATTAAGGCTAACAAACCAATGTAAATTATATCTTAAATGACATAAATCAAATGACATAAAAATTGTCTGTGGGCTAAATTTTTAATTCAAACAGATTTATGTTAAACTTTATGATAAAATTATCAAATTATGTTCCAATTCTTAATAACTGTGGAAAAATTAGAAAACTAATTTGATATTTCATCTTAATTAATCATTCAAATAAAATAATTTTTTGTGGGATAAAATTTATTATACTAAAATAATGAACTACAATTAAATGTCGCAACAATTTATATGATAAAGTACATAATTTTATATATTTATGGTTGCTATGGCTAAGCCCTAAAAACTAATCACTAAAATATTTTATCCAAAATTTTATTCACAATGCAAAATTATAGACATAATATTTATGTGAATAAAATAAATAATATGATTAATATTGAATGTTTAATACAAATATAATTTCAAATTATATAAGGTTAGGCAATTGCATCATAATTTTTTTAAATAAAGAAACGACTTTTTTTATGAAAAGGGTCTTCTTTATCTTTTAGTCTAGTCATAACAACTCAGTTCGTGACCCATCAAATACCAAACAAAATTCGATGAAAAAATACCACAAAAACTTATTTTTAAAATGTAGGGAGACTTTCAAAAGATTTAATTGAAGATTTCTAACTTTAATTGAAAGAAAAACTTCCAAAAACAAATCTAAAATACAAAATTTTCAATTTGAAAATTGTTTCAAAATTCGAAATTCTCCGAAAAAACTAAAGCAAGGCAAAGGTTGTTATGGTCAAATACCAATTGCAAGCCAATTCAATAAATATTCAACAGTAGTATATGTTATAATAAAAATTAAACTTAATGCAAAAGAAATCAATATACTTCCTACCATTGATTTTTCACTTGAAAAATCTCCGTTTTTTGGAATCCTTCTAAGCTCTTATATCCAATAATTGATGGTGTATTTTTCAAAAGGGTAAAAGGAGCTTAGGGACCCAAAACTCTCCTTGAACAAATATATCAATATGCTCCCATCGAGCACATTGATAGTTATCACAAAAACAGAAAATTAATATCTACTAATTACATAACATTGGACCATTTATGAGGATTAAAACTAATAAGAATATGGGGAACAAAATCTCATAAAGTCATCATTTGACATTTGTAGGTTTTGATCTGATTGAAGAAGTCAATAAATAACTAATCATGATAGATACATTTAAGCTACATCACTCATTCGATAAAAGTATATGCATATCAGATTAAATATATTTTGCATGTAAATTTTTGCAATCAAATTATAATATTAGACATTTATATTTTCACTATTTGTATTAAGAATCATCTGATTGGATTGGTGGATTGAACTCAACCAGTTGATTTTTAAAAAGCTCTTCCCTAAGAGCGTTTTGCATAGAACAGCTGATTTTTAAAAAGCTCTTTTCTAAGAGCATTTTGCGTAGAGCTAATGATTTTTATACACCAAAAGTTGATTATAGCCCTAATTAAGGTAATACACCTGGTCGGGTCGGCCATTTTAGGCCCAGGCCCACCTTCAGAACCACTCCCGATGATAGTCAGCAGTGCCTGAACTCGCGCCAAAACACAGTATGGGAAAGGTAACGTGTACAGACAAGTTAACATGTGCACAAACACACCCATCCCAAATGATGATTGCAGGTACCTGCTATATAAGCCCTTCGCCTCCTCACACAACAGGTATGATCTAGGAGAACTCTGTCATTCTGGGCTTAACTACAAAAACTATCACTGAGAGACTGACTTGAGCGTCGGAGAGGCTTCCCGGGAACCTATTCCCGGCGTGTCTTTACTGTCTTGCAGGTGCCTTCATCGCCGCAGCTGACTGACCCATGGACCGCGGCGGCATCGCCCAGTCCCAACCTAGCCCGACGGAACCAACACCAAAAGTTGTTCATTCCTTTCCACCCAAAGCCACCGAAGTTATGTCTTATCTCAATACACCAAGCATTTATAACTTATATCTGATCTTGTTATTACTAATGTGTAATAGTTACTTCCCAAACTCATTTTCAGATCAACATTTTTTGTTTGTTTGGGTTATTATTATTATTATTATTATTATTATTATTATTATTATTATTATTATTATTATTATTATTATTATTATTATTA
>JAOSBN010000004.1:9964675-9979700 GCA_027563595.1 Erythroxylum suave | reverse complement strand
GGTTATTATTATTATTATTATTATTATTATTATTATTATTATTATTATTATTATTATTATTATTATTATTATTATCAGAGTTACAAATTTAATTTGCATAAAATTAAATATCTAAAATCTAAATTTTTATGTGTGTGTGGTTATAATATATAGGCTTTTATCGTTCTTTAATCCTTGTATTTGCAGAAGAGACAAAGTGCCAAGCTTACCCCTGCAGCTCCTTCTAACTTTAGCTTATTTTATTGCCTCGCAAATGAAGGATAAGGTATGCTTTATCTCATTTCTTTTTTCGTTAATGATTCAAATATCTCCTCTTCTTGAATTAAATTTGTTTCTCATATTACCTTATTAAATCAGTGAAACCAAAATGAAATTATTTGTAGCGAGAGTACTGCTATCATTTGATATTTTAGAACATATCTGAAAAGTTTGATGAGCAGTTTTGAATCTAATCATTAGAATGTAGTTATAGTTTTAATTGCATTAAATCAGCTACATATCATTGTAATATTTGAATTAAGACCATGATATAAAGACAATTGTTTCATCTTCTAATTTTGTTTTTGGGAAGACAACATTTTTCACCCAAGTCTCCTCATAAATAAAAAATCAAACTAACACAAAAGAAGAAAAGGAAAGAAATACTAAACAAAAGTTCAAATACAAAAGATATGGCTCTTCTTATATTTTTTTAGTGTTAAAATTTTTTATTATTTAAAATTATCAAAAATAATTTATGATATTAGAAATATTAAATAAAATTTTTTTATCAATCTCATTTAACATTGATTGTCATGTATTTAATTATTAAATATTTCAAAGAGTTTATATTATTATTCTTAGTTGACTTCAAAAGAAATATATAATAAAATAACTTAATATAAATTTTGTAAAAAAAATTCAACTTTTTAAAGTAATTGTAGGTAATAAAAGCTTTTTGATGAAAAAATTCATATAAGTAGTTTGTATTTTTTAGCCTAAAATTCAATGCATGTGTTAAACATTTATGATGCAAAAATTGCTCCATATTAGTCCTTTTCAAACCAATATGATAAAAATAGGGCCATTTCTATAACATTATCATCAAATGCTGGACGATCACCTCCCAGGAAAATAAAATCAACGCAAAAGGAAGGGCAGAGATTGAGTTCACAGTCAAGTGCAAATGCAACTAATGAGCTACATACACAAAGGATAATTAAGAGATTAGGGGGGATGGTTATGTTAAGATATGTGATTAGTGAACCTAAGAAAGCAAGGGAAGCCAATGTAAAAAGTGGAGGGGATAAAACCTTTGCAAACCCAATCCAAGAAGCCACCAGGTCACGCACACGAGGACATAGTCATCTGCCTACCCGTTATTGAAAACACAACGCTAACTCTCATAGAAACGGAGGCATTTGCTCACAACTTCCCATTGCAAAAGAAGGAATGAAAGTAATGCCCTCATTCTCAGCTTCGGTTCACAACTCTAACATATTGCATCAAATAATCTGTTTGAAAAACTCAACTTTGACAGTTTACTAAACTTGTAGACTTATAAAAAGACATACTTGAGCTCAAAACATTAAGAAAGAAGGAAGAAGCCAAAAGGATCAAAAGGAATCTCGAAGGAGAGTAACATAAAGATGCTAAGTTTGCTTTCAACAATGCCAATGCTCAAGTTGAGAAGGCGAAGTCTACCGCTCATCAACATAAGAAAGAACAGGTCCTGCGAAAGAGGAAGATGGAAAATGCTAAAACTAAAGCTGTAGAGTCAATCGCAAGTTGTGAGGAAGCTTTGGCGAGCGAGTTGGTCCAGAAGATACGCAGCCATAGGAAGGACACAAAGGCTTGTTGTAGGACGAGCTAAAGGTTTGGAAGCAAAAGGTGGTTGAGACGCTGCAAGAAGTAGGCAAGGAAAAAAACAGGCAGAATGAACTTTGCCTTTTCTGAGAGTTCACCTTCCGATAGCATTTTGTTTCGAGGACAGCCATGATTGTTTCATTTTTTCATTCCTAAACAACAGTGATTCAATACCCCTCAAATTTAAAGAATTTGTACTTCATGGATATTACAAAGCATCTCAAGTGCTTTTGCGCGTCGTAATAAGTACAACTCAATGTATCACCTTTGAGCCTGTAAATGAAGTTGAAGCATGTTAGCATGGAATACCTTACGCTAATAGGCAATAGCCCACTTAAGGAGTAGATCTTATAAATATATTTGTTCCTTTTTCTATTTTTTACTCCTTTAAGTAGTTACGTTTTTGTTATTATTAATAATAAAATATTAAAAATTATCAATTATATAAATTAATTAAATGATTTATTTTGTTTTAACATTTTTATGGTATTTATTAATCATTATAATTAATCATTTTATTTTATTTTATTAAAATAAATAATTATCAAATTTAAAAACAATTTATTTTAAATAATTTTTATTTTCAATTTTAAATTTTAAATTTTAAATATATTATAAATTAAATAATTAATCTATAGTAATTATCATTCTTAAATAATATTTTTAATTAATAATAAAGATATATAATGTCAAAAACAAACAAAAAATATAAAATAACATTTTATGATTTTATAGCTATGAAAAAAAAAGGAAACATAAACTGAACTAAACGAATTCTTTTACTATTTATCATTCACCTTTTCTAGACCATATAAAGTAATATGTTCACTTTGCTGTCGCATTTGTTAAGTCGATATGTCCGAGTGGTTAAGGAGACAGACTTGAAATCTGTTGGGCTTCGCCCGCGCAGGTTCGAACCCTGCTGTCGACGACGTATCTTAAATAAGTTTTGTGCTTCTGTGAAATTGGTCAATGAATGAAGATGTTTTCCGGCAACAACAACTCAGCTGCATGTATTTGTCTAAAGCGTCGTTTTATTGAACCTACATGTATTAAGTTAAATTTAACTCGATCAAAGAATTTCCCTTGTCTTTAGTGTTTCTAACAATGCAAATATAATTTAATAAATGCACTATAGATGATAGTAAGAACATGAGTTTCTTTCTTTGAACAAACTCTTTTTAATTCTTTTTATATTTATATCATATCTTGCAATAAAATGCATATCTCATTCTTGGACATCTAGTTAAAATTATATAAATTTTAATATATGAATGTGTTCATAGTTATCAACATTTAAAAGACTAAATCGGATTTAATGATTAGACCGGAATAATTAAGAATTAGTCAACTTTTTGATTCAGTTTATAAAATAATTCATGTGTGAACTAATAAATTAGCTAAATTGGTAGGCTGAAATTTCTTTAAAAAATCTAAAAGAACCTATTATCAGTCTCTTTTTTCAATCAAAATTTTTTATTTTAAACAATTTTTAGTTTTAGTCTTTAAAAGTTATCTTATTCAATCCAACTTGTATAAAATTTTTGTTTCTTTTCAATCCTTGTCATTAATATCTTATTTGTTTAGTTTTCTTCAATGATGTTAATCTAGTGGGTTTGTTCATTTCTTAAGCTTTTTGTTACTTATTAATTCCATTGTTCTTTCTTTAGTAGTTTTGGAATAGTTATAGGAAGGGTTTTCAGTTTTTGATGGTTCAAACTTCTTCATTTATAATTATCTATACTTGCTACAGCAGTAGACTTACATGAAAATAAATAGTACTCAAGTTCAAAGACCATATGATACGAACGAATGTAAGTTTGAATCTTTCTGTTGTTAGACCAATAGATGTGCTGGAATCATTTGGATCTAAATCATCCTTGTTTGGATGATATTGTGGCCAAGGCATACAACGATTTTTAGACTTTTCCTTCCTCCTTTGTCTTCGAGCAAAACAATCATCATCATCGTCACTATCTGATTTAGGGTTGAAACAAACTTCACAATTAAGTTCGCACATGGATGGGTTAACGTCCTATATAAAATGTCCACGATAATGACTTACATAAACTAGATCTCTGTTAGATTTGAAATAATGAATAGGAGGATCAGATTTACCTCCCGTATGTGAAAATACGAGCTGAATCATCAGAATAGCCCCAGAGGTCGAAGGTCTAGTTGGATCTTCGTTGGGCTTTGCATAGATGGGCTTAACAGTTCCATCCTTTAATGTCTTCATAATCAGAGGAGTTATTGTATAAAAGAGTGTCGATGAGAGGCGTGGAACACCTTTTGTAATTAGTGATCCATTCAGTTGGCATCAACTTTTCAAGCTCCACTGCTGGTAGTTGCTTCAGGATCTGAATGATAGTAATCTGATTATTAAAACGATCAGTAATCATGTAAAGAGCATCCGAAGTAAAATTTGAAAAATTGAGATCCAAAGTATGATGCTGCGGACAATAGATTATCTAGTGATGTAGAGTAGCCATAATGGTTGTAGGATCTTGATCTGGTCCAGTAATCTGGATCTGAACTTGCAGTTGTTCAGACAAAGTGGGATCATCCAACATGAGGTTAAAATAAGGTGTTTTGTAATCTAATGTTTAAATAGGGAGAATTTTATAGAATAAAAGAACATTTTATTGATGTTAATGATAATATTATTTCTGTAAAAAATAATATCATTTAATGTACATAAGAGGATTATCAATTATTTATAGCAAAATAAAAAAAGAAAACAAAGAGACATATAATGTATTTTTGAAGATGATGAAGTACAACAAGTATTAGATAAAAGAAAAAAGAAAGCTATTATTAACATAGATACTTATTTTCCACCAAGAACAACTTCTTGTTCTCAACCTAATTTAAAAAGTATTTTGATTAATAACAATATTCTTTTATGGTGTAAACAAGCTTGGGATAGATAGTTATATCATTCACATATTCCTTTAAACTATTTAAATTTACCTTATTTTTAAGAGTAATATATTCTACAATAATGAAAGGTCAAGGATTTAATACACATTTTTATTATGAGATTTGCATATATTTAAGATTTAGAAAAAGAATGTTAATTAATTGTGAATACATAGAAGTCAATTAGGAAACAACATGGTGCGCTATTATAACAAATGGGTGGACTAGTGACAAATAAATAATCTTGATTAATTTCTTAATTTATTGCAATATTGGAAGAGCTTTTATCAAGTATTTTGAGGCTTTTGATATGACAAAAAGTGCTCATACTTTATTAGAATTATTTTTTGAAATTGTTGAGTGGGTGGGCTAAAACGTATTATACATGTGGCACCCTAATACCCGCTGGGAGGATATTGTGAATGTCACATACATATAGAACACATTGAACACGAAGCATTTCAAAACATACAAAACACTTTATACATACATTACCAAAATCTCAACAAACATACATTGCATATCAAAATTTTCGAAAAAAGCCTGAATTAAGGTTATTACAACCCATCAATATAAAATTCAAGATTCTTATACATTAGATACAAGTCCAAAAACAATCTCAAATTACATATGAACAAAACAAAAATCAGACTCCTTTGGACATCGCGGTTGTCTTGTCCCAGTTCCTACGTCCCTCTTTCAGAACCTACACAGGGCAAATCCACCGTACTAAGCATATAGCTTAGTGAGCATATAGCTTAGTGAGTAATAACTAATCTATGGATAAACTAACAACTTATCATACTGAATCATGTAACAGCATATACATGCATTAAACAATAAATCAGACATAATGTATTTCAGAACAGACTTTATATAATTAATAGAACTGAATATCACAAGAGGGTATAAACCCTTTTGAATCAGAACAATAATGTTTATGTCATAATCAAACATATGTATTAGAATTATAAAATCAGATAACTGCTAATCCATCAACAGAAGTGGGTAACGAGACTTATACAGAATAGACCGAAGTGTCACAGAAGAGACCGAAGTCTCGACACCTAAGTGTCAATATCAGAAGACACCGAAGTGTCAATAATAGAAGACACCAAAGTGCCAACAACAGAAGACACTGAAGTGTCACAGAAGCAGCTGCAGATCCTTCTAGAAATGCCTATTTACCCACGACTAGGACTTGACAGTTTTAAAAACCAAACAAATTCATATCATGTTCAACATAATTAGGCAATCATTGATTTCATGCCAAAATTCAAACATATTAATCTAACAACTTTGCAAATCATTCAATGGATTAAAGTCAAATAGCAAACAAACAGTCAAAGAAAAACTATTCAAAATTTGTCACTAGATTTCTTACCGAATTACCCACAATTATTCAACAAAGCAATACTTATAGATAAAACCATCTAAATTGCTTACAAAATTTACCCTCTAAAATTACTTACAAAATCTCCCTTATTATTTATTGCCTCGACGTCCCCGTAATATCTGGAATCGGTCGCTCGATGGGTTCCTCTAAAACATTTAATACAAACACGTATCATTATTGTGCACAATTATGAATTCAATTATTCACATTCATGTATACTGAATATATATGATGCATGTTTATGAAAAATTTCGGGTTTCTTATCCTTAATCTTGCCGCATTCTCAATCATGCGAAATCATACTCAAATCCTCATTCCAAATTTATTTCACAACCAACTTTCGGGTCCACTTTGTTCAATTATTATCCTCAGGAGGGTGAGGTACTTAGGTAATACTTCTTTCTAGGAAGTTTTTCCCTCTTTGTCTTAGGTTTCCAATGATACCAAGTTTATCCAATTTGGTTTAGTATACTAAAAGTTATGCCCAAAAGATTTCATATTGTTCTTAAGCTTCAACAGAATTCTTATCTCAACTTCCAATCAGATTCTGAAACTCCTAAAGGCAGAATTAGAATTTAATCTCTTCATAAAATTTGTATCCTTATGACTCTATTTTAATCTAAATTAAAAATCACTCCATTTGGATAATTATAGAGAAAGTTATGCCTAAAATATTGAAGTATATTCTTTGCTGGAAAGTTTGCCGCGGTGAACTTTTCTAAAGAGGAAAAGCTCGCATGCAATCTTACAAGTTCGCCTCGGTGAACCCCTGAGTTGGCCGTGGAAAACTTCATCCTTCAAGTTGGCCGCGACAAACTTTGATAGAAGCATACTTCATTTTCCAGATTTTAACTTCAAGCTAATTTTCCAGACTCTTAAAGACATAATTCGAAGTTGATTCCTTTATGAAAAATTTAGCTCTAGTCTCTAGTTGACTCTAAATCTAACTTCATCCAATTTGGATATTTACAGATCAAGTTATGCCCTAAAGACAGATGCATGTTTAGTAAAATTCTGCATATCTCAGCTCCATCTCAATTCAAACTTTCACCAAGTTATACAGATCTCCGAATCTACGTCTATATCATCTGAACTCATTCTCAACATCATTCAAAACGAAGTTTTTAATTAGATACTAAAAATCGATGCATGCATATGAAACCATTTTCAACTTTCTATCTCTACTGTAAGTTCCTATCTTTCATCACTGTTACCGTATTAGCATCACACACAACTCATGCATGTGATCATTTCCATCACATAAAACATCATCTAACTCATGCGTGTATTTATTTCCAATTCTAACACATCATCATAATCATTTACAAAACTCTAAAAGCTAAAACTTTACTAACCTTATTTTAACAAAAACTCTAACAGTAACCTTCGGTGGAAGAATAATAAATCTCCAACAGTAAGGTTTGGTGATGGTTGAAAAGCAAGACTAGAGGGAAGCAATCTAATAGCTGGACTAAATTATTTGTGTTGCAACGTACAATACTGATATAAGAATCCAAACTAGTTTTTCGGTGATGAAGGTTTAGTAGCTTGTGGTAAAGACCAGATAATTCGAAAAGAAACAACAAAGAGATTTGGTAACTTTACCTTACACAACTTGTGACATGTGCTTTAACAACTCATTGACCCATAGCCCCATTGTATGTGGGCCATTTTTCATCCATATATAAGTGCTACATGACAAAATGCCATTTGTCTAATTTTCTTAATATCCTAAAATTTCTAGAAAAATTCCTAAAATTGCCCAAAAATTCCAAAGTAACACCAATAATCTCCAAATAATTTTTCATCACTAATAAACCACAAATCTCATCTTAATCGAAAATTTTAAAACCAATTGTACCAAAAAATGTCAATGAATGCATGTATAATATTGGTATGAGTCCAAAAAAGGCATATGCATAAATAAGCAAAAAACTCAATTATGCCAAACATACCATGCATTGAAATTCCTTAATATTCTAACCCTTAATATGAGACGTTACAATTCTTCTCTCCTTAAGAAATTTCATCCTCAAAATTTACCTGATCCGAATGGTTGTGGATATTGAACTTTCATAGTTTCTTCCGGTTCCGATGTTGTTTCCTCAAATCCATGATGTTGCCAGAGTACTTTTACCAAAGACACTGACTTGTTCTTGAGCTATTTAACTTCTCTGGCTAAGATAGAAATTGGCCCTTTTTCATACGATAAATCTAGTTGCAATAGAATTTATTGCACTAGAATTTTATGCGTAACATCAAATCGATATCTTCTCAACATAGAAACATGAAACACATCATGTAATTTAGCCAATTCTCCAGGAAGAGCTAGCTGATAAGCTACTGGTCCAATTCTTTTCAGAATTTCATAAGGACCAATGTATCGTGGACTAAGCTTACCTTTCTTCCCAAACCGAAGTTTGTGTTTCCATGGTGATACTTTCAAGAATACCTTATCTCCTGCCTGATACTCAATATCTCTTATTTTTAGCTCAGCATAGGATTTCTGCCGATCACTGGTAGCTTTTAACCTTTGCTGAATAATCTGAATCTTTTCTTCAGTATCTTTCACAATTTTTAGCCTGATCATTTTGTTTTCACTCAACTCAGTCTAACATAATGGAGTTCTACACTTCCTACCATACAACGCTTCATAAGGTGCCATGCCAATGCTCGTCTGATAATTGTTGTTGTAAGCAAACTCCATCAAAGTCAGATAATTATCCCAACTCCCAGGAAACTCCAACACACGACCCCGCAACATATCTTCTAATATCCGTATAACTCGTTCAGATTGTCCATTTGTTTGGGGATGGAAAGTATTACTAAACTTAACCTGAGTACCCAATGCTTTCTGTAAACTTTTCTAGAATCTCGAAGTAAATCGAGGATCACGATCTGAAATAATTGACAATGGTACTCCATGCAGTCTCATTATTTCATTTACACACAAATCTGCAAGCCTATCCCAAGAGTAGTTAAGAAGAACAGGTAGAAAATGAGCAGATTTGATGAACTTATCTACAATCACCCATACAATATCATGTTTCCTTTGAGTGAGAGGAAGTCCAGTGACAAAATCCATGGTAATGTTATCCAATTTCCACTGAGGAATAGGAATGAGATGTAACAAACTAGATGAGACCTGATGCTTAGCTTTAACCTGTTGGCATGTCAGACATTCTGCTACATAATCCACAATATCCCGTTTCATACCTGACCACCAGTAATACTGCTTCAAATCCTGATACATCTTGTTTCCACCCAGATGCATAGTAAATACTGTATCATGAGCCTCAAACAACAACTGCTTCTTCAATTCATCATTAGCTGGCACACACAGCTGATCCTTATAATACAATTCACCATCACCTAGCACAGAAAAATCAGACTGTTTACCTTCCTGAATAGTAAAGATAAGTTGTTGTAACTCATTATCAGCTCTTTGAGCGTCACAAATCTCCTATTTCAAAGTAGGCCTTGCTTTCAATTGAGTTATCAAAGCTCCATCAGATCCCAATTTCCATCCATTCTGCTTAAGTGATAATGCTGAGATGGTCTTTCGACTCAAGGCATCAGCTACAACATTAGCCTTACCCAGATGGTAGTCCACAATATAATCATAGTCTTTAAATAATTCCAACTAACGTCGTTGTCTCAGATTGAGTTCCTTCTGGGTAAGCAGATACTTCAGACTCTTATGATCTATGAAAATTCTACATCTTTCACCATATAGGTAGTGTCGCCACATTTTTAAAGCAAACACTACTGCTGCAAGTTCCAGATCATGTGCAGGGTAATTATGTTTATGAGTCTTTAGTTGCCTAGAGGAATAAGTAACTACCTTTCCTTCCTACATCAAAACACAACCTAAACCAATTCCAGATGCGTTAGTATACATAACATACTCCTTACCAGAAGTAGGTTAAACTAATACAGGAGCTTCAGTAAGCATACTTTTTAACTGACCAAAGCTACTCTGACATCTATCAGACCATTCATACTTCACTCCCTTCTGTAACAGTTTAGTTAAAGGGGATGCTATCACTGAGAATCCCTTAACAAACCGACGGTAATAACCAGCCAAACCCAGAAAACTTCTTACTTCTGTTACATTCCGCGGTGGCTTCCAATTAACAATCGCTTCTATCTTACTAAGATCAACTCTAATTCCTTCAAAAGAAACAACATGCCCCAAAAATGATATCTCCCTAAGCCAGAAATCACACTTACTCAGCTTAGCATACAACTGTCTTTCCTTTATAGTCTGTAATACAATTCGGAGATGCTCAGCATGATCCTGTTCATTCCTAGAATAGACCAGGATATCATCAATAAACACCACAACAAAATGGTCTAAATAAGGCCTGAACACTCTATTCATCAAATCCATAAATGTTGTTGGAGCATTAGTTAACCCGAATGGCATCACTAAGAATTCATAATGTCCATAAAGGGTCCTAAATGCAGTCTTCAGTACATCGACATCCTTTACTGGAAGCTGATAATACCCCGATCATAGATCTTTCTTTGAAAACACTCTTGCATCTTTCAACTGATCAAGTAAGTCTTCAATCCTTGGCAACAAATACTTATTCTTCACTGTGACTCTTCAATTGTCTATAATCGATGTACATCTGTAGTGTGCCGTCCTTCTTCTTAACAAACACCACCGGTGCTCCCCACGATGATACACTGGGTCGAATAAACCCTTTATCCAGAAGCTTTTGTAACTGCACCTTTAACTCCTTTAACTCAGTAGGAGCCATTCTGTACGATGCTCTGGATATAGGAGTAGTGCCAAGTATAGCTTCAATAGATAACTCCACATCTCTTTCAAGAGGGAGTCCAGGTAATTCCTCAGGAAATATATTTGAAAATTCGTTCACTACAGGAATGTCAAGCAGTTTATCCTTACTACCCTCCTTCTAGGAATCAAACACAAAAGCTAGATAAGCTTCACATCCCTTCCTGAGAAGCTTTCTAGCTTGCATTGTAGATACCACATTAGCTAAGGAACTAGTGCGGATGCCATGCAACACTATTTCGAACTGATCAGGTCTCGTAAACGTAACTGTCTTAACATTATAGTCAATTACTGCCTGATGCTTAGATAACCAATCCATACCCAGAATCAAATCAAATTTATGAAATGGGAACTTAATCAAATCTACTACATACTCAGTTCCTTGAATCATAATAGGACAATTCCTATACACCTGATTAACTGACACACTACTACCCAGAGGATTGGTCACATGCATGTCATACTCTAACTGATCTATAGGAACCTCCATATCAAACATTTCTCCAACATAGATATACGAATGAGTAGATCCATGGTCAATCATTGCACGCATTTCAGAATTAAAGATGGAAACAATACCAGCAATGACATCTGGTGCATCCTGATCCTCATGAGCTTTCAGTGCATAAGCTCGAGTCGAAGCAGTAGGCACAGCTGGTCGATCTACTGTTTCTTATTGGTTACTCCAATTCGGTCTATTCTGCCCAGATCTTCCTCGACCTCTACCACGTCCTCTATTTCCAACAGATGTATGAAAGACCTTTCAACTGGCTTGTGATGTCTGGGCCTAGTTGAGAGGGCAACTGGCTATCTTATGCTCAGTATTACCACAACGAAAACAAGCTTTTGTAGCCCTTTTGCAAACTCCCCAATGATGTACAGAACAATCAGGGCACTTCGGGGGTTCCAAACCTTGACCTCCAGACGACCCCCTACCAGAAACAACCGAAGAGGGAAAATTTTGTTGCCTTCCCCGTGTCACAGATCTCTGAGTATTTTTTGGTGCAGAAGTAGTACCTTCCCGACTCCGTTTCCCTGAGGACTGGCCTCCTCTACCAAAACCCCTTCTCTGACTCCTTTCTCTCCTAACCATCTCCAGTCTCTCAATTTTCACTGCAGCCTGTACCAGCTGATGGTACGTCACTTGCTGCAACAGAGTAACTGCTGCCAGATGCTCCTTGATGGAATCATGCAATCCATCCTCAAACTGGTGACATCGAAACTCCTCAGTAAGCACAGATTCAAGGGCATACTTACTGAGTCGGTTGAACTCCTGATCATACTCAGCAACTGATAAGTTTCTCGGCTTCAAGTTCAAAAATTGCTTCCATTTATCCTTTTTATAAGCCTCTGTCACATACTTAGCTTTAAATTCTTGGGAAAAGAAATCCCAAATCAGAGGTACCGGTAGCTGAGGACTCCTCAAAACGAACTTCCACCATTCATAAGTTGCTCCTTGCAAAAGGGAGACAGCACAGTGCTCCATTTACTCAGCTAGACAACTGATCTCATCTAGTACTCTTTTCACCTTCTCAATCCAGAACTCAACCCTTTCAGATTCCTCCAGAGATGTCCCAGTAAATTCCTCAACTCCAAAATTCCGCAGCTGATCAATCAGAGCCTTAGGAGCAGTCACACGATGTAACAATGTCATCATATCTTAGGACAGCTTAATCAAAGCCTCTCCCTGAGCTGGAGGAGGAGGTAGCACTTCAACTTCCCCTCGAATGACCCTAGAGGGTCCAGATATTACTGGACGAGTTTGCTCCGGCTGATTGCTCTCAGCAACTTCGTCAACAGTATCCTTCCATCGTTAATTCTATAGACAAAATATGGGACACTGCATTAGGCCAAAACACAACTTGTAAACTCAAATAAAAGCAATAATTAAGTGCTGGTTAAATCAGAATTGTCTAAACCATGCTCTGATACCAAAAAGATGTGGTGACCTAATACCCCTTGGGAGGATATTGCGAGTGCCATATACACACAGAACACACTAAAAATGAAGCATTTCGAAATATACAAAACACTTTATACATACATTACCAGAATCTCAACAAACATACATCGCATATCAAAATTTCCGAAAAAAGCCTGAATTAAGGTTATTACAACCCATCAAAATAAAATTCAGAATTCAAATACATTAGATACAAGTCCAAAAACAATCTCAAATTACATATGAACAAAACAAAATCAGACTCCTTTGACATCGCGGTTGTCTTGGCCCAGTTTCTACGTCCTTCTTTCAGAACCTACACGGGGCAAATCCACTGTGCTAAGCATATATCTTAATCAGTAATAACTAATATATGGATAAACTAACAACTTATCATACTGAATCATATAACAGCATATACATGCATTAAACAATAAATTAGACATAATGTATTTCAAAACAAACTGTATAAAATTAACAGAACAGAATATCACAAAAGGGTATAAACCCTTTTGAATCAAAACAATAATGTTTATGTCATAATCAAACATATATATTAGAATTACAAAACTAGATAACTGTTAATCCATCAACAGAAGTGGGTAACGGGACTTATACAGAAGAGACCGAAGTGTCAACATTGAAGTATCGATACCGAAGTGTCACAGAAGAGACCGAAGTGTCAATAACAGAAGACACCGAAGTGTCAATAATAGAAGACACTTAAGTGTCATAGAAGCAGCTGCAGACCCTTCTAAGCATGCCTATTTACCCACGACTAGGACTTGACAGTTTTAAAACCAAACAAATTCATATCATGTTCAACATAATTAGGCAATCATTGCTTTGATTCCAAAATTCAAACATATTAATCTAACAACTTTGCAAATCATTCAATGGATTAAAGTCAAACAGCAAATAAACAGTCAAAGCAAAACTATCCAAAATTTTTCACTAGATTGCTTACTGAATTACCCACAATTATTCAACAAGACAATACTTACAGATAAGACCATCTAGATTACTTAAAAAGTTTACCCTCTAAAATTACTTTCAAAATCTCCCTTATTGCTTATTGCCTCGACGTCCCGGTAATATCTCGAATCGGTCGCTCAATGGGTTCCTCTAAAACATTTAATATAAACACATATCATTATTGTGCACAATTATGAATTCAATTATGGACATTCATGTATACTGAATATGTATGATACATGTTTATGACAAATTTCAAGTTTCTTATCCTTAATCTTGCCGCATTCTCAATCATGCGAAATCATACTCAAATCTTAATTCCAGATTTATTTCACAACCAACTTTCGGTCCACTTTGTTCAATTATTATCCTCAGGAGGGTGAGGTACTTAGGTAATACTTCCTTCTAGAAAATTTGTTCGTCTTTTTCTTAGGTTTCCAATGACACCAAGTTTATCCAATTTGGTTTAGTATACTAAAAGTTATGCCTAAAAGATTTCAGATTGTTCTTAAGCTTCAACAGAATTCTTATCTCAACTTCCAATCAGATTCTGAAATACCTAAAGGCAGAATTAGAATTTAATCTCTTCATAAACTTTGTAGCCTTATGACTCTACTTTAATCCATATTAAAAATCACTCCATTTGGATAACTACAGAGAAAGTTATGCCTAAAATACTGAAGTATGTTATGTGCTGGAAAGTTTGCCGTGACGAACTTTTCCAGATAGGAAAAGCTCGCATGCAATCTTACAAGTTCGCCGCGGTGAACTTCATCCTTCAAGTTGGCTGCGACAAACCAAGGAGAGTTGGCCATGATGAACTTTTACAAAAGCAAACTTCATTTTCCAGATTTTAACTTCAAGCCAATTTTCCAGGCTCTTAAAGACATAATTCGAATTTGATTCCTTCATGAAAAATTTAGCTCTATGTCTCTAGTTTACTCTAAATCAAACTTTATCCAATTTGGATATTTACAGATCAAGTTATGTCCTAAAGACAGACACATGTTCAGTAAAATTCTGCATATCTAAACTCCATCTCACTTCAAACTTTCACCAAGTTATACACATCTCCGAATCTACTTCTATATCATTTGAACTCATTCTCAACACCGTTCAAAACCAAGTTTTTAATTAG
>JAOSBN010000004.1:9952823-9964575 GCA_027563595.1 Erythroxylum suave | reverse complement strand
TCAATTATGCCAAACATACCATGCATTGAAATTCCTTAATATTCTAACCCTTAATATGGGGCGTTACAATACACTTCATTACATATTATACAAGTAATTATATATCAATTGAATACTTGTTATAATCAAAGTATAAGCATATTTATTGGTCTCCATGTGTTGTTTATTCCATAAACCTTATCTTAAAAGTTATTGGTTTTATAAATCGTATTCTTCATCTTACTTCATGTACATCTAAGATTGTAATTTTTGTATACAATCATCTTATATTTATGTGTTACTTAAGAAAGCAAGAAGATTATGCTGAGAATATCCATTATGTTACTCCTTCGTTTGTAACTATTTATAAATTTAAAAAGTATTTATATAATCATAAATAAATATTTCAAATTTTAGTGACAAGTAAACACTTGTCAAGTTATGAATTATCAAAGGGTGTGAAAGGAAAATAGATTTATGTTATTATTCTAAATAATAAATTTTGGAATACTTGCTTGATTATTGTAAAGATTGTAACCCCTCTTTTAAATTTGTTGAGGATTGTTGACTCTGATGAGAAGTCATCTTTGAGGTAATATATGATGTTATATAGAGAGTTTGCAAAATAATTATGAATATTTAGAAAAGGAAAAATTGTACAAGTCATAAAAATATTCTTGACTGACAATAGGATAAACATCTTATCCAAATGATCCATTTAGCATCTTACCTTTCTCAATCCTTATTACTTATATAATTGAGTTGCATTTATAAAGGCTGACATTATGGACCATACTTTTTATATGACTGAATGTAAAGGTATTTTCTCTAATTAAAAAAAAATCAAGGACTATAAATAATATTTAATTAATTCGTGAAGGTTTAGGGAGTTTTGCAAGATCATTTATAAAGAGAGAACTTAAATTAAAAAAATATCATTTGGTAAGTTTTCACACCTTTAATTTCATCCTTTACTTATTAATAACATATTTTATTTCTTATAACTATTAATGTAAAATAATCAAGAGTGGTAGAGATTATTTAGTGAAAGTGCTCCAATAATGAGAAAATTTGCTATTAGATAACTTAATCAAACAATTTTTGGATCAAGCTATGAACATAATTGGAGCATTTTTATAATGTATTCATATGAAGAAACAAAATTTATTGATTGGGAAACCAATTTACATTCAATCATATTAAAGCATTCATATGATGAAATAAAAAATTTCAATTATGCATTCAAATCATTTATTGAGAAAATAACATATGATTCAGTTAATATCGATTATAATGGTTGTATAAAGTTTTTGATTAAGTAAGATGGATCATTGCTTGATCTTGATTATAATAAACTTAAAAAAGTGATAAATGGAAAAAAAATCCATGTTTCATAATAAATGAATTACGAACATCTATTGATAGTTAATTAATGTCTTATTTTTACAGATATTTAAAAATTAATATTATAATGTGATAAATAAAAATAATTTTGCATATTACTGATTTATAATTTATTTAAGTGTAATAGAAGACATTGATGCATATATTTTGGATGAAAGTTTGGTTTATGAATCTTTCAAATGTTGTAGAATTTGAAAATTTTGGTGATGATGAAATCTAACCTCCTTTATAAACATAATAGATAGTGATGTATTATTTTTATTTCAATAAACTATTTCATGTTATATTACACTTTTGTTTATTCTTATAATTTTTAATTCTTATTTACTACATACCAGTTTAATAATAGTCTAATATTGGTTGAACCTTAAAATTTTATATCTCTCCTATTACCAATTTATTATCCAATCTAGTTTTGAAAATATAAGTAGAAATGCAGGAAATATATTTTATAGAATTGTAGTAAAATCTTGATAATGTTATAATTATATTATATTTGCAGCATATTATATAATCAATATTCTCCTTAAGAATTAGTGGGTAGTTGTATGATCTCTATTAGGAAATTATTTGAAACGCTTATTTTTATTGCCAATCATCAATTTGTTTCCCACTCTTTCTGTCTCAAAATATCTCTTTTCACGATAGACCTTATTGACATATTTAAATAGATTTTTTATTAGATGGAATAACCTAATAAGCTAGCGAAGTATTCTAAATCTGTAAAATTCTAATAAAATCTTTTATCATATCTAAAAATGTAACATATCTTGATTTATTTTATGATGTTATAACCTTAAAAGTTAATTTTCTAAGTAGTTACTAAATTAAAATTAAACGCACAATCAGTAGTTGGGAGGTTCCTAAAGTGTTTTCACCTTTAGTAAGTTACAAATTTGAGTCACAACTTAACGTTCAATGGTCGTAGCACTGAAAAATGTTAGGTCCCTTATTACCAGTTAGTTTAAGCTTGTTACTTGATTATGAGTTATTGATTCATCTAGTTTATTCAAAACATGTAATTTGTAAATTATTGCATGTACTAAGTGATTTACCTAGTGTAATCTAAAAGATAATGACTGTAGGTTCTATCAATATAAAAATACGTGCATATTTAATTAAAAAATTTTGTTAATTAAAAATTAGCTTGAAATAAATATGTTTTAATAATAAATATTATTTTTAAAATCTTTATTTTGAAAGATAAATGGTTTGTATATAAGAGGAGCATCATATCTAATTTAAAATTTTAATATATATTAAGTTATAAACTTATTTTTGTATATGAACCTAATGAAATTGAGAAAGGAAAGCATTTATTGTGTATTTCTTACTTATTTATAATTTGTTCTATATATAGGTAGGCTTTTTTATACAAAAATAAGGAAATTATAAGAATGGAATAGTTGGTATACAACTCATAGTTTATATCATCATTGGCTGGATATGTGGAGCATGAAATTGGGTAGTCAAATTATATATAATCAGGTCTTGAATGATTTTACTTAATTTCATGATTCTCACTTGCTATTAATAGTTGATTCTCTATTACACCCTTATAAGATGGATTCACCAGTAGAGATTCCAATATTGATTATAAGACGATAAAATTGACGATGAGAAAGTGGTTTAGTTAAGGCATTAATAAGTTAATATGTGGAGCGAACATGAATGAATTAAACAAGCCTTTGCCCATATAGTCTTTAATAAATTGGAAATCTAGTTTAGCATATTTTGTATGAGAGTGGAAAACTAGAGTGACGTTTAGATATCATTGCCACAATATATGACAAGAGTTTTATTGAAGGAAATCTCAAGTTCCATAAACAATGAACATAGCCAAGCAAGTTTAATTGCGATAGCCGTAATAATAAAAATTTCTACCTCAGTAGAGGAGCAAGGCACAAAAAAGCAACTTTAGGAGATAAGATTGTCACCTAAAAATACAATGACAGTGAGGGTGGGTGTCTAAGGGTCTCAATCACATACCCAATTGACATTTGTATATGCATAAAGAGTAGGAGAATTATATTTTTTTAGTAAGAGGCCATGATGAATTGTGTGTTTGAATAGTAAATGATCCATTTAATAGTTGTCCATTAGTGCTTAGTGGGTTGATGCATGAATTAAGCAAGCTTATTAACTGCAAATGAAATATTTGGACGAGTGAAAGATAAGTATTGAAGTGCACCAACCACTTGACGATATTAAGTGGCATCAATAACAAAAGAGCCATCTTAAAAAAAGGAGTTTGGTGTTAGAGGCAAATGGTGTTTGAATTTCTTTTAAACCATTAATTCTAATTTGGAAAAAAATTTCTAGAATATATTTGTGCTGACAGTGAATATAGATATGGCCTCAACACCCAAAAAGTTATGTAAGTGACTAAGATCTTCAATAGAGAAGCGGTGGCCTAAAGTATTGATTACTTTGTTGATGAGCTCAATATTGGTTCCTATAATTATAAGATCATCCACATAAATAAGAAAATATACAATTGAATTTTTTAGTTTTCAAAATAAATAATAATGTGTTAGCCTTATAGTTCTTAAACCTAAAATTAAGAAGAAATATTTTGAGTTTTTGATACGAACCTCTTGGAGCTTATTTTAATTAGTAGATGGATTTTTTGGAGTTTACACACATGATTTGGTTGAGTAAGATAAATGAAACTAGGAGGCTATGTATTTAGACAATTTCAGTTAGATGGCTATGTAATAAGGTGTTGTTAACATCCAATTGACAAAATGGTTAACCAGATGAAATAACAAGAGATGAGATTAACCAAATAGTGTTAGGTTATATGATTGGATTAAATGTTTCATTATAGTCAAGCCCCTATCCTTAGTAAAAAACCTTTAGCCACCAAGTGTGATTTATACCTCACAATAGAGCCATCTGGATGACATTTGATTAGAAATATCCATTTACAATGAATGACATTTTGACCACTTCTTTTCAGAACTAATTACTGGCTATTCTTATTGGCCAATGAGGTGAATTCTTTTACAATAGAGGAGGACTAATTTAGATATCTTAAAGTTGCATAAATAAACATTGGTTTCAATGGTTGGGGAAAGGTGGCGGTATAAATTTTTTTAATGTTTGAAGATACTATTTTATGATTAAGTGATCATAGGATATGTTCGTGTGATTGCTAGAAGTTGGTGTGAAGATGGGTATGTGCTTCAGGCCAATAGTGACTTGTGTGAAGGGGCCACAGATAAGGATAATGACTCGTGAGATGGGTTAGATATTAATTGAGTTTTGTCAGCACTAGATGACTCTTTTTGTGGCTATGACAAAGATGTTAGCTGTGGTGGTAAAAGTGGCATGAAATTAACTAGATTAAAATGAGAAAAAGTCTAAGAAGAAATATTAGATTAATTTAGTCAAAAACACAAGAGGAAACAATTTTTCAACGAAGATGAGATGTCTAGAGATGAAACGACTATTTATTAAGTTACATAAGCATATTTAAGAACTTTTGATTTATATTATAACTAAGAAAAACAAAAGGACATGATTTTGGTTGAAGTTTAATGTTACTGTGAGGTTTTAACCCCTGGAAAACACAAATATCAAATGTTTTTAATTTTGAGTAATTTAGAGAAATTTAAAATAAAGTTTCATACAGTGTAGATGACCTCAGAGTAGAAGAGGGCATCATATTTATCAAGTAGGTTATTGTAACAAGGCTATAAGATTAAAAGTTTAGTAGGACAAATATAGTGTGAAGTAAGGTGGGACTTGTTTCAGCTATGTGAAGGTGGCAACATTTTGCTATTCCATTATATTAGGGAGTGTGTGATGGGGTAGTTAAATGCTAAATGTCATACGTTGATAACAACATATTAAGATCTCGATGTTCTTTATCATTATCATAATAAATGGATTTGATTTTTATTTCAAAATTGTTTCAAATGAATGTTTAAATTGAGTAAATATCATATTTTGCTTGAATTGGAAACAACTAACAATATTTAGATTAATGATAAAAAACACAATATAAAAATCCATCTATTGGTTTTAGTAGAGTAGATCCCTAAACATTTTGTAAATGAGTTTCAAAGGATGAGAGCTATGCAAAGTGGACCAAGAAAATGATTGAAGATGACTTTGATTACATTTTTAGGGAACATAAAAAGAAAAGTTTGAAGAAAAAGATATATAAAGAGATGCACTTTGAAATATTTGTTTAACTATATAACAAAAAAGATGTCAAAGTTTGTTATGCCACCCTTAAAATGAAGTTTTCTAATCTATAAATTCTACACAAGATAATATTGATAATTGTATGCCATTGGGAAGAAGACAAACAACATCCTTATTAGGGCCTTGGAGTAGTGTCATCCCTATAAACTAATTACACACATGAAAATGGTTAAGATATAATTTAATATAAACTTTGTTTTCATAATAAAAGGTTAATATAAAGTTTTTACATGAAGAAGTGGCACAACAAACATCATTTACTTTAAATGTTTAATTATTGGTTTTGAAGTGGGTAAAACCAATATATGTATTATACAAACTTGAACCATCACTAATGATCACTTTGTCAAGTCCATCAAATTCAGAGTGTAAGGAAAGATTTGCGAGATCACTTATGATGTAGTGAGAAGCTCATGAGTCAAGTAGCCATATATTTTTTTTAAACCAAGGATGCTTACCCTTATTTATTTAATATTAAAATTTTATGTAAGAAGTATGAGGGGGACATTAACCTTACCTCATTAAGAAAAAATACAGTAACATAGATAGTAATCAATAACAAATAAAAAACTTAATGGAGTTTAAAGGAATTAGCAAGACCATCTAATGTAAAGAAAATGTTGTTTATCTAAATTAGGAAGTCCTTTAATGTGTCATGGTAGGTTTTCAATATTGCCAAATTCTATCGATAACTATGTTGACCTTGTTATCCTCACGAGAGCATCAGCAACGGAATTGATTTCTCTATAAATATGCATGAAATTAAATTCAAAAACCTCTAAAGATATAGAAATTTCTTACATAAGATTTTTATATCTCCAAGGACAAGTCATTTTTACTTTCACTAGTTGAAAAAACAAAAAAGGATCTGATTCAACACTTATCCTTTGAAACCTTTTACATGACAATGTTGAACCACCACTTTAAAAGACATCAATTTAGAATATAGACTTTTTCATGTTGAATATATCTTGGTCTAGCAAAAATAAAACTACCATTGAAGTCTCTAATAACATAGCCAATTCCATAAAAACTTGGATTACCAAAACTTAATTCATTGATATTTAATTTCATCCCATGATAAAGGAGGAGCTTTCCATATAAGAACTTTCCTCATAGTGGTTTTTTAGGTATTAAATTACGAATCAAAACTGTTGAGACAAGAAGTTGATCCTCTCTGGTACACATCCTGAAAGATTTAATCATACTAACATGATACAATTGTTTATCAACAAGTAGTATCACTGAACTTGTCGTAGATTGTTGATCTTCAAAAAAATCTTTGTTTCGAACACATCACAGATTCCAAAAGATGAAAATAGGGAGAAGTCTATTTATTTCAGTTGTCGCAATAGCAGGCATTTCATTTTACCACTAGATATCCAAAGTTTCAAATAACCCAATAGTTAGATCAATTGTTCTTATATGTATTTTCTCTTTAAAGTAAGGCCACACCTGGAGTGCTATATTGCAAGAAAAAAATACATGGTTAATATCTTCTAGATTTTCACAAAAAATAACATTTAGAGACCAATGCAAATCCCATCTATTTAAGAGTTTCTTGTAGTGGGAGCAAATCGTTTAACATCCACCAAAACAAAAAAAGATATTTTCAATGGTATTCTGACATTTCGTATATATTGTAATTGATGTTTTTTATTAGACCTCATTTTAACCAACTCATGAGCTGATTTGAAGGTGAAATGTCCAGAAGACGTTGGTATCCAGATAACCTGATCATTTTCTCTTCCAATGACTTTACCGCACCAATTATCCCATCAAAAAGAACTTGATCCATCCCCTATTATGATTTTAACCTAATTTGCAAAAAATTCAGAAGTATTCCTAAGGCGTTTCCAATGCCATCTTTTTTGTGTTCCTCTTGGTCTAGTTTTTAACATTTTTGCCCAAAGATAATTTCCTTGGTGAAACTTCCACCATAACTTACTAGCAACTACGTAACCCAAATCAATAAGCGAAGAAAATCCCAGTCCATTTTCATCTTTTGCAATAGTAAGGCTCCTCCAATTTCACCAATGTCTGTTATTCCTTTCTTCTATATGTCTTCAAAAATTTTTGCAAATCATTGTTCTAGCTAGTGAATGACTATTTTGGGAAACTAAAAAGTAGAAAGATCATATAATGGAACTGCAGATAAGACACATTTAATGAGAATCATTCGAACAGTTGGAGAAAGAAGTTTTTGATGCCAACCATTCAATCTCAAATCAATTTTATCTAATATGTGTTGAAAATAAGACAGTTGTGTATGCCCCTTAAACAACATACAACCTAATTATTTGAAAAGGAGCTGGTCTCTTCGAATGTTGGTGATACACATGATTAAATGTGAGTGACATTGGCTCATATGTTTAGAAGCGGCATAAAATTTTTTGGCCGAGTTGATTTTTTGTCCGCTTACTTCCTCATAGTATGTAGAAAATTCATCAAATTATGAATCGATCATCGATGACCTTTAGTGAATATAATTATGTCATCTGCAAAACTCAAGTGTGTCACAGGAATGTTATCTCTTTGTAATGTAAAATATTATGTCTTTCCTTCTACTGGCAAGGCATTCAAACCTCTAAAAAGTGTTTCAAAGACTAGTATAAATAAATAAGGTGATATGGGATCACCTTGTTTAATACCTCGTGTTGCTTTGAATTGGACACTAACTTGCCCATTGATCAAAACTAAAAAGCAAGCTCTTTTTAAATTATTTAGAGTCAAGTTACTGAAACAATCATCGGATCCTAACTTCCGTAGTTGTTGTTACAAGAAAAACTATGAAACTCTATCAAAAGCCTTCATTATATCCAATTTAAAAAACATGTTATGACCTTTAATTTTTTTGTCAATTGATTGAATGAGTTCTTATGCCAATAACAAATTATCCGATATAATCTGCCAGATAAAAATGTCATTTATTCAGTAGAAATTAATTTAGTTAATAAAGGTTTTATCCTCTTAGCCAAAACCTTTGATAGTATTTTATTGGCGAAAGTGCAGAGGCTAATAGGGAGAAATTAAAAAACGTGGAAGGGTTGTCTTTCTTTAGAATCAACGTTATGATCGTTGATCCTATTCCATGAGGAATAGGTACGCCCAAGAAAAATTCTTGAATTGCTGTGTATACATCTGAAGCTATAATATCCAAACAATGATGAAAAAAATCCAGAGAAACCATCAAAACCAACTACACTTTCAGGATCTAGGTTGAATACCACTACCTTTACTTCCTCCAAATTGATGGGTTTTAGTAGTACGACATTATCATCACTTGAAATCAGTGTTAGTGTCCATTCTAGAAAATGTAAAACATGCTGAATGCCTAATTGCATTTCTATAATTAACAGTTGCGCAAAAAAACTAGTAGCTTCACTAATCAATTGCTCTTGCATTTCCAGCCATACTCCTTTATCATTTTTGAGTTTAGTAATGTGCAATCTTGCATGTTTAGTTGTTGCGTAGGCATGAAAATTTTTTGTATTGAAGTGTTAAGCAATCTTATGCCAGATTTTTGTCTCCAAAATAACCTCTTCTTCAAATAAAGCCTTCATATATTCACTGTGTGCCTTTTTATTTGAACTTGAGCTTTTAGCGATGGGTTCTCATCTAAAGAGTTTTCCATTTCTTTATATTGTTTTTCAGTTGCTTCTATATTAAGCGTCACATTCCCAAAGTGGTCCCAATTCTATTGTCTTAAACAACGTTTTAATCTCATAGTTTTTTAATTAAACTAAACATTTTATAGTTGCCCACTTCTTCTTTCCAATTTTCTTCAACTAAGCTCAAAAAATCAAGTCTATATATCCACACTTTCTAGAACTTGAAAATGCCCGTTTTAGGCTATGATGTTGGTCAATTAAAATCACGTATCAAAGGACTATGGTCGATGGTAGCCCTGCTAAGTATTTTCACTTTACAATATGAGAATCTAGTGATCCATGGAATGTTGCAGAGTATATGATCAAATTGCTTTCGTACATGCCCTTGAGATCTAATACCCATCTATGTATGTAAAGAACCCTAAAATGGAAGATCATAAGTTGCGACAGTATGGAGAAATTTTTTGACATCTTCCATAGTTCCTTGGTGTGGAGTAGCATTCCTTTATATTCATCAATCGTAGATATAACATTTAAATCACCTCTAAACATCCATAATTTATCAGTCATTTGTTAGCACTACGTTCTAAGTCAAACCAAAGAATGATACTCCTCAGATCAAAGAATGATACTATCTCTTCTACTACATTTGGCATATATGGTTGTTATACATAAAAGCTCTAGTGATGTCTGATCTATCAACTCCATATGAACAAGTTGCTCATGATTCTGAGTAATTGTAGCAGCATAAGAAGACTTCTACATAACCTAAATTTCATTATTAACATTGAAGATAGGTTTATGATAGCCTAACGAAACTTGCAAAGAATTCAACTTATCAATGGAAATCATTGGTTCTATAAAGGCAATCAGAGAAGGCTGGTGAAGCTTTTGTAATTTTTTAGATGACATATTGATTGTGGCAATCTTGCTCCTCTATTGTTCCAGAACAACATTGTCGTTTCTGTCATAAAGATAAGATAATTCATTGGGACCTAATGATCTGGTTAAAATAGTCTTGGGCATGTCAAAATAATTTTCATGGGGTCGTCTCTTTCTGGATTCTTTGGTTATTCTTACTTGTGTATCATATATTGATATCTTGTCATCATATACACTACTAAAGAGTTTGAAACTGTGAATCATCTCATCTTTTGAAAGTTGCAGAAGCTCATGTTGGCATATATCAAAAAACCTTCTTCATAATACTTTATACTTATTTCACTAATCATAAGATAGAACAGGATATTCATGTGTCAAATTCAGTCTTTGATACCAGTCTATACCTCAAAGTTCTAGACATACAGCAAACTAGATTTCAATTTTGGGATTGTTTTGGTTGTCAAGCAAAGGATCATTAATCACTTCAGTTGCTGATTTTTGTTTGTCAAGTAAATCATCTCTTGTTGGCAAGATTTGAGGCTATGAATTGGCAACTAAAGAGAACTTCTCATGTAAAAGATCAATTTTTTATTTACCAGAGTCCTCAATTGAAGTAAAAGCTTCAATAATAGTAGGGTTGATTCATTGTCAAGTTGTGTCTGGAAGCCACAAATTTTACTGGTTTTGACTGATAAACCTTCTTGGAAGCCACAAATTTTACTGGTTTTGAGATAACTTTTAATTCTGGATGCTTGACATGACAAATATCTTCAGAGTGGCCAACATGCCAACAATGTGGATAGTAGGATGGTGTCTCTTCATTTAGGACAAGTTTTGGCCAAAAACCTATCCAATCTTTCATCTATATCCTTATACACATAGGGAGTGGCTTCATCAAATTGATCTTTATTTGTAATCATTCAATATTGGGCTGCTTAAAATTTGTTGTTGCAGAATCTAATCGAAGAGGCTGGCTAAAAGTTTTTGCAATAATAAACAAAGCTTCTTTGTTTATAAATTGAATTGGAAATTTAGGCAAAGTAACCCAAATTGGAACCACCGAAGATTCACGATCAACATGAAAAGTCAGAGTCTATTTAAAAACTCACTTAGGTTTGCGATCAATTTACCAAATTCCATGTGAATATACTCTATGAAAATTAGATTCAATATCCATCTTCATAATAATATGGCTAGAGTCGAGTAAACCAACTGTGGTTTTCATATCTTAAGACAAAGAATTTCCAAATTAAATTCAATTTGAGTATTCCTTGGAAAAATTTGCCAACAAGTGCAAAGCAGAATGGGAAGGACATCTTATTAACGACTGATTTTCGAAATATAATTGAAGGTTCATCATGGTGTGTAGTGATTGTTGGTTAGGGTAAAGTAGAAGTAGTTACTGTGGATTCTAAACCTGGAGAGGATGTGAGGACTTAAAGAAAAGAAGGACGATCTGGAAGTGCTGGTGGTTGGCCATCGCTAGCAAAATTGTTGGCCATGACCAAGTAAAGGAGATAGCAGTGATCGATGGTTAGGTTTTTTATTTTGGAAAAGACTTTTTACTATAATACTTCTAATAGCCACATTTTGTTTCTTGATTTAGAGGCATAGTTGGCTTAAGGATTTATTGGTTGTCTTTACTTAGATTGCTTAGTAGA
>JAOSBN010000004.1:9935889-9952723 GCA_027563595.1 Erythroxylum suave | reverse complement strand
CACATTTTGTTTCTTGATTTAGAGGCATAGTTGGCTTAAGGATTTATTGGTTGTCTTTACTTAGATTGCTTAGTAGAATCGATTGCCATATTGATCATAAAACTGGCACGTAATCAATGATTAATCAAAACAATGTCATTGATGACTTCTGTTATGGTTTTTATAGCTGTCATAAGATAAATGATTGTCTCATTTTCTAAATTTATTTTTATTTGGTTTGTTGCTTTGAGGATTATTTTTGTGAGAAAAGTAACACTAACAACCATTAACTCATTGACATTTCATAAGAGATTGAGGTAACTTTCGTGTGTAATCAGTATACCTGTAATTTAGGAAAAGAGATCTCCTTTTGACGAGACTGGATAGAGCTGAAAATTTCTTTCTATTTACTCCCAATATTGTTAATAACACATATAGTTATCTCATCATCACTAAGGTAAGTATTAATAAAAGCAAGTTCATCTACCAGATGAGTTTGATAGATTGCAAGTATTCTACTATTGTTTGATTTCCTTTTGAAGTTGTAATGAGACTTTCCCACAATTTATAATGCAATATCATGATTGCACTAAAAACAAGCGTTGCAAGGTCTTCCGTACTTTATGAGACGTTGTTGCTAAAAAATTAAAAGAAAACATTGAATTTGTGTAAAAGGCTAATATGAAATAAAGAATTAATTTGTTTTGACATATGCAAATAACATGGACAGATTGTGAAGAAAGGTCACCGTCAGCAGGATAAGGATATGTACCATTGATTTATCATAGCTAATTAATAAGGATTCAAAAGTATTTTTGTGATGAGTAATTGGTAGGATAAGAGAGTTGAGTAGTAACATGATATTGATGAGTTATAGTATTTTTTTATAAAAATATAGCTTATTGATAGACATTATAAATGGAGTTTGATGATTCCACTTGGGTTGGCTATTAAAAAAAAAGATGAAACCTTGTGTGAGAATTACAACATTGATACCATAATAAAACTTTAAAAGGTAATTTTTATGTATTTCTTTTTATAATGATTTGCTATGTGCATAAATAGGCTTTATATATAGAAATATAAGATGTTACAAACATGAAATAGTTGGTATAGAATTCATAATTTACATCATTATTAGCCAGATATGTGAAGCATAAAATTTGGTAGACAAATTACATACCATTAAGTCTTGAATAATTTGACTTAATTGCACAATTCTTGCTTGTTATTAATAATTGATTCTTTATTAAAACACTCGTTACTTCATGTTTCTAGTAGGTGTGAGAATCATAAACTTAAAATACATCTTTTCATGTTTAAAAATAAATATTTGCTAAGTAAAGTTTAGATATATGTTGACACCTACAAGATTAAATATTAAATTAACATAAATTTAATATAATATCAATTTTTATGTATTTCAATTCGAAACAAGAATTAGGAACATTTATAAACAAAAAAGACTTTATAATTCAGTATCTTAGAGATTATAAGATTTTATATCATGTACTTCCTCCTTAATTTTCGTTCTTAATGCATGTCAAAAATTAACAGTAGACAATGAACAATTAGATAGATTTATCTTTTATAGTGGACACAATGTATTTTATACATTATCTCTTCAACTTCTCTAATTCTTTGAATTTGCAAGGACGCCCCATGGATGAAAGTGGAGATAAAGTCTTCGAAAGGGTAATCTACATACTTTACCCGATTCCACTTTAAAATCTTATTTAGAAGTTATTACATGTATTCATATTTGACAAAAGAAATGACGGCTGAAATTTCTATGGCTATAAAAACAATGGAAAGAAGACGAAGGAATGAGGTGGTTAAAATATAATTTATTTATTTTTAGTGCAACAAATCAAGCTAAAAGATACCTATAAACAAAAAGGGTACGTACTTCACCTAACTCCTCTTTAAAACCGGATTTATCAATTATCATGACAAGTGCGTGTAAATTTATAGCATTTCTGTCAACTTGTTGACGTCCTTTAGCAACAAATATTTATCCAGTCCCTAGTCGTGCTGTCGTGCATGCAAAGGTGAGACTGGCCAATTCCTAATATGCTACTTTAATATTTACGTCTACTTCTGAAATTGAAAGTTATTAAAATTCTTTAAAGGTACGGGTAAGCAAGTAGCTTTGTAAGTAATTTACGGTGCCGTCGGTTCAATTAGAAAAATGATAATAAGATTTACAATAAAAATAAAAATTAGATATGACTTCTATTTTTTATTATATTAAAGATGTACAGTATTGTTTTAAAAAATAAAAAATACTAATATATTACCAAACATCTTTTTTTTATTCTTTACTTAGTATGCCATAGACTTTAGTACAATTGCTAACAAGTTGGAATTTTATTTGGAGCAAGCAATACATACAAATTTTAATAAACAATAGGGTTGCAATATCTTATAAAATCACATCTCAACAACTAATATATACATTTATCTACAATTTCAGATGTTGAGAATATTATAGCATAGCAAAACGGAGTTGGATTTGATCCCACGAGCAGAAGCAGAAGTGATCTTATCATTATAATTATAACCGAAAGAAGGATATTTTTCTAAAAATCAATCAACCTCACAAAACAAACTCATGTTATATATATAAATATGCATTTCATTTTCTGCCGGGAAGGAAAGCATGGGAGTTATGCACGCCGTATTTCAGGCAACGTGGCGTTCCAATTAAGAAATTAAGAATCTTAGTTGCATGGATTGGAGTTGTTAGACTCTTCTGATTTTTCCTTATGATATTATAATTTTAATCAATAAAGTAATACAATTTATTGTTATTATAATCAAAGAAACATAAAGCCTCTATGATATCTATGTCCAACGCACTTCCACTTGGAGCAGTTAGCTACTTGGTCAGGTCTCCCCATCTCTCTCTTCCATGTAACTTTTGAGAACATAAACCGTGGCCAAGTGTCATCAACCCATTTCCTGGAAGAATCGTCCATCTCTTCTCTTCCACTGTAAAGAGGCCAATATGTTAGTCAATGTACCAAAGGTCTTGTGACAGTCTGTGAAGAGTGTTCAGGGGGGGAGGGAGAGACAGAGAGAGAGAGATTGTACGTTTGAAACTAGCTCTATAACGTCCTTCCTCTTTCTCATGCTATCATCATCTTTAAAGACCAGCTTTAGAATCGACTTTCTTTGGTGCCCACTTCTTTGCAATGCTTAGAGTGATCAGTAGAAGGTTCAGGCGGTTCTGTTCCCGTCTCCGGTGGCCAGGTCGCCGGCGATTGAAGCCTAAAATTGTCGTAAAAGATTTTGGGAAATCTCAAAATGGGACAACAAAACATGATTCCGTGAGTAATGGGTCTGCTGTGGTTCATCCAAAATCTGAAGAGAAAAGGCTAAAGGTTGCAACTTTCAACGCTTCCCTATTCTCAATGGCACCTGCAGTGCCTAAAGCTGTGAGCTTTCCGGCCTTTGGTGATGAAAATCAAGGTCTTGTCGGGACTAGAAAGTCTATAGAGGGTAGTTTGCGGACAAAATCTGCTAATGATCGACCAAGAGGCATACTAAAGCAGTCTCCTTTGCATCCAAATTCCATGAATGGTGAAGTTAATCTTAATAAGCAGCAAAAATTTGCTAAATCCAAGTTGAGGGTGTCAATCAATTTGCCAGATAATGAGATATCATTATTGAAAAACAGGCAATTGAGCTTTGTAGAAGATGAAAACGAGGGCAGCTCTTCTAATAGAAATTCAACTAGAAATCTCAAAGGAAAGGCTCCTGCGAGGTCACAAAGTGCCAGTTTTGCGAGAGACATGGGGAATGGTGTTGAGGAAGAGACATATGAAAGTAGCAGGACGATACTTGAAGTGTTGAAAGAGTTGGACGCTGATATATTGGCCTTGCAAGATGTGAAAGCAGAGGAGGAGAAAGCAATGAAGCCCCTCTCCGATCTAACCGACGCTTTGGGGATGAATTATGTTTTTGCTGAGAGCTGGGCTCCTGAATATGGAAATGCTATCTTATCCAAGTGGCCAATTAAGAGATGGAAAGTGCAGAAAATCTTTGATGACACCGATTTCAGGTGTGTTTAAATTCTTCTCTCCGTTAGTGTTGAACCCAGCAAGCTTCCCCTGTTCCTTTTAGCTTTTGATTGACTTTTGTTTTAGTTCATCAAATAGTTTTTACTGGACATGATTACTTGGTGCGTGGGCCAAAGCTTTGGAAAAAAGAGAAAAAGTTTCTGCCTTTTATAAAAGTCCAGCAATAATATGTACAGCTAATCCACAGAAAAAATGGCATGAACGATAACTTTTATGTAATTTGGAGAAACAGCTTTCTAGGGGGTGAAAAAGAAAAACCATTTCTGGTTTCCGGAGAAACAGATGTGGTCGTTTAGGAGACTGAGAACGTAATTGCTCAATAATGGATCTAAGCAGATTCCCCGTAAACTATACGAACTAGAATCTACGAAGAAGCCTTACCATATAACTTCTAACAGGCTCAATCTTCTCGGAGTTAGGCCCTTCAAGTTTTGATGAAAAAGAGAAACGTGACAGTACTATTAAGTTTCTTGAATTGGGTGAGTTAGTGCATTGATATAGCTGCAATATAGGCAGCCATTTTACTAAATTATTAGACTTCACTGAAACTTAAGAAAGTGGCAAGTTTCAAGAAACCAACGACTTTGACCAACATCATAACTAATCCCATTGTACTTGCAACTAGAGATCTGGTGTTAATAATTGTTTAATGGCATTTTCTGGGGATTGTGAAGCTCTTATGAGTTTGCAAATTAAGATAGAAGTTGTGAAGTGAGTCATATATTTTAAGAGCCTTTGGTGTTTAAGAAAATGATTGAGCAACAAGAAGAAACACGACACGCCAGAATTGACTTCTTTCTTCTGAATCCAGAAATATTCTTAAGGCAACGATCGATGTGCCCCAGATAGGAGAGATCAACTTTTACTGCACCCACCTCGATCATCTTGATGAGACTTGGAGAATGAAGCAAATCCATGCCATTATCCAATCAAGTGATGGCCCCCATATCTTGGCTGGAGGACTTAACTCCCTAGACGAAACTGATTACTCTCCTGAGAGATGGACAGACATTGTAAAGGTAATTCTACCAACTTTTTCACAGTGAAATTGGCCAGAGAACTATCTTATAAACTGCATTGAATTGAAAGAAAGAAGGTTTAATTCTCTTCCCTTTTCTACTTAATTTGATTTGAATGCAATTATTTGCCCTTTATTGCAGTACTATGAAGAGATGGGAAAGCCAACACCAAAGGCTGAAGTGATGAGGTTTTTGAAAAGTAATCACTACACGGATGCTAAGGACTTCGCAGGAGAATGCGAGTCAGTAGTCATGATAGCTAAAGGCCAGGGTAACCAATTCATTCATAATTTTGTATAACCTGTCTTAAATATTAATTTTGAGTTTCTAACTTTGATGTCACGAACAATTTGCCTGTATGCAGACGTGCAAGGGACCTGCAAGTATGGGACTCGGGTCGACTATATATTAACATCCCCAAATTCACCTTACAAGTTCATTCCAGGATCCTACTCAGTGTTCTCTTCAAAAGGGACTTCTGATCATCACATTGTGAAAGTTGATTTAATAGTTGCAAACCATAACGATCAGGAACATGTTGCTAGAAAGAGACGCCAACGTAAACAGAAAGTTGTAAAGATAACCAACTCTTCCAGAGGTGTATGGAAATGGAAAGCAGAAGACGAGAAGGATAGTTTTCGATAATCAGTTTATTTTTTTTGGTCATTTTTCCCTTTTTCTTCTTCATTTTTCTTTGGTTTCTTTCATTTTGAAGCAGGAGGCAGATAATAAGCATCTGCTTCCACTTCCTTCAATTTGTAAATCATTTGCTTTTGTCTAGAACTTGTGATTTATTTTGTTGCAGGAAGAGAGTGCTTGAAGTTGTGAAGAGATAATAACTAATTTACTTGCATGGTGTTTCGCAGCACAGTGGAGAAAGTTGGAACATAATGAAGTTTTTTATTACAAACTCTTGTGTAGAGAACAACTCACGAAGTGTGCTAGATACGAACTGCTCTTTCCTTTTCCTGGATTTTATTGTATTAAAAAAGATACGAACTTTTGCTGTGTTACTGGAAACTGGGAGCACACAATCATATTTCTCACCGTGTAATTTCCTAGGACATTATATACATGTTGAAGACAGGGCACCCGAATCCTGTTTCTACCAGAACTTGGAATCTACCATTCTAAAATGAAATCACAGTGACAAAGGAAACTGACATTGGTCTGTAGTTTCCAGTGCTGACTGCTGAGTTCATTGTAACTTTACAAGCTTTTTCTCTTAATAAGAAATATCCAACCATGAAATCCTTCAGGATTTTCACAATCAAGAAGATCGCCATTTCTTTGAGATGTTCAAGCATTTGAATCAATGTTATGCTTTGTTACATATTTTATCTAATAGTTTTCTTTTATTGATGATTTATTCGCTCAATTCAAACCATTTATTCTATGAGCTTTTCAATTGAGAATTTTAGAAATTGCAGCTCAGGTGTGAGTACGAGCAGTAGCAACGATCAGAATTTAAAATGAAAGAAATAGCATTAACAAGAGAGAGAAGAAAGAAAAGAGATAAAGATAGAACAACCAAAAACTAGAAACAGTTTGATTAAATTAATTCGTAGAAGATAATGGTAAAGAAACAATAGCAAAACCCTTCATCAGCTTTCCTTTTGCGACCCATATTTGCTGATGGGTAACAGCTGCCAAAGAAACGACCTTTATTTTGCTCCAAGTAATGATCTTTGTTGTTCCCATGCCTCTTTATCCGTTAATGGCCGCTTGGATTTGTTCCAGGGTCCGCCCTTTTGTTTCTGGCACCACAAAGACCACGAATACTATGGCCAGTGCATTGATTGCTGCGTAAATAATGAACGTACCTGTAAAACCACATCCTAGCCACTTAATTTCTTGTCACTAGTGCTTATTGTTCCGCTCAGAGTCATATTGCTAAAGGGATAGAAGTATAGATTCAATCACCATAAGAGCTCCAGGACATAAGAAAGTTGTAGGTGTAAGAAATTGCCCATGCACCAAACCAGTTCACTAGGGTTGCTAGGCTGCCAGCTACTCCCTTAATGTTTATGGGGAATATCTGCAATCAAAAGTGAAAAAAAGATCTCAAGTTATTGGAAGGATCAACTCGTGAGGGTCATTGTCAATTCATCTTCTTGCAAGTTTCATTACCTCTGACATTACCACCCAAGGAACTGCACCCATTCCTGCTGAGAATGATCCTATATATAGCTGAACCCACAGATGATGATTATTGGAGATGAATTGAAGTCCTGATTAAAGATAAACCTAATTAAATATATTTAGTATGATCAGGGTTGTTACTTTACCAAAATGCCAGCTACGGCAAGACCAGGGACTGACTTGAGTGCCAATTCATGATCCTGGTTTACAGAAGGTTGCTTCAGGAATAATATGCAAGAAAATGAATTGAGAAGTTGTTGGGTCTATGAACAAGATTGGATGTAACCTTGAGATAGAATGAAAGCGCCGTTAGCAGGCAGCCAAGTACTAATCCTGTTGCTGCAACCTTTGTTAGAAAGAAGACTTAGTTATAGAGCACAGAATGGAGAGAGTTATGAAGAAATTTCAGAGTAAGAGAGTCCTCAAACAGGAATTCACCAATAGAAGAGGCTTTCTCCCAGCTCTATCTATCACTGCTATGTTAAGTCCAGTAATTACCACCTAAAAGACAAGAACCTTATTATCAGTTCCAATTGGATTGAGATAGTTTTTGAAGTTGATAAAGGGCAATGGGAGAATCAAACCTGAAGAATAGCATATATAATGGTTCCAGCAGTAGAAGAAAATCCTGGGTATTGTGATCAGACCAATTAGAACAATCTTTTGAATTTGAATTGTTTGATGTTTTGTTTAGGCCTCTTTACCTGCTGACTCAAAGATATCGCTGACATAAAAGCAGACTCCATTGATTCCCCCAAATTGCTGAAAGACCATAAGTCCAACCCCTATCTGCCCAAATACATGAAACGTTAAAAATCAAATGATTGAATTTTTGGACATTAAACTAACTCAGATGGAATATGAAAATTCTCAAAAAGATGAGTGATTACAATGACAGATCGCAGGTATCTTCTCTGAAATAAGTCTACAAAATTGGCTTTTGGAAGACGTTCGAGGGTCTCAATATAGTCCTGTCACAAGTGCAATGTTATCATGTTTTATTCCAGGTAATAACGGAAATTCCGTGGCTCATTAACACAGGAATGTTGAGTGCTAAGTTTTGTATTGAGAACCTTGATTTCTTCTGCCTCTTCAGAAATGTCAGCATCCTTGCCGCGAAGCTTTTGTAATGCAGTTTCAAAATCCTTTTCCCTCCCTGTTTTTGCCTGAATATGTCAAGTTACCTTTAAAACTCATGTACAGAGACCATGGTTAACATAAATTTTAAAGCGGCTCTCTTCCTTACCAGCCATCTTGGTGACTCTGGAATGAGGAACAGACCAAAAAGCAGAACTGCACAAGGGATAAGACCTGCAAGCAGTTATGACAAATGACAACCGTTACATAATAGTTCAAGTGTTCATATATTGCCTATATTGTCTGTTGAATACACATTTTGGTGAAGGTAATTACCAGTTAAGGCTAAAACCCTCCATGACAATACTGTTCCAATTATGAAGGCAACTGACACTCCAGCGCAGATCATAAGCTGCAGAAATAATATTGAAAGAGTTGATAGAATGATTACGTATATGTTCTTGCATTTGCATACAAGCTGCATTATACATCTGATATTCTATGCTCGAATTAGCTCTGGTGATCATTTTTTCAAATCAAACTTTTCAAGTAAACAGCATTACCTGGTTGGCAGCCGTTAGTGCTCCTCGAAGTTCTTTTGGTGCAAATTCAGCAATAAAAACAGGTACCTTGCGTCAATTGAAACCATGGAATCAAAGTTGACGAGCGAAATGCACAATTAAGTAACTCTCTAGTTCATATAAAAGGCAGACCAAGAAATATATATTGGAAAAATGAGAAAGGTACCACATAGGAAAACACTCCCATTCCGTATCCCGTTGCTAGACGTCCAATGTCCAACGACAAAGGCCCCTGTTATTGCAATCAAGACAGGAGGAACATGAAAACACTGACCTCAAGTAAAAAACTGACAGCTATAATCAAATGACAAAAAACCTTTGCGAAGTAAATGGCTAGCCAGCCTGCAACACAGAAGGCACTGGACACTCTCATTGTCTGCGTGCATTCTCAACGTTAAAAAAGAATATCCACCAAATGAATTATTTCCTCAGAAAAAAGTAGTTGTACAAGTTCTCCTCATCCATTGCAAATTCAAGGTTTAACAGAGCAACCCTTTACCTACCCCTTTACGGCCAATAAAATCAGCAATTGGACCACTTGTGATTGCACCAATCATTGCACCAAACGTCAATATGGAACCAAAGACGGAATACTGCATACGAACACCAACTATTACAAATCCATTAAAGTAGAGATTCACATTGCTATTTTAAGGAGTGGTAGCTAATCCTAGAACTTCAAAGTAAGGCTACTCCCTCTGTCATTGCCTATAATCGTTGCTCTTCGGAATCGGTAACTTTTGTATGTGCTTCAACTTGTTATAGAATGACGGCTCCCAAAAGGTCTTATAGTCCCATAATATTCTTGAAACCTTGTTCACGTAGAAATTTATCATGTATGTAAAGGAATGGAATGAGATTGGTACATAGATGATGGTGTAATGTAATGAGGATTACACAAGCTAAGACTGTTTAATAGTCATCCCAAGACTTAAAAAGGAATGACTTTAAACGTGAACGTAATAAGCCCTCGGATTGGAAGCTTTATCGGTATGCAGACAGTGGAACCTACGTCATTGTATAAAATTAACTTCCCACGAAGAGAAAACTATGGTCTGTTCTGAAAATGCTAATTAGCTTGGTTCATGCCCTCATGTGAACATTCAATCACTTCTGTTCTTGAGAGGATGACAAGTCTCTGCCTTACCTCAGCTAAAGTTAGAGAAAGATCCTTCGTTATAGCATCTTGTGTAGGTGACGAATACCCTGCCTGAAATGAATTAGAAACAGACATGCGCTTGTAAGCAGCAGTAATAAACAGGACTGTCTTTAATTGTACACCTTCCAGATCTAATAAATTAACCAAAGTACGTACACAAGATCCAAATGCAAAAGAACCACACACTGCAACGAAAGTGCTGAGATAAACCATCCCTTTACTCCCCTTGCTGCTATTCTGGGGATCAGATCCTTGTCCTCTATCTGGCGGATCCTTCCCCATCAATGGTTGGCTTAACGCTTCATTTTCACTGACAGTAGCATTCTCAACGTCCGCTTTGATGGCCATGGCTCTCCCTATTCAACTCTGAACGTGTGCGAGTATGGGGAAGAGAAGGGCTTTCACTGAATTGCTTTAAAGATTGAAGAAGATGTGCAGAAATGGCAGAAACTTAAATTCTCAAGCAATAAGTGGCATCATAGACTATAGTTTTGATAGGTTTAATGCTTCATATGGACTTCAGCCACTTGCCTTGTTAAGTTAATACAGGAACAATAAAGGCCAAAAAGCATGTAGACTAATGTTCGATTGGAATTCCTTTATTCGCGATCAGGTCAGGATATTACATTAAATAATCTCAATTTGTGGATGGTCTTGGCGCTTTCACGAGAATAGAACAAGTAAGACAATTGCCCTACACTTCCACATGGACACGGCAGCTGTTACAGAAATTCACAGCTAAGCAGCTGAATTTCACAGACAAAAAGGACGAGGAAAGAAACATCATCTTGTAGGAAAGAACAGTAAATTTGTTTTTGTTTGTCTGAACTTTCCCACGTAATGCAGCATCTTCATAGCTTCAAACAAGTTGCTATGTAGTACAACGTAGAAGTAGGCGACCAAATTCTTTCACAGCCGGTTCCCTTTTGGCTTATAAGATAGACATGGAATTTTAGAGGACCTCTGATGTGACTTTCTCAGTAAAATCTTCAATGAACCAAACTACATAAACTTGGTGCTTATTGGTCATATGCTCGAAAATGTGCATAAAAGTCAGTTGGAAAGCGTCACCAACGCTTCAAGCATTATTGTGACTCAACTACCGTTCTTCAAATAATATGAGCAGTAGTGCACCTCTTTCTGTACCAGTAACTTAATTTATAAAAATGGCAAATTATCCCTAAAATCTATATACATATGACTCAAAATTACATAAAATTGCAAATTATGACAAGAAACTATAAATTATAATTGAAAATCTGTATTAAGTTATATTAAATCTGTTATAAATTAAGCGTGGACCTTTTAAGTAATCCACAAGTTTAGTCTCAGAGAGAGTCCCCAGTAATCAAAATTAGCAGCTTTGTCCGTTGCCTTTGTATTGACGCATGGTGATTGGTTGTTTATTCAGGTGGTGACTGGTGACGATGCATCCTTCAGTAGCAGCCATATTATTTTGTTTTCGAGAGAAATTCAGACAGAGACTTTGTAATTTGTATCCACAAACTTGGCGGTGACAGTTTATGACACGCAAAGATAGAGATGAGTATGGTTGACTCGCAACAGGTTTGTGTACATTTTGACTAATCAATGTGTATGCAAATACCTTCTTATCATTAAAAAGGAAACTAAAGTAGATTAAATGGATCATTCTTGTATTGATTCTTATCAGTTACTTTCTAATGAAACTTGTCTGATCAATCTTTAGCCGGCCAATTGGTATTAGGGGAAAATTGCAACGTAACTTTTAATACATTTTTGGTTTTTTAACACTTGAGTGCTGATATAGAATATTTATATTTCGAAAGTAACAAAATTTGTATACTTTTAATCATCACAAATAAAAAGTTAGGGGGAGTTTTGGAGTAATCGGTAAAAATTGCTTCTTTCGTAACTATAAGATCACAGCGTCTTCCCAAGCTTTGTGTACATGATACGTTGATCTTTTAGAAATAAAAAGTAATGTCTTTACATAAATAATAAATTACATGGAATATATGTTACATTTAATTGATAATCAATTCTAAAAATATAACAATGAAAAATATTATTTCAATCATCTTGAAATATATTAAAAAAAAAAGAATTTTATTGTTATTTTGTAAGTGAGTCCTTTAATTTTATAAAATATCATATAATTTATGATTATGGAGGAAACATGATCCCTTATTCAGTTCAAATTTAACCAACAGAAAAAGTTTCAAATGAGTTTATTATTTTTATCTCAAATATTTCGTAGGTTCTTTATTAATTTATTGTATTTTTGTTTTTTTTGTTATTTTAACATAAGTTGGGTTTTCTTTTGTAAAAATAAATAGGCACACCGTTCTTTTTATTATTGACTCCATTCTAATTTTTATTCAAATCACTTAAATCAAAATCTCAAAAAAAAAACTATTTGTATATTATCAAAAAATTTAAATTCATCAAAATAAAACTTCATTTTATTAAAGCTATAAGAAATTCACAGAATTTCTAGGCCTAATTGGGGTCGATTAGGGTTGTCCAACTCAACCTGGCTCGTGGCCTAACCAAGAGCAATAAAACGACGTCATTTTTTGAAATTTTCTTAAAAAATAGATCAAGCCGGGCTAACTCGACTAACCTTTGGCTTGAGGACATAAGTATTATATCTTAATATTTCTTTGAATATTCTCTTAAGAATTTAGTTTTTAGATATTTAATTTTTCAAAAGTTAACTCTAACAACAACAACAACAACAACATAATAATAATAATAACAAATTAATAACTATTATTATTATCATTGCTACTACTACTACAACTTAATAATTTGTAATAACTTTTGAGTATAATTATCCTTTTGTTCCTTAATTTCTCAATTGTTGGAGCAAAACGCTCCTCATAGCAGTATTTTTAAAACAAACAAATTGGTTTCAATCCGTCAACTCAATCAGTTAATTACTAAATATGATTATCGACGGTTTGACACAGTCAAATAATGCAATATCTCTCAATCCACTAAAAAAGAACTGATAAGTCATTTACTAATGTTAGGTCAATATAAAAACTCAAGTTTCTTGTTTCTTGTCTATATTTGTTTAATTTGGAATCATCTTAATCAACGCAATTCAAATCGACAACAAGATTTGATTGGTACATGGGTGCGATTCCTTAGATGCTCCGTTTGTACTTTGCATCTTCAGCTTGTTCAAAGTGAACTAATGAATTGCGTGAGTTCTGTTATGCTTGACATTTATTTATTTCTTTAAATGGTAATCCGCCTCTCCAAGAAGTAGCGACAGCCAACTAATAATGCTTAATGAACACTGTACAGTTCATCATAGAATCAAACAGATAAGCATCCACAACATATCAATTCAAAATTTTCGTTTTAAAAGATCACAGCATCTTCAAAGCTTGGCATAAGGCTGTTAATGTCATAACAGATAACAAGACAAGAGTAGATGTGGCATATTGTTACTGTCATGTACCAGAAATAAAATCCCACCATCACTTAATACTAACCAAACGTGAAAGTAATCAGTGATACTGCCCACAATCAACTGTGTTCTAGTTAACTTACTCCTTCAAACTGTATTGACTACATATAGTTTGTGTGTAGGCTAACGGCTAGAATTAAGAAATAACATGGTAAGCAGGTGTAACTCCAGGTCCAGGCCATAACATGAGCATGAACCACGCATAGGTTTTTGTTAAACTCCTTGAAAGGAGAAGTGAAAGTAACAGCCAGAAATCCATCTTGCAAAAACTTTTACTCAAAAACTCCCGCTCCCAGGAGTAAACCGCTTAGATTATTTTCTTTCCATTATAACGAGATCTCAGTAACATCTAAAGAGTGATTCAGGAGATAAATTGAACATCTATAGTTATCAGTCTGTCAGTAATCACATATTCACATTGAACTACAAAATACACAAAAGTATAAACGTATTGAATCTCAAAAGAATGTAATCTTCCTCTATCATTAAATGAATCAAATTTTTGTTGCACAGCTATACATCTTTACAATGTAGTATGCCATTCCAAATTCAGGAACCGTCCGTTATGATTTAGAAAAAGAAGTCATCTATGTTCCAGAACCACAGGACACAAACTATCTGGTCAAAGCCTACAGTCTACATTGATTAAAAGGCTCTAGAGTCTGCACTTGACCCTTCTTCCTTGTTGCCAGAAGGCCGACTGCTCTCAGATGTATTCGGATGGTAGCCAGCAAGACTAGAGAGCTGAACTGAGCCACTACTGCTCACTGATCTCTCAATGTCATCCCTCTCGGCTACAAGAGAAATTGGCCTTTCTGGGATACAAGGAACCGATACCTCTGTTTCCAGCATTTTGACAACCTGGTCCATTGTTGGTCTAGCATACAATTGCGGGTGAGAACAAAGAACCGCAATCAGCACATACTTCTCCAGAATATATTCAGCACCTAAATCTGGCATACCATCTTCAATAACATCAAAACTTCTCCCATTTTTCACCAATGACCACGCCCAATCGGTCAGATGAGAGGGCTGGCCATCATGATCCGCAAGAAGTGCCTTCTTTCCACTCAAAAGCTCAAGAAGCACAACACCATAGCTATACACGTCACTTCTTTCGGTTAATTGCCCATACAGAGCATACTCAGGAGCTACATATCCCATTGTCCCAGCTACTCTAGTACTCAGATGTGTCATTCCCTCCGGGGTAAACTTTGCCAGACCGAAATCAGCCACCTTTGGCTCAAATATCTCATCTAAAAGTATATTACTCGCTTTAATATCCCGGTGAATGATGCCGGGCTGAGCTCCATAATGCAAATAAGCCAATCCTCTTGCAGTTCCTAGTGCAATCTTCTGCCGAATAGGCCAACTAAGCTTTTCCATCATAGACCCAAACAAGTGATCATATAAACTTCCATTCTTCATCAAATCACACACAATTATCCTCTGGTGACCTTCAAATGGAGTAGTGGTAATACAATACCCTCTCAAAGCAACAAGATTGACATGCCTCACACTAGCTATCACTTCAACTTCATGCGCAAAACTGGCATCACCAGCGGCAGAACAGTTCTTGAACCTTTTCAAAGCCACTTCAGACCCATCATCCAAGCAACCTCTATACACATTTCCGTACCCTCCTCTCCCAATAATATTATCCCTAGTAAAATTCCTAGTTGCCCGCTTAATCTCCTCAAAAGTGAACTTAACCACAGTTGTACTTTGACTAATCGAATCCAACCCAGAACCCATACCCGTCTCAATTCTACCAACATTATTATCCGTCCTACTTTTCCTCTTCTTTCGTCTGCGCCTTAATAACCAATACCCACAAATTACTGTCAACAATCCAACACTGCAAACTATCGACAGTACCAAGATCAGAACTTTCTTCTTCTTCTTCTTAGCACTTTCCGAAGTAAAATTAAGCAAAAATAAACACTTAGCAGTACCCTTATCGGTAGGGCCATAAAGATTTGCAAAGGCCGCAGTATAAATCGACGGGTACCCTTGACAATCAGAGAGGTTTCCCACAGAAACTCCTGTCAAGTAGGAGGCTTGAAGCTTCGACAGGCTAGTTGTACAAGCCGCACAAGGAGAGCTGTTCTCCAGAGACTGGTTACAACTCGCAGCGACTTCGTTCAAAGTGGCGTTTGGGATCAAAGACTCGAACTGGGTTCGTGTAGTTATGTTCATGCAACCCTCGGAGATCCAACTGGTTTGGAACCCACAAGCGGAGCGAATGTCGAAGTTCGGAGTAGTATCGTCGACGAGGTTCTGGTAGGATAGCCAACAGGATTGTGATGAGTTAACTGGGGGCAAGAAATTACCAGTACTTTTGAGGTAGTGGGCTTCGACGAGTCGTAGTGCTTGCTTGATGTACTGGCATGATTGCGAAGTGTCCGTTGTTGGACGGTCGGAGCCGGCGGCAAGGTCACGGAGGACGTTGAAGTTGAGTGGGCATGATGCGGTGGTGGTGGTGTTCTGCGCGAGGATGCGGAGGTTGGGTGTGGAAGAAAGCGTTAAGAGTGTGAAGAGGAGGAGAAGTTGGAATAGTGACATTGGAGATATAGCTACGTTTGTTTCATAGAAAGAGTGTTTTAATTTTGTTTTGCCGAGGAAGGACTTGAAAGCAGACATGGTCATTTACATTTAGCAGCGGCAGCCACTTGTTTTGACCATTTTAAAACAGTCTTTAGATTCTCAGGTCCTCACTGACATTCCTATGTACCAAATTTGGTAAATTTGGTTCGTACAAATTTGGTAAGTTTTACGGTGAAAGCATCCGAGGAATGAGTTTGGATCGTCTTATCTAATATTAACCTGTCTTACTCTGTCCAAGATCAAAGCGTCACCGTTTTCGTTCTATTTTTGACAGATGCTGCGGGACCCACACAAACGCCCGTGTTTTAAAGCACAAGCCACATAATTAGCCAAATTTGAATGAGCCGCTTTTTACGAACATGGCTTTAACAAAAGTAATTTAAATTTAAATTTATTATTAAAACAAACCAACCTATTACTATTATTTATTTTGACATAATGATATACTTAGTAATCACTAATGATATAATTAGAATTAATATGTAAGTTTAATTACAAATTTTAATTAATAAATTCATATGATGACTATTTGTATGATTATATTAAAAAATCTATACATCATACAAATAATTACGTAGTAATTATTATTAATGACAACTGAATTAAGAAAATAATTAATTAATGATTGAGAAAATACTATTTTTATTATGAATTCATCATTTCTTTAATTTGATTTTTCGTATGATTATATAATAAAATTCTTTAATTTGATTTTTCGTATT
>JAOSBN010000004.1:9911287-9930565 GCA_027563595.1 Erythroxylum suave | reverse complement strand
AATAGTAATAGGTTGGTTTGTTTTAATAATAAATTTAAATTTAAATTACTTTTGTTAAAGCCATGTTCGTGAAAAGCGGCTCATTCAAATTCGGCTAATTATGTGGCTTGTGTTTTAAAACACGGGCGCTTGTGTGGGTCCTACAGCATCTATCAAAAATAGAACGAAAACGGTGACGTTTTGATCTTGGACAGAGTAAGACAGGTTAATATTGGACAGACGATCCGGACTCCCGAGGAATAATAAAGAAACATCAGACTCAGCTGTAAAAAATATCTAAATATTTGGTTTTGAGTTGGAATGCAAATTCTGAAAAAAATAATACAAATTCTACAAAACTAGGCTATAAATCATTAACTTCTCGTAAATGCAACTGCGTTTTCTAACACTAGTTATTCATGAAATAAACAATAGAGATAGAGACCGAAGAAAGGCTAAATGCCCAATTAAGGGCTAAAAGTTGTTGAGCTTGATCAATTTAAAGTCAAACATTATAATATGCTCAATTAAAGTCTTAACGATATCGAGTCTGCTCAATATTAGGTTATTTTAGAAAAAAACTTGGTAGTGTCACACGGGCTGCTAAGTCTAAGTGAGATGTTTTACGTGACATTTTCGTGACCTATTTTTTGACACTTTCTTTAATTTAAACCATGATATTCATTGAAGTATACTATCATGCACGTAGTTATGGATTAGAGGAAAGAGAAGAAGAGTAAAAAGACATGAAAAAAGAAGAAGAGAAGAACCAAAGAATTGAAAAAAAATACTTTTGCTGGTTTACACTAATATTAATACGTCAACTACTTATATAACATTATTAGGTAATAAGCATATACATCATAAATTTCTAAAAAGAATCAACAAAAGTAAAGGAAACCGTTGTTAGTTGTTAGTAGCAGAAAATGCTTCCTGGTTATATATATATTGGTTTCTACACCCAAAAAACAGGAAATGCTTCAAGGTTATATATATAGCTTTGTTGGTAGATATATAGTGACCTTCTTTTCCTTTTAGGGATGGGAAAAGAAAAAAAAATGTCACCAAAGGATACATACGCTGTACTAGAAGAAGATACATAGTTGCGTAAGACTACACCATCTTTATAGTCAAAGCTAAGCTATATACCAGTAATGAGAACCTTGTTAAACTTTAGTATTTTATTATGCAATAATGACTTATCGAACTGTAAGTAATTACTAATTCTCCTCCTATTTTGACTTCATTTTGTTGAATATAATATAAGAGTTGTAATCTTTTTTTAAAAAAAATGGTTATCTCATTAGTGATTACGCATTGTAAACATAGTAGATAGATTCAACTAATTTGGAAAGGACGTTGGATGTTGAAGAGAAGAGATGTGATTGAGGGAAACAATTAATGTCAGTATTTGTTTGCTTGGAGTTGGTGTCATTTTTGTTTCAGCCACATGAATGTTAGGACTTGTCGGCCACGTATATGTATTTTATTTTCGTACGAATACTTGTAGGTCTTTGTGATTCATATTGTCAACTCAAACTTCTTTTGATATTTAAGATTACATGCATGTGGAATAGATTCACAAACAACTTCACTAATTTTGCATCTACACAATTAGCCCCTCCTGCCATGCCAATCTTTATATAGCCACGCCAATCTTCCTACAAGCAAACCTGGTATTCCCCACTTAGGAGAGAGTCTTGAGTTCATGTCCACTGGATTGAAAGGCCATCTTGAGAAGTTCGTGTTTGATCAAATTTCTAAATATTTGTCGGAGGTTTTTTAAACCAATATTCTCAACTAGCCGACTATGGTTGTCTACGATGCAATGGGCAATAAGTTCTTGTTCTCCAATGAGAACAGGCTTGTTATTTCATGGTCATCTGACTTCGTCAATAAGGTCTTTCCATCTTCTCTTCAGACCTCATGCAAAGAAGAAGCCATAAAGATACACAAAATGCTTCATAAGTTCTTAAAACCTAAGGCTCTTCAGCGATATATCGGTGTTATAAATGCTATAGCATATAAGCAATTTTCCTTCAAATGGGAAAAAAAAAAGACAAAGTTATTGTTATGTTGCAAAGAAATATACATTTCGTTTGGCATGTTAATTGTTTATCAACCTCAAAGACCCAAATCACATCACTAAACTATACGACCATTTCTATCCTCTAGCTTTATGAATTATTTCCGTCCCCATTGATTTGCTTGGAATTAGATTTCGTTGGGCCATTAATGCTTCAAAATTTATAAGGAATGAGCTTCTTGCCATTAATAAAAGAAGAAAGATCAATATGGTAGAGGGAAAGGCATCTGCTACATAGGCATATTATCCCACATATTGACAATAAGTTTTAAGTACGGAAAGTACATGAATGATAGCAACAATGTAGACAAGATCCTAAGACTATTGATTGGTGGACACGACATTGCTAGTGTTGCCTATACCTTCATTGTCAAGTCTCCTAAGGAATGCCCCACATTTACGAGCATGTTTATAAAGGTATTAGTCATTGTTATTAATTCTTGTTATTCTGATTTGAATAGTTACAGTGCAATTGTTTTTGATTTTTTGTTACATGTGTAAAACAAGTAGAGATAGTATAAACAAAAGCACTAGGAGAGTTGTTGAACATGAATGACATATAGAAGTTGAAGTACTTGTGGAACGTAGCATCTAAAGTCACGAGACTTGCTTCTCCTCTTCAGGGTGCTTTTAGAGAAGCCATCAACGACTTTATTTTCAATGGTTTCTCAATTCCAAAGGCTCGGAAGATACTCGTAATTCACTAAATCAAAAGTCTAAATGATTATAACAGTTTTGATAAGAATAGATAAATTTATACATGATGTCTCGTATGCATGTAGTTGTATTGGAGTGCAAGTTCAACACACAGAAGTCTAGAGTACTTCCCTAAACCAGAAAAGTTCAATCCAACTTGATTTGAAAGAAATGGACCTGCACTATACACATATGTCCTGTTTGGTGGAGGACTTCAAATATGTCCTAAAAAGGAATATTCTAGACTAGAAATATTAGTGTTCATGCACAACTTAGTGAAAAGATTCAAGTTTCAGAAGCTAATTCTTGATAAGAAGATCATTGTCAATCCCATACTAATACCCCAAAAAGGACTTCTCGTTCTTCTTTGTCTTCACACGTCTTGATAATTAAGTTCAAAATCATGTTATCTTATGTTCCAAAACTATTACTTTGTAAAATATCCAGTCTTCACCATAACTACTAAGCTATAGCTATATATACATATATAAAGGTGTGTATCATAAGGTGAGAAATATTTACTATTAGTTGCGGGTGTTATGATATTTTGGTTGATGTGGTTGTAGATGCATTATAGTATATGGCATAAGTACATAACTAAAGAGTCATTTCTGTCCATAAAATAAAATAAAAAAACACGAAGAGCTAATATAGATATAGCGGAAAATAGTTTAGGTACCTCTAACATAGATATACCAATCTATCCTATTACATATAATTCATAGTTGTTAATGCATGAATGTAGTGTCAATACAAATACACCCCAACAAGATCATAACATTCAACTAGATACTTGCAATCTTTGTTCATCACCATCTAATTCTAAAGAAATAGATCTCCAGGCTTTTAAAATGGTAATATTTTTTAATATATCAAGTAATATTTTTCATTCGATTTCCTAATATATTACGGAATTGATTTCTATTAACATTTTAAATGACAGTATTCCCTTTTTGTTCTTAACTAGGACTGGAAGGAAAGTTAACTAATGTAATAGCCACACATCGCATTAAACTGAGCAAAAAACAAACTCGCAAGCCTCAACCATATGCTATATTTGTTTAGTTCATGATAAACAGACACAAACCAGTTTATTATGCTAATTAATTTAAAGGGAACAATTTGTGTTAGTATATCATATTGTCCTTTTCTAGTTTCTATTATAAATTATTCTGATTATAATGTAAAATTAGTCCTAAGATTGCTGGGACAAGGAATAGAAGATGGTGAGGACATGGTTTTGCCAGATGCAAAAATTGGATCCTTGATAATAGTGGTTTGGTTGGAATTTCCTCCTGTTGAAAGTTATAGGTTGTGGTAAGACTACTATAATATTGGAAATAAGGAAGATGTCAAAAATAGGTCACAAAAATGTCGTGTAAGACACCTCACTCAGAGTTAACAGAGCATATGTGACACTGCCAAATTTTTGTCCAAAATAGCCTAACAATAAGCAGCCCCGATAACTTTTAGACCTTAATTGAGTAGATTATAATGTTTGGTCCTAAATTGATCAAACCTAACAATTTTTAGCCCCAAATTGGTCCTTTAGCCACAGAAGAAATCACTCCTTTTGCTTCACTGAGAAAGCTTTCCGATTCGGGTAAACTAAAAAAGAAACAGTGCCTAATCAGATTTCTGAAGTACAATTATTTACGATTATTTTATCAACAGCGTAGGGGAAGAAAACCAATGTTTGGTCGAATTTTTACAACTTCTATGAACCAGAACCACTATCAGCTATGTGTTGCGAGTAAGAATTTGAGTAGCAAAAGACCAAAAAAAAAACTAAAATTAGAATGACAAAATTAAGGTAAAAAATAGTGTATGCAATAATGATGAGGTGACATTTGTTCTTTCATACTTTGTCATGATATTGAACACAAAACCAATGTCATTATCGATGATGGTAAAACTGTAGCAAAGTCGCAAGACTATTTTGGAATAGGCTAAAAGGGCTAATTAGTCCTTAACATTTTCACAAATGTACAAAATAGACCCTAAAGTTTTAGAGAGTTCAAATTGAATCTTAAAGTTTATCAGACGTTTAAATAAGACCCCAAGATTTGGAAACCGATCAAATTGAACCCCGAGCACTAACATCATAAGGACATCGTTAGTCATCTGCTAATGTGGCCCGTTAAATGTTAACATGGTTTTTCTTTAATGTCACTAGATATGGGACCCACTATTATTGATGTGGGTATGGAGGTGGGTTCTATATCAGCTTCAAAAACGTTGTGTCTCCTCCTCCCTCATACGCAATGTTTTTGGGTGGAAATGTTGTGTTGTAATAAGGCCAGACACAGCTTTATGACAAGCACACCATTTTCCTTTTCCTCTTCCCAAATCCCTATTCCCTAATCCTACGTCTACCATCCATAGACACCACGCTTCAATCTTCATGCACTTCTCCCATCTGCTTCTGATACAATCCCATTTTTCCATTCCCTAATCCATAATCTCCCATCTTCTTCTGACACAATCCCTCATCTCATACGTCTTTCGTCTTCTTCCCTATGTGTTTTTCCTCAAATGTCATTTCATCGTGGTAGATCATTATTATTTACCTTTTATGTTTTCTATGCTCTCCTAAATCTATCTATTTATTTCCATTGTTTTTTACCTCACTGTGGTTTTTTTTAATATTGTATAATGTATAGTTTATCTCCACTTATTGTCGATGAATACACCAACCATTTTCACTATTTGCCTTTTATGTTTTACTTCTTATTATTCTTATTATTCATTAAAGTTGTACCCAACAATAACTACTATTATGAGCATCATCATCAATTATTGTTCTTTGTTTATATTCCCTGAATTGTCTCATATTTGGGATTGTCTAGTGATAAATGCTTAATCGTATGGAGAACTGAACAAGAGAGTGAGAACAAAAGCTAATTCCATTGTGGGTCTCAATAGAACCTTTTATAGTGTATGAGAAGCAATAGTTTCTTAATTACAGACAAGGTCTGTCAAAATTGCTCATATGATATGTCTGTTGAGATGAAATGATATTGTCTAGAAGCAGTCTTCATATCTATTACAATCCTTACTGTCACATTTCTTGCACTTAATAATTATAAAGAGGACTACAAATGTGACCTTTTTATCTTTGAGAGTTAACTTCTCCTTCTTGTGCAGCATATGCAATATCTTACTCTGTTGCTTTACTTACATGCATAACTTGAAACCTTAGTTATCTACTGCTATCTTGTTTTATGTTGTTTTATCAGTGTTTTTTTTAAGTGTTTGTTAGTGTCGATGAATACACCAACCAGTTTTCATTATCTGCTGCTATATGGTTTTATCGGTATTGGGTTTTTAAGTTTTTGTTATTGTCGATGAATATACCAACTATTGTCGATGAATACACGAACCACTTGTTGTTTCATCAATTTTGATCAGTGTTGCCATATTAGTCGTAAGATTTCAAAGGCATTCTATTAATAAAAAATAAAATTGAGAGTACTGCATCACCCTAGTAGAATTTCAAGACATTTAAAGGATAAAAATGTCTTTTGTTCTTGGAAAATTCACAAGCATTAAAAACCAGTAAATTGAAATTGCAGTATTTAAACAACTTTAGTATATAAACAATTTTGAATAAGTTTTTGGTTAGCAAACATTGAATCTACTATCATGGCTTAAGTCTTAGAAGATAGCAGTGTGAGTGACTACTCTTATGTAGCAAATATATGCCAAACTTGACTACTCCTATGTAACATATACAAACAATCTTGCAATCTAGTATATGCTTAGTTCCCAAATTTACAATTAAGTTCATTTGTAAGGAAACTAATAGACCATAGATTGTTAGGAAGCTACACTCCTAATATTTTATGAAGGGTTGAATAGTAGATAGCCTCAAGTTATATATGGTTGCATATAGTTGACTAACCATAAAATGTCTAAATATGGTTGCTGGTGACAAGTGTATAATGGTCTTTTAATACACGCTCTAGCACCTTTCCTAATAAGAACAAAAAGGTGGGAGCCATCTGTGAGTATTTAAAATGATTGTAAAGGAGGATGTGATCAAATCATAGATTTAATTGCAAAGTTTGCATTGGATTTTTGGACTTATTTTAGATGTAGACCATTGGCTTTTATCAGATACACTTGTTAATATGTTAGAAAGTGTTGACTAACATAGATGGAAACATGAGAGATTTGTGTAGATTCTAAGGCAGACATAAGACATAAGACATAAGACATAAGACATAAGACTAAAGGCTAAAGTCTTATGTCTTTTTACGTGGAGAAAGTTCATCGTGTGTATAATTTGTTACATTTTTAATAAAGAAAATTAATGGAAGGGGGTTTAGCAAATTTTAATGAATTTGGTGAAACCAATTGTTGCCTTTTACTCCTATCACATTATTTGAATATATATGACATATGTGAATGATTTGCGTATGGAGTTATTTGAGATTGTTGACATATTGTTTCGACCTTTAATTAAAAGAAGTAAGAGTACTCATATAAATTTGTAGCAACTATCCAAAGATATGGAAGTGATGTCTTCAACTAACACTGCATTAAATTCAAATAATGATAATGTGGTTTATTATTGTGTTTTAAAAGCTCTACTAAAACTTTATAGAGTGAAAAAAACTTAGGACGAAGATTTTATGGATGCTCCAAATTGTAAGTTTAATTTTTGTTGATAAGTTAAAATTGTTTATATATATATGTTTAATGTTTTTACTTAATAATTTTTTATGATCTTTCAGGTTGAAAAATGTAAATTTTTTAAGCGCTACGATGACAAATTTATTGACAGAGTTATTGAAGTAATTCATAACATGAAGAAAGAAGCAGATCGTTTGAAGCAGGAGGCTGAACGAAGCACAATTGAATGCATTTGACATTCAAAGTTAACGAGCAAATAAATCTAATGAAAGAAGACATTGTTTTGCTGACAAAAGAGAAAATTGAATTTAGATTTATTTTACTGATTATTATAGGGGTTTTTCTACTTACGATGAGTTTAAATATATGATTTTTTCTGGGTAAATAAATGTAAAATGTACTATTTATTTTAAAACTTAAGTTATGAGAATGAAAACTCCTCCTTTCAACTAATATATTTTGCACTATGTTTATTGTTTATTGTTTTGTTATTCATTAAGTTGCTTTAATTGTTCATATGGCCACATCATAAACAATTACATACAAAAATTATATCATAATAAACAAGTGGAGCAACACGTCTAATTGTGATTAGATAAAAAGTGAAAATATTAGTAAAGTGATTTTATCATAATTCATTTATATACAAAAATTATGCTATCTATCCGTCCATATATATAGACAACATCAATTTAAAGTCTGCGAGTCAACTACATTTCTTCCCTCATTTGCACTTGACTGAGAAGGTTGTTCATGTATTGGTTGATTTCTTAACAATCTTCGCCTCATTGCTTCAGTTTGTAACCGTTGAGAAGTTATGCTAGGCTGTCTTTTAAACCTCAGACCTTTTGGTTCAAAAGATAGTTTGAATGAATGTGGATCAACTTCTCCAAACTTCCATTTACGACTATGTGAAGATTTGTCAACCTACAAATAAACATATTGTTAATAGTATTCAATCTTGTAAGAAATCAATAATGGTTGAAGAGATAAATATACTCACAATATTGCTTTATTGACTTACTACAACAACATGTTCAGGTTGTGAGGAGACATCGAGAATGACCCAGTAAATATGAAACAAATAATGTTAGAAATGATCATTAGATGTATAAAGAAGCATACATGCAAAGAATTTGTCATACTTGTGGAGACCGTTGAGCGGGTTGAGTTGATGAATGATTGTTACATTGTCTTGCATTATGACTAGAATTGCCACATTTTCCACATTTTTGTACTTGACCCTCTCTACTTGATTTGTTTGGATTTCTCAACCTAGTAGGCTCATTTACTCCTCTCCTTCTAGTTGTTTTAGGTCTTCCAGGCATGGCTCTTTTTGTTGGGGGTTTACTACATCTTCATCATCAACTATAGGCCAGAAAATAGGTCCTCTAATAGGATACAAAACATGCTCATACACTGCGATGAATTTATACTTATTATAGCACTCATCCACATATGCCTCTGGCTGTTGTTTCGAATGGTGAATAGCATTTACAACATGCTTGCAAGGATATCCATACAGCTTCCCCACCCAACAACTACATGATTGGTTTCTACCAATCCTCACAATATGCTTTGCATCACCTTTGCTAATTGCATATGCTTCATCACCATTGCAAACCATTCTCCACTCCATAACATCTTTCTTATTCATTTCTAATTTCTTGACAACCTTGGGTGCAACTTTTGATTTCTAGCCATATGCATATTGTCTCCTCTTTGCATGCCACTTCATCATCATAATTTTGATTGTTTCTAGCATGCTTATAATTAGCCTATCTCTAGCCGACGATAACCACCCATTGAATGTTTCACTCATGTTGTTATCAACAATAAAACATTTTGATTTAAATGACTGGTAACGTCGTGCCCATCTCTCCTTCGGATATTTGAGTAATAATGACGTGCATCCAGGTGTGATTTATCCAACCTTTTCAACTACTCATTAAAATCTTCCATGTGTTGTCCAAGCATAATTCCAAAATTGCTTTTGCAAGTCTTTTCCTTTAAAGTTCATATGCCAATTATGGTATATCTGACGTGCACACATATGATGAGTGGTATATGAGATTGTGTATTCCATTGCTCTAATGAATCCCTATAACAATGGAATAGATAAAGTTAATATAAAGTTGATACAATATAATTTGATCATTAATCAATGACAAAAAACCTTCCGTATATCTGCTATTATTGTTAGTCCTTCACCACTACCCAACTCTAAGTCTGAAGCTAACAAACTCATAAACTAGGTCAACGAATCAGTGTTCTCTACCTTGAAAATTGCCCATGTCAATGGATACATACCTCCATCCTTATCGATCCTAATTGCATTCAACAGTTGACCTTAGAATTCAGTCAAAAAACAACCATCAATAACAAAAATGGGCCTTATTTGCCTCCATCCTCTGTTCATCGCAACAAAGCATATGTGTAATCTTTTGAACTATAAAAAAGAGATTAAGATCCATGAATTAATGAATAAACTTCATAGATAACTACATGTTTTAATTATCATTTTCAATATCATGTAAAACTTAATAGTTACATACTTTTAACAACTAGTTTCTTGATTTCTGGCCAACTTTAACTCAATTATTGATCTATGGTTACAATTGTCTCATTAGGAACTTAACAAAAACCAACTTTGGTTTATTGGTTATAAAACACTTATGCTCATCATTGTATGTCACCACTTTAAAGCACCCATCATTCTTATGACAAATGACATACAACTATCATAGGCATCCCTCAATATATCTCACTCTCATCCTATGTCTTTCACTTTTCTTGAACTTTACATTATTGCCTGACCGCACTATATAATTCACAGCAAACTCTCTAAAATCTTGTACAAAGTCAAACTCCATTCCCAATCCCCAATTTGGTTCAGCATCGTATGGATTGTGCCTTATAGTAGTACTAGTGGTCTTCTCAACACCTCATCAGGCTCTTTTTTGCTAGGATATTGATCACTACCGATAGAACTACCAAAATTTGTCGACTCAATTTCAACTGGTTCATGGTCATCAGGAATTTGAACATGTATGAAACCATTGTTGTCCATATAATCATCATCATCCACCTCCGCTTCAACTCCTAAACCAACACCTTCTGTGGCTCCACTACTTTCCTCCTCACCCTCTGTGGCTCCATAACTTTCCTCGTCACCCTCCCCATTGTCATCCTCTCCTCCCGACATAGGCAATAACTCAGGTACAAATAATGGGATATTGATCATATGAGTTACATATACATCAATCCTTTCATGAATTTTCATCAGATTGATAAGTCATAGACAACTTTCATTTGACTCAATCAACTTCAAAGTCTCACTAAACTCAAAATTGAGTTATCTGTAATAGGCCTTATCAACTTGAAGGTATCTAACTCCTTTCCCATCTCACATATTTGCTTACGGCTAACAAATTATAAGTCTAATTTATCAAAAATTAATTTCCCATCAACATATTTCAACTCTGGCTCTTCAACAAACTTTCCACCATAAACCAACCTTGTGCTTCCATGTTCAGGCATTATATACCTTTCAAAACAAATTTATAAAACCAAGTATATCACTAAAAAGCATAAATTTAAATGATATTATCAACAATATAATGGATACTTCACCAAAAAACATGCATTTAAATATTCCAATGCATGTTCCTGAGATTGGTTACAAATAGCACTACCATCCTCTATCCTTAGTGAGATGATTATGTTATTAGTCCTTCATGGCTAAAGCACTTTATCAAAAAAGTTACAGCTCTATTATCTTCTTTAAGCATACATTTAAATATTCCAATGCATGTTCCTGAGATTAGTTACAAATAGCACTACCATCTTCTACCCTTAATGAGGTGATTATGCTATTATTCCTTCATGCCTAAAGCACTTTATGGAAAAGCTTATAGCTACTATTATATTCTTTAAGTATACATTTAAAAATTCCAATGCATGTTCCTGAGATTGGTTATAAATAGCACCACCATCCTCTACCCTTAGCAAGGTGATTATGTTATTATCACTTCATGCCTAAAGCACTTTATGGAAATAGGAAGTCACCCAACTTAGAGATGAAAGTTTGAGGTTGACAAGGACGAGAGGGAATGAGCGAGAGAAGCAAGGAAAGAGCTAATTGAGAGGATAGGTTGACAAGAGAAGTTGATCAGGGGAAACAAATAAGTTGATGATTTTTCCTTTCTAAAAATGAAAAAGGTGTCAGAGTAGGTGATAGGTGAGAAAATACCCACTTATTTTTATTACCTAAAGGCCAAATAGGTAGTAAGGTGTGGTTAGGTATTTTAATCAAACATCTGGTGAGTAAGCAGGAAAGTTATTGGAAAGAAGTGATTTTTAACTATGTTCCTAATGCATCTGACCCATATTATATAATTAAGATAAACTAACACTTAAACCTTTATTTATTTAATATTTAAACAAAGTAACAACTTTGTTCATTTCTAAATTTTGATGTGTATTATTCCTCTTTTTCATCATTCTTGCAAGAGATGAGGGAAAACAACAAAATCTGAAAGAAGATAATAATAAGAGATGTTTTTGTAAGCTTTTAATGAACACCAATAAAAATACATTTTTCATATAAACATAGGAAATAAAGGAATTGAGTGTAATGACCAGTTGAGAAAGTTAGTTAAAAAGTTGTTAGAGAAATATAATCATTAACTTTTCTTTTCTCTCTTTAATCTCTTATTTATTATGCTCAGAATTATGATATATCTTTAATCACAACATTGGGGTATCATAGTAAAGAAATTAGATCACATGACTAGAGGAATTTTAAAATTGTTTAAAAATCATTTCAAAGAAATGGAGGCTAAACATAAGCATGGAGTTTAAGGAAATCAAGACATAGATTTATCGATAATTTCAATAACAACAACCATCAAGAGGCATTAATAAGAATATATTTTTAAGAGTGAACATTTGTTTATACTAGATAGAACTTGATGAAGGTGAGAATTGCATCGATGCTATACTGGCACACCAACTTCAACAACAACAATAGGGGACAATGACTTACTTCCAACACCACAGCAAGCATAGGAGATCATGACTTATATGCAACACCACAACAACTATAGGGGACCACAGCCTACAACATTAAAAAAGCAAAAAAAAAAACCACATTGTGGCAAACAACAACGGACACAAACAGACAAATTTAGGGGACCATATAAAATATAAAAGGCAGACAATAATGGCTTACCATGAGGAAATGTAATCAGAGGAAAAACACAAAGGGAAGAAGATAGAAGACATGCAAGATGAGGGATTGTGTCAGAAGAAGATAGGAGATTAGGGATTAGGGAATGGGAAAAATGGGATTGTGTCAGAAGAAGATGGTAGAAAAGTATGAAGATTGAAGCATAGTGATATATGTGGATGTTAAACATGGGATTTGGGATTAGGGATCAGGGATTTAGGAAAAGGAAGGGGAAATTAGTGCTTTTGGCACAAAGATGTGTTTAGCCTTATTAAAACATAGCGTTTCAATCAAAAAATGTTGTGTCTGAGGGAGGAGTAAACACAGAGTTTTTGGAGTTGATGTGGGACCCACCTCTATGTCCACATTAGCAACGGTGGGTCCCATATCCAGCGAAACTTAAAAAAATTAACCATGTTAGCATTTAACAGGCCACGTTAATAGATGACTGACGATGCCCTTAAGGTGTCCGTGCTCGGGGTGCAATCTAAATAGTTTCCAAACCTTGGGGTCTTATTTGAACATTTGATAAACTTTAAAATTCAATTTGAACACTTTGAAACATTATAGTCTATTTTGTACATTCATGAAAACGTTAGGGGCTAATTATTCCTTTTGGCCTTTTGGAATATGCCTAAATCAAACACTTGATTTGTGGATTGAATGATTAAAAATATAATATAGTGAAGTCGTATACAGTTGAAAAAAAAACATGAATTTAACACCTTATTTATAGATCCTACAACCATTTACACATATAGCAACTAAATTCCTATTTACACATTCAAGGTATACAATTTTATTCAATTCCATATATATACATATTGCAAAACTCCCCAATGATTAACATTATCGTTTAACAGTAGTAATACAACTTTACATTTACATGGTAATCCGAAAGAAGACATAAAATTTCCTTTAGCCATTACATGTACAATTATCTTTAACTAAAAACACCTTCCAAAAGTACTTTTTCTTTTATCTGTTGGCCTTGGTCCTCGCAAGTGTTCCCTGTACCTCACTCCTATAACTTAAACATACATAGATTAACACTCGTGCCAAGCTTGAAAACTTAGTGGGGAAACATTTAGTTTGGATGACCACTCACAGTAATCATCTGCCAAGCACACACATTCAGAAAGGTTCACAACTCGTATACCATAAATTCATATTCATGAACCAAATATTGACATTCAATGCTCATATAAACAATGATAGCATACTTAAGCAAAGTACATAATGCAAACATGCTTCAATATTTTTTTCATATACCATAAATTCACCTTCAAAACTCAAACATTGATATTCAACATTTAATGATAAAAATTATCAATACAAATGAAAATGCTCATCATATACTGATTATTTATGTTGTCATACTGTATTTCTTATTTATATCTCTTTACTTTACCTCCTGTGTTAGGCCTGCAAATTTTTTATGGGTGTGGATAACAGGTGTTGTGGATACCCGAAGGTATCAAATTGTAGATACCGGTGGTGTCAAACTGTAGCAGCTGCACTATAACCCTATAGGCATGTTTATTTATCCACAATTAAGGCAATAGAGCAGGCACTATAATAATTATTTTAATCATTTTCCAATTTCACAATTCATATATTGATAAGTCAAATGATATAAATTTCAAGTCATAAATCTGTATCTAAATCCATACATGCATTTCATAACTTACCAACATTAGAAGAGTGTCAAGATCACAATTGTACAATCACATTATAAACATATGAGCAATAAATATGCATACCAATCATTTACATACATGTAAGCTTTCTTTAGCATGCATTATGTTCACTATTAAGTTTTAATGTTTAATCACCTGATTCTCACACACGATAATTCATATTTCATTTATTTGTAGGTGTTTGAAAGATTTCATACACATTCAAAAAGATTCGGTAAAAATCGGAAACAAAAACAACGTCACGATCGTGACAGGCACTCTCTCCATTCATACCACTACTTGTTCCTTAATATGAATATAGAAAAAGTCAGAACTGGGTTTCAAGGTCTTCTAGACATTTTTTTCTTTATGTCTATAGTTTCTATAGCACCATCAATCAGACTATTTGGACTTCTAAATCATGAGATATAAGGAAAATATCATAAGCTGCTCCAAAACTGGGGCAGCATCAGTCACCTTTTTCGATCTCAATTTCAAAGGTCATAGAGCTAGAATTAAGTTAGAGTCCCTTCTAGAGTATTTAGCTCTATGTCTTAGGTTTGGTTTCATATGCAACTGAAATCATACAATTTGGAGGTCTATAGGCTGAGTTATGACTCAAACAATGTGACTGACTCAAACAACCCTTGATAGAATTCCACTATACTATACTCTCTTGTCATATACAAGCAAGTTCGTGCAAAGAAACACCAAAGCAACATCCCAAAAACAATTCCACATCCAAATGAATCTTTATATCCATTCAATCATACACAAATACAGAAATCAACTAAGTGAAGTCCCAAAGTTGAAAATTGATAAAGTAGGTCTTTTATTGCTTCCCTCCTTTCCTTTTTGGCTTTGCTTGACTCAGCGACTAGAAACACCAAAAATATACCTCTCAATCCCACTTCCAACCTTATAATTTCATTCCTTTGTAAGCAAAGTAAGAAGAGATAAGGGTGAAGGGAAAATTCCTAACTTTTACCTTGATTTCCACCTAAGATTGACTTGATTTCTTACATGAAAAATGATGGGATGAAAAAGGTGAAAGGGAGAGGAGAAAAATCTGAACATAGAACCCTTAAAATGTCGTGCATCTTCCCCTCCACATGCTAATTCCATAACTTTCAAGACTCACACATATGCTTAATTCCTATTGGACACGCATGTTTTACTATTATTGGTCACATATGCCTTAATCCAATTGGTTCATGTGTTACCTTTAGAAAAATTGCATATTGGTCCTTCTTCTTCCTTTACTTCCTACATTGGCCTACAATCTTATCAATTAATTTGACTCCCCTATGTCTTAATTTTCTAATGTAATAAATTTCATGTAATTTGGTTAATTATTCCAAGAGTTTTACCCAAAACAATACAGGCTATTTGAAAATAGGGACAATAGCTATAACTCAACTTCAAGCCAGAATTCAAAAATCTTAAAGGCATAATACAATTTTGGTTCCTTCATAAAAGTTTTAGAACTATTCTCTAGTTTAGTCTCTAATTGAAATTATCCAATTTGGAGGTCTACAGGACAAGATATGGCCAAATTATATAAATATATTCAGTGGAATGTATCCATTCAACGAGTTACATATCCCAAATCAACTAACTTGGGTCTTATCATGCAAGAGCAACACAAAAACACCTCCAATTTAGCCAAAAACATCTCGTTTACTTATTGAATATTTCTTTTATCAATTCTCCTCACATCAAATTCGTAAATGGAAGCAAACATATCAAAAATTTCTATACATATTTCACGTCTAAGTATGTATGCCCTTGTCGAAGTGAACAACTTATCCATTTACTCTTATCTTTTACATTAAGTACCATTAGGTCTCTTACTATACTTAGATGCACTCAATTCATTATGTTAAGTTCTTAATACATCCTAAACATGCTATAATACTTCCAGAGTATATGTTGGAGTGTTATAATAAAATAGGTGTATTTTAAAGTCAAGAAGCTATATTGCTTATAAAATAAAAAGGCTTATTTAATTGTCTCGGGTTTGATTGGGCCTAGGGCTCGAACCCTACCCATTATCATCCTTTATCTTCAAATGATTTTCCCATTGGCCCAATAGCATTTCTTTCGATGTGAGCAGCTAAGCGCACAGTCTATTATGTTCTATCACGACTTGTCAACACTTCTCACGATATTAATACTTTAATTATAATAATTTAACTTTAATATCTATTTTTTAAGATAAAAATAGAAAACAAGTGCCTATCCAAGAAATGGACTCACTCAGCACGCACATCCTCCCAGTGCGGTGATAGATTTGTGGTTTCTTCATCAGATTAGCAAACTATATATCACATAATCTTAACCCTTTTAATTTCACACGCGCAATTACTTTTGTCCTAAGAATAAATAAAAATGAAATGAGTTCGTACTGTGTTGTTAAAGGGTAAGATTGTTTCTACCTCTTATCTGGTTTGTCCTCTCCTTATCTTGCCTTTTACATCAACTCCTTTACATGGCCAATAAGACAGGTGCTGGTGGCATGGGATCAACAGACTAAGCCAAAGCACATATTTTCCTTAGTAGATGGAAGTTGTTGCTACATCAACTAGAAGCTACCAAGCTAAAATCGATGTTTAGCATCAGAATGTTCATTGTCTGTCAGCTCAGTAGCTGCTCCAGGAGGCTGTGAATAAAAGTTTATTAGTTAGTTGAGTTCGTTGTTAATGTCAATTACAGGCTCTATGGTTTTCCAATTTTGCTAAGATGGAAACAATAATAAGACTTGTTTTTTTAAGTTAAAATAAAAATAAAATAACAAAATAGAAGGCTACCTAAGGTGGATACAAAGTCAAACAATGTCAAAAAGAGCCAATCTAACATACCTTGCGTCCAAAAAAATAGAAACTGTAGAAGATTTCATTTATATGTCCTATGCGGAATGAGATTCCCTTAAACACTATCATTTTCCTTTCGGTTATTGAATATTCTTATGTTTTTTTATTTTTAAATAACGGAAATTGAGCAATTGAATAAAGTTATGTTCACTCACTCGTGAACTCGATCGATCTTTGAAACCCAATCTACCATTTGCAAATAATTAGAATGAGTCCATTTCTCACAAGAAGACTTAGTTGCTACCTTGAGTGTATGTATAAAAAGGAAATAAGATACAACTTCGAAATGGGTTTGATGGAAAGTAAGTTAACTGTAGAATAACATAAATAAGAAATCTCTTAAGTTCAAAGGAGAAGTTTCTGCAACATTGATTGCTTGCATCAATGTTCATGAAGCAGTGTAGTTTCCTTTTCTTTTCTTTTTTCTTATTAGCATAACTGAGAAAAACTGCTTGCAATGTAGTAAAGGCAAAAACTGCTTAAATTAGTTTTCCTGACTTTTTTTCTTGAGAAATTAAGTGGAAATTAAATTGAAATGAATCAGAGTTCACAAACATCATTAGCTCAAGGACTAAAAGCTCGGTTAAACACTAGGCCCTTGTAAAATTGGATTGTAACATTTATTCTCTAACTTTTAGTTGTTTAGTTACTAGTAATAGATAAAATAATAAATGACAAAATTAGAATGAAATTAAACAATCATAGACTTTTATTCCTAAGGGAGGTATGTGTATAAGTTGACATAAAAAATCGAGAATAAAAGATAAAATACATCATTAGAATATTATCAAGTTACTATCAAAATATTATCAAGATATTGATTGTTATCATAATATTATCATCAAAATTACATATTATGATCTTTTATATTAATTTCTTTAATAATTATTTTATTTTAGTTTCATCGATATTTTTATTCTTATCATAAAAACCATTTATAATTATTTAAAAATTAATAATTTTATAAATCTTTGAAATCTTTTATTTATAAAAAATATTTATCATCATTTTTAATATTTAATACCAAATATTAACATAACTATTAGTTTTGTTTACTATTATACTAACCACACATAATTAGTAATTTCATTCATATTTCGACTCCCACTTTCCATTCTCATTCCAATTTTTTATTCTGATTCCTTCATTACTACTTACTAAACGAGACCTAGAAGATATCAAGTTATGGACATTTCATAAACAGCTATGTTAACATATATTGTTTTTTAGAGAATTTCAGCAGTTAAATACCATTTGAATTTGGGTTACATTATGAAGAAAAGGAAATGATAAAACTAGGCATACTAGTATTTTCTTACTAGTGCAAGAAGCTCGAAAGAGCTTGGGCTTAGATTTTTTTGAAAATATTTGAGTATTCTTTTCTTTCTAAATTTTATAGACTAGGCAATTAAATGACAACCTAAAGTTTGTAAACTTTTTATTGTTCCATCTTAAAAAAAAGATCCATATCACTAACTTAAACTAGAATATTTGATCTAAAACCTCCTAAGCATTTCATTCTAAAGATAGCCTAAGAAATTGTATTACAAGAATAAATGGTCTATAGTTCATTGTTTAATTGGCATAAGTAACAGATACAAGTGGCTAAATGATTATATGGAATCCTATCACAAATAAATAGACTACCATTGATAGCCAACAAACAAATGAATAAGGTCTTCTAGACAACTTGGGAATACCACATTGTAGATTCATTGTTTGATTGGCATAAGCAACATATACAAGTGGCTAAGTGATTCTATGGAATCCCATGACAAATGAATAGGCTACCATTAATAGCCAGCAAACAAATGAATGAGGTCTTCTAGACAACTTGGGAATACCACATTGTAGATTCATTATTTGATTGGCATAAGCAATAGATGCAAGTGGCTAAGTGACCCCATGGAATCCTATCACAAATGAATAGACTACCATTGATAGCCAGCAAGAGAATGAATGATGTAACATCCCATCCCCGATGGGAAGGGTAAAATGGTAATTTGGAATGGGATATGAATGTGTGAACATATCTCGGCATGGTCATGCCTAATATGGCCTCCATATATGCATAAATTGTAATTTTTGTATATGCAC
>JAOSBN010000004.1:9900918-9911187 GCA_027563595.1 Erythroxylum suave | reverse complement strand
AGCACGCCACCCTCACAGGGCACAGACTCGGATATCACCATCGATGTCGGGTTTGGGTCATGCGGGAGTGGGGTGTTACAAATGAGATCTTCAAGACAACTTGGGAATACCACATTATCCTCTACCATTCAAATTTAGGTGCCTTAATCCTTATTAAATGATTTCCGAAATATTGGTTTATGAAGTGTCCTAAAGAATGAACACTCTATATAACCTTATTACTTTTCACAGAACTAAGGGAGAAGTTTGTAGCAATGGTAGTAAGTTCCTCTTTAATGTTTATAGATAAGTCATAAAGACTATCTAGAGGGATTTCTCTAATTGAGGCTTTGTAAAGGTCAATTCCTCGAAGATAAATGGAAGCATCAACCTCACATAAAGGTTCAAGGGAACTCTAGTTATCATACCAAAAATTAGTAGGAGAACCATCTCTAAGCCTAGTTTGGAATAATCTTCTAGTGAGAATTCTAAACTTGAAAATGTTAAACATTGTCCATGAGGTATCATTCTTATTATAGCTTTAAAATTCTCCCACCATAGATATTATGCTTGGATCCACTTAACTCAAAGGGATTCTTTATCTATTAGAATCCTCAAGATTCTCTTCAACATTATTACTTCGTAGTTTAGCTTCAAGAGGCCCTCTTACTTTGATAAACATACTTTCTTCCATGCAACTTTGGCTATATATTCACCATTGGCTTTTCAGGTCCAGAGGAAACATCTGAACATTCTCTCATTCATTTTAATCAAGCTAGTAGGGAAAACAAGATGTTTAGACGAATAGGAATGTAGGAAGTCCATAACTAATTAAATTAGCTAGATTTTTCCAGTATAAGTTAGAGTTTTGTTACACCAAATCCTTATATTCCTTTGAATTTTTTTAGTAAAATGTAAGAAGTCATTGTTATAGGGATCCCAAGATAATTAAAGGGAAGTTTTTTGACCTAAAGACCTGTTAGGATGGTGATCTAATTAGACATATAGGAAGAAAATATAGAAATGAACATTTATATTTTGTTTTTCTTTGAAGCCAAAACAGATAACTTTTTAAAGATGTCAATGGCATTCGTAAGGGCCTTAATGTATTTGAAGTGAGAACTTGAAAAAATGAGCGAATCATCAATAAAATCTAAGCAGAAAATTCCAATTGACTTATATTTGCTATGGTACTTAAATTTCCTCTCTAAACTAATTATATACTTGAGTACTCGAGTCAACACTTCCATATAAAGTATGATGAGATAAGGACATAAGAAGTCCCTTTGTCTCAAACCTTTTTCTCCTTAAATGAGCTTAGTAGGGAATTCATTTAGTTGAGCTACGCTGCTCAATCAAATTGATAAAAGTAGGAGGGAATCTATAGACTTGACGCACATTAATGATGAACTTCTTATTGATTAAATCAAAGGCCTTTGGAAATATACATTGATAACATAGTTCTTTGGAGAATTTCTTTTATTGTAATTCTTGAGGTGTTGTTGTTTTAAGAGAATATTTTCTCCAATTTGCCTTCTATTGTAACACAGTTATTTTTATGATTGTCATGAAGAGGGCAAAGAAAGCAATAAAGGCTAATTATAAAAATAGGTCTTCTTTATATATAGCTTATCTTACAATCATCAACGAAAGATGAGAAAGTTAACTATATTATTTACAACTGAGATATTTTAAAGTTCTAGTGTCTATTTTTGTCCAAGTTTAACAAATAATGTTGAATTTAGTAGGAAAATGTTATCAAATATCACATTAATTGTTGCACATAAGATGATACAAAATCTCCTTAGCTTACAAATGGAGGTATACAAGGATGCATCAAGTGATTTTAAGAATTGCAATTTATCAAAGAGATGGACTTAGTCCAAATATATATTTCTTCACTTTTGTTACTTGTTTGAAATTAATTATCACTTTATTTTATTTGTAAGGGAACTTTTCTTGTCTTACAATTACTTGACGGGATCAATTTAGAAGTGGTGTTCTATAAGTGCAAAGGTTTGCAATTCAAATTCTTAGTCAATGTGTTAGTGTAACAAGGTGTGAAAGAAATTATAGTAAATTTAAATTTATTCATTCCAAGAAAAGGAATATGTTAGAACACAAAAAGATTGAACGATTTAGTCTCTATTCAATACAACATAAAACTTTGAGAAAGATATAACATTATTCTTAATTTGAATATAATTTCTTTTAATTTATTAATATTTTATTTTATTTTATTTACTATAAATCTTAATAAAACAAGTAGTTTTATATATTCAATTTGTCTTGACAATATTGATCTTTTAATGGATTAGCTTATACAAAAAATCAAGCACAAAAAAGCTAGTCAAAATCTCTTTGACATTCCTAAATATTTGGGTAGTCATGATGCATTATTAGATGTCAATATTGATTCACAAATTTAAGCTATTTAATTAGAATTAAAATAAATTAAAGTAATTTAATTAATCTAATCATAATTGTGAATTTAGGGTTATAATTTATATTCATTGTTAACATATTTAAGAATCTAATGGGTCACAGAAAAAGAATAGGTTGAAGAGCAAAAAGGTAACCTAATCAAGCTAGACTTGATTATAAAATTTGAGAAACTTTATAATTAAATATTTTTCCTTTTAAAATGGTTGTCCTTTACTAGATTTAGGTATGATACTAAATGATCATTTTGATATTCTTTTTCTTAAGTACATCTAAGTTATCATAACTGTATTTTCATAAAAGACTTTGGTTTAATCTTTAAGGAAGGAGGAATGAGTGGGACATTTGGTTGAGATAGGATCTACCCAGATGCATTAAGGTTGAGATGCGCTTAAATTTTTATTTTATCTATAGTTGGACTTGTTTTCTTACCAAGCTCGACTTTCACTTAGCCATAGATGTGTTGCCCTTTCTAGACATAATTAATGGCCTCTTATATAGTGTTTATACCTTAGGATAATTCTTAAATGTCACAACTTTGTTTTTTATTTTGTGGGGCACCATTTAATTGTTATGTTTCTCAACCTCATTGTGATTAGTTTGCTGCATGTTTAGATCTCCACGTGCTTTCTCTTTATTCCATATTTATTGACATTGTTTAAAATCAATCTTGATTATCTGAATATTTCCAATGTCTCACTAAATTCATAGTTACTCTCGAGTTATTCACCCATCCATTAGCATATCAATTATGCACAATAGTCATAACATCATTGAATCCATGCTTGGCTAACCTTAGTTTGCCCAATGTCATTAGCTCCATACAAACTATTCTTAGATAGTAAGTGATAACTTTTCTTTCCTATTTCATAGGTCCTCCAACTTGCTTACTACTTCTTAAAGAATCTACCCACATTTTAATAACCATTTTTTCAATGCCTAACTCCAACTTTGACTTACTCTCTTATGCAACTCCTTGAATTATAGATTGGAAAATTTGCTCATTATATTACCTTCTTGTATAATTACATAAATGGTAATCCTCTTTAATAATCATGTATGGTTCTAAATTTAATAAGAAAAAGATTTCACTAATGATAGGAATTTTTGTTATCTTGCCATTATAAGATTTGTATCTAATTTCTTATCATTTTAGTATTTTTTATAATAAAGAAGAAGTTGAGACAAATATTTACAAAAAAAAAAATTATTTGCATATCAATATGTTAGGTCTAATACTGGAACAAAGGTTTTCATAATTATACTTTAAGATCATGAATTTTGTTCGTAATGTCTATTTCTCATTTGCGTTTATGAGCTTTATTAAAAATAATTCGTTTTGACTGATAATGGTGAAAAGGTAACTATGAGTTACTTATATTATGTCATGAAGAGGGTAAAAGAAGCAATCAAGGCTAATTTGAAAAATAGGCCTTCTTTGTATATACCTTAGCTTACAATCATTAATGAAAGCTGAGAAAGACAACTTTACTGTATGTTTTTTATAGTTAAGGTTTTTTTTCCTAGTGTCTATTTTAGTCCAAGTTTTACAAAGAACTCTGAAGTTAACAAGGGAATACCATTGTGGTCTAAACAAAGCAATATAAATTAAATTCTATCTAAACGAACTAGAGGCAAGTGTACCTCATCGATAAGTAATATAAAATAGTAAGAACCGAATTTCGTACCCAAAGGATTCCAACACACAAGACAATTAAACTAAACAATGCAAAATTACTCAAATGATTAAGAATTGACTGATTTGAAAATAAAATAAAGTAAGCAGATCAAGGAAATGTACAAGATGCAAAGTACGAATTAAAATTTTACAAAAGACTAGATTGAATCAAATGATAGAAATTGGCTAAGGTATCGGATTTCAATTAGATTAGATACTAAAACTTATAACGGTGGATTGATTTAGGAATTGTTTCACTTAAGTAAGTTGAACCCAATGTTCATAGGAACCCCTTTTTCTTTTAAATCAAAGCTATTTGGTTCATAGATAATTCAGAATATAAAAAAAAAATTCAATGCAAGAAGCCTAAAATTAAGTTCATTAATCCTAGGTATCCTCACATAAGATCCTAAGGTTGGTCTACACTTAGTCTCAAGTATGTTGCTTGATTAATTTTCCGAAAAATTAAATCCCAATGGTTATGACATTCAATCATCTAAGGCCCTAATCTAGTTAATCAATCTAAATTAGGCTAAATATGCATTCAATTAAGAAAATAAAACAATACCACAAAAATTGTCCCAATCCAATATCAATCTTAACCTCAACCAAAGAAAATTTACTTACACGTATTCATCAATGTAACATAAATCATGGTCATAATATATATTTGCATTGATTAAATCCACAAAAATTAAAACAGATAAGAAATAAAAACAAAATAAATCCCAGCAAAACCGTGGTTGCTAGGATTGAAAAACGTCTGGCCAATGTTCAGCTCACTATCTTCAGCCTCTTCTCTCCCACTAGCTTCATCTATTTTTCACGCACACTACTCTCTCCACTGCCAGCTACTTCTCTTCTGATGTGACAAATAAGGTTCTTGGTCCACCTTATTCACGTTGTCTTGGTTCACGCACACTCACTGTCTCTTTGCTCTACCGCTAATTTGTTTTCTCCTTGTTTCTATCTATTCAATCCATTAAACCTTATGGTCCCCACACTCTCATTCACACTCACCCTCCTCCACGTATAACCACACTTTGCTCCCCTCTCTCTGCACCAACTACTTCCTCCTTGGTTATGCCGCTAGCTGCTGTCTTATTTTTGTTCTCTCGTATTGAATATTTTTCCAGCTATCCTTCACGTTTTGCTCCTCTCTCTCTGTCGCCGCCACCTTCTTTTTGCTCTCTTTATTTTTTCTCTATTTAATGTCTACCAGCTCACGCTTCGTTCCTCTCTTCTTTTCTCTTTTAACTATCACCCACACCCTCAGTCGCCAACTTCTTGGTCCACTCTTTAGGTCTTTTTCGTCCATCCTTTTTGTCCCACTCCTATTTACGTTTTTAACCTCATTTTATGCAAAAAACCGTGGCTGCTGCTCTGTGTGAATACGTTAACATTTTTGGGTGGTAAAACGTTAATGTTTTATTCTTGCTTATTTTGAGAGCTTTTCTTACTTTATACTCTTAAACATTCCAAATCCAATAGGTGCCTAGAATTAAAACAAATAACTCTTAATTAGAGCAATTTAAACATTAAATGGACAAGAGTTTAGCAAATTATTTATCTAAAATCAATATAAAATGCCCATTAACAACACCCCCACACTTGAATTATTGCTTGTCCTCAAGCAACTTACTTAAATCACAACCAACATATTCTGTCATTTCATTTTCAACGAAAATCAAGTGTTTGCAATCCCTTAAACTTCGACAAACTCAAGTATCAAGCTAATACATATGTCATAATCTTTTTATCAATGCACATAAACAAAATCAAAGGTAGATATCTTTGATCAAAAGCAAGTATAAAATTAAAATGGACTTTCCTTAAGATATTCACACATGTCACTCAAGTGTATAAGGGTTGTGTTTCACTCAAAGCTTTCTCCAAGAAATTACACTTCCATAGGCTTGTAAATTCACCCATTTTCAACCACATAGAGTATATGTCATCATGGATCAAAAGGGCTTTTATTAAAGGTTATAATGGGGCTTAGGTTAAGGTAAGATAAAAAAAGAAAAAGGTTGCTCACAAGCATTCACAAAGCACTAAGTAACATTGGACAATCAAAAAGAAATTATGAGATTTGCAAAAGAAACACGGGACTACAACTACTCATCACCATTCAATGCTACTGTTTGATTTTTTCTTTTTTTCTTTGTTTTTTTGTTTTTTGTTTTTTGTTTTTTCTAAACACTAAATATAAAAGAACATAGTAGTAGCACAACTCAGCAACAATTGAGTAGATGTACCTTTAAAACATTTCAGAATAGTATATAAAACAAAAGTTCCTAAATCAAGGACATCAAATACTTAGTACTTCATTCAACTAGTGAAAGGGTCAGGCTAAAAAGTTTTCAGGTTTCAATGCGGTGTGATTAATATGAAAACAAACAAAGTTAAAGGCTCAAATAGGGGTAGCAAGGGAAAAATACCTTGGTGGGTTGTTTAAGCTAAAGGTTAAAAACAAAGAGGGCCTTTATCATATCCCTAAGGCATGTACCTAGCAGTATCAAACAGGTTCTGAAGGTAATCTACATAGAGAAACATCACACACAACAAGAAAAATAAATGACTATGAGATGCAGTCATATGGCTTAAGACCTCACATGTGCTTAAATGAAAATCCATCAAAACTCCATACATTGCTTCATCACTCAAACATTAATTATTGACTAAGTTTATGCAATCAACTACTTCAATCAATCCGCATAGTTCACTATCGTCTCAAGCTGCCTAATCTAAATTCATGCATACAACTCAATTCTCCTTCCAACTACTTTAACATAATCGGATGGTCGACCCAAGTTAGCTACCAAAAGAGTCGCAATCATTCAAGTGTGTATCTCTCAATATCAACATCAACATCAACATCATAAACATCAGCATGCACATAATCCCAATCCCCCCCACACTTAATATGAACATTGTCCCTAATGTTCAAGTAGTCAACAATCAAACACAAAGAGGAAAAAGAAACTTCCCTGAAAAAGAATCGGCCAAGAACTCCTTGTCACCAACCATGCAAACCCTAAAGAAAAATCAAAACAACTTAAAGAAATGAATTAAACTAGAAAAAAAAAACACAAAGGAAACAGTGAGAAAAGAAGAAAAAGAAAACTATAGTCCTACAGAACAGCATATACTTTTATTAAGGAGGAGAAGGCGAAGTGTCATGAAGAGACAATCGCTCCTCATAATTATGTACAAACCTGGGCATATACAATTTAGCTCGTTGCCTACTTACCTTGAAGGGGTTTTCATTTTCTCGTTTTACCTCAAGGACCCCAAAAGGAAAAACTTGGATCACCTTGAATTGGCCATACCACCTTGGCTTAAGCTTCCCTGGAAAAAGACGAAGACGAGAGTTATAGATCAATACCTGGTCGCCTACTTTAAAGTCTTGATGGAGGATCTTCTTGTCATGTCACTTCTTTAAACGCTCCTTATACAACTTCAAATTGTTATAAGCATCCAAACAAAACTCTTCAAGCTCATAAAGTTGCATAAGTCTCTTAGCACCTGCAGAAGACAAATCAAAGTTAAGAAATTTTGTAGCCCAATATGCACGATGCTCTAACTCAACTGGAAGTGACAAGACTTGCCATACACTATCCTGAATGGTGACATGTCTATGGGTGTCTTAAATGCAATCCTATATGCCCAAAGTGCATCATCTAGCTTTAAAGACTAGTCCTACCTAGAAGCATTAACAGTTTTCTCTAATATTTTCTTTAAATCCCTATTTGAGACTTCAACTTGTCCACTAGTTTGGGGGTGATATGGAGTAGCAACCTTATGGGTCACCCCATCCTTAGCTAATAAAGAATTAAAAATTTTATTGCAAAAATGTGACCCCCATCACTAATGATAGCCTTAGGTGTGCCAAAACATGTAAAAATATTCTTCTTTAAAAACTTAACAACAACTCTAGCCTCATTTATGGGCAATGCCTCTACTTCCACCCACTTGCTAACATAATCAACAGCAACCAATATATATTGATTGGAGAAAGACTTATGGAATGGTCCTATGAAGTCTATACCCTAAACATAAAAAAAAACCTTATAAACAAGAATGTTAGTCAATGGCGTGTCATGTCTCCTACTAATATTCCTAACCCTTTGACACCTATCACAAGATTTGACAAATGCAAATGCATCCTTAAATAAGGTGGGCCAATAGAAACCACACTCTAAAACCTTATGAGCTATCCTAGATGCACCATAATGTCCCCTTGCCTCTCTAGAATGGCAATGATATAACACAGAGGACATTTCCTCTTTAGGAATGTAGCACCTAATAATACCATCCACACAAATCTTGTAAAGCAAAGGATTATCCCAAAGATAGTGTCTTACCTCAGACAAAAAAAATTTCTTTTGAGCATAAGAAAATTAGGGGGATAGATATTACCAGCAAAGTAGTTTACATAGTCTGCAAACCAAGGAGTGACTGTCATAACCATCAGATGCTCATCAGGAAAAGTCTCCTGAATGTCCTTCATTGTTACACTCTCTATGGCAACTTCATCTAACCTTGACAGGTGATCAGCTACAAAATTCTCGGCCCCCTTCTTATCCCTCAGCCCAATGCCAAACTCCTACAAAAGTAAAACCCAACGAATTAGTCTTAGTTTATCATCGGGTTTTGTCATCAAGTATTTCAAAGCTACATGGTCAATATACACAATCACTTTAGACAAAACCAAATATGAACAAAATTTGTCAAAAGCGAACACAACCGCCAACAACTCTTTCTCTGCGGTGGTGTAATGGCGTTGTGCATCGCTTAGTGTCCTACTTGCATAAAAAATGGGATGAAAGGTCTTACCTCGTCTTTGGCCTAAAACAGCACCCACTGGATAATCACTTGTATCACACATTAATTCAAAAGAAAGAGACCAGTCAGAAGATATAAGAATAGGCGCAGTCACAAGCATATCCTTTAACAATTGAAAAGATGCCAAACATTTATCGTCAAAAGCAAATACAACATCTTTTTCAAGCAACTCAGTCAAAGGTTTAGCAATCTTAGAAAAATCCTTAATGAACCTACGATAAAAACCAGCATGACCTAAGAAACTTCTAATGGATCTAACATTATTTGGTGGTGGAAGTTTCTTAATGACATCAATTTTTGCTGGGTCTACCTCTATACCCTTGCTAGAAATCTTGTGACCTAAAACAATGCACTCCTGTACCATGAAATGACATTTTTTCCCAATTAAGCACTAAATGAGTCTCTTCACATCTATTCAAGACTTTCCCTAAGTTATCCAAGCATGCGTAAAATGAAGTACCAAACACAGAGAAGTCATCCATGAAAATTTCAATGCAAGATTCAAGTATGTCTGAAAAAATAGCCATCATGCATATTTGAAATGTAGCTAGAACATTGCATAAACCAAATGGCATGCATCTATATGCAAATGTACCATAAGGACATGTAAAAGTTATTTTGTCCTGATCTTCCAAGGCTACCGGAATCTGCAAATATCCACTATATCCATGTAAGGCATAATAAAAGTCACATCCAGCTAATTTCTCAATCATCTGATCAATAAAAGGTAAAGGAAAATGATTTTTCTTGGTGGCATCATTCAACTTCCTATAATCTATGCACATTCTCTACCCAGTTACCTTCCTAGTAGCTATTAATTCATTTTTCCCATTTTAAACCACAGTGGTGGCTCTTTTCTTTGACTCCAACTTGCACAGGACTAACCCAACCAGAATCAGAAATGGAGTAGATAATACTTGCGTCCAGAAGCTTTACTACCTCATCTTTCACTACCTCCTTCATGTATGGGTTAAGTCTCCTCAGGGGTTGCACTATCGCCTTGCTTCCATCCTCCATGAAAATGCGATGTGTGCAAAAAGAAAGGTTTATACCCTTAATATCTGTAATAGACCAACCAATGGCCTTCTTGTGGTCTCGCAGTAGCCTCAACAGCTGCTTCTCCATGGCACCTGACAAACAAGAAGAAATCATAACTGGTAAGTGCTCAAATGGGTTAAGATAAACATACTTTAAATGATTCCGAAAAGGTTTAAGGTCAGGAGAAGGAGGATCTTCGATTGAAGGTGTCAGACCCCGTTTCCGGAGCCCGACGATCGCAAATATCAAAGACGTAAACGTATCTTCCTATAAGGTTGTTTCCA
>JAOSBN010000004.1:9862053-9900818 GCA_027563595.1 Erythroxylum suave | reverse complement strand
CTTTCATTTTCATATTGGGCGAAGGAAGTGATCTCATTCTTCATCTTTGCAACCTTGGCAGGTGGGAAAAATTTAGCTTGAAATAATCTCATCATCTTATCCCACACAGTAATCGATCCTGATTGCAAACTGGTGAACCATGCTCTGGCCTTATCCCTTAAAGAAAATGAGAATAACCTTAATCTCACCGCATCATCCGACACCTTCCATTCTACTTGAACATATCAAAAATATCCAGAAAGGCCTCCAAATGGGTGTTCGGATCCTCCAAACTGAGATGCTCTCACCATAGAAGTAATGCTGTGAGGAATCTCAAAACAAGCAACAGTGATCGTCGGCTTTATAATGGGAGGCATGTGTCTATTGTTATGCCCCATAGTCAAATCCATCATAGTCAACTCCCTTCTCTCTTTAGGATGTGCCATCAGCCCCTCATCGTGTTGTTTCATCTCTACAAACTGCTATTCTCTAATCCCTTCTTCTGTGTTACTATTTCAAGCCAATCTGGTTTCCTTACGCAACCTGCGAGCAGTTTTTTCAATCTCAGTATCAAGTAATAAATTTTCGAGCCTTTGACCACAAGTGAGCATAAACAAAATGAAACAAATAAAAAGAAAATAATAACAGAGCTAAAGATTGAAAATAAAACACGTCAAAGTAAAACAATCAAGCAAACAGCTAAAATACGCAAATAAACAATGAAGCAAGAATTAAATTCGAGACAATTAACACCGTCTAACCTAATGACTCACAATAAAGAAAAATCCCTGGCAATGGTGCCAAAAACTTGTTATGGTCTAAACAAAGCAATATAAATTAAATTCCATCTAGACCAACTAGAGGCAAGTGTACCTCATTGACAAGTAATATAAAACGGTAAGAACCGGATATTGTACCCAAAGGATTCCAACACGTAAGACAATTAAATTAAACGATGAAAAATTACTCAGATGATTAAGAATTGATTGATTTGAAAATAAAATAAAGTAAGCAAATCAAGGAAATATGCAAGATGCAAAGTATGAATTAAAATTTTAAAAAAGACTAGATTTAATCAAACGATAGAAATTAGCTAAGGTATCGAATTTCAATTAGATCAGACACTAAAACTTGTAACGGTGGATTGATTTAGGATTTACTTCACTTAAGTAAGTTGAACCCAACGTTCATAGGAACCCCTTTTTCTTTTAAATCCAAGTTACTTATGTGGTTCATAGATAATTCATAATATTAAAAAAAATTCAATGTAAGAAGCCTAAAATTAAGTTCGTTAATCCTAGGTATCCGCACACAAGATCCTAAGGTTGGTCTACGCTTAGTCTCAAGTATATTGCTTGATTGATTTTCTGACAAATTAAATCCCAATGGTTATGACATTTAATCATCTAAGGCCCTAATCTAGTTGATCAATCTAAATTAGGCTAAATATGCATTCAATTAAGCAAATAAAACAATACCATAAAAATTGTCCCAATCTAATATCAATCCTAATCTCAACCAAAGAAAATTTACTTACATATATTCATCAATGTAACATAAATCATGGTCATAATATATATTTGCATTGATTAAATCCACAAAAATTAAAACATATAAGAAATAAAAACAAAATAAATCCCAGCAAAAACCGTGGTTGCTGGGATTGAAAAACGTCTGGCCAACGTTCAACTCACTGTCTTCAGCCTTTTCTCTCCTGCCAGCTTCATCTATTTTTCACGCACACTACTCTCTCCACTGCCAGCTACTTCTCTTCTGGTGTGACAAATAAGGTTCTTGTTCCACCTTATTCAGGCTGTCTTGGTTCACGCACACTCACTGTCTCCTTGCTCTACTGCCAACTTGTTTTCTCCTTGTTTCTATCTATTCAATCCATACCTTACGGTCCCCACACTCTCATTCACACTCACCCTCCTTCATGTATAACCACGTTTTGCTCCCCTCTCTCTACACTAGCTGCTTCCTCCTTAGTTATGTCGCTAACTGCTATCTTATTTTTGTTCTTTCGTATTGAATATTTTTCCAGATATCCTTCTTTGTCAAATAAACACACTCATGCTTTGCTCCTCTCTCTCTGCCGCTGCCACCTTCTTTTTGCTCTCTTTGTTTTTTCTCTATTTAATGTCAACCAACTCATGCCTCGTTCCTCTCTTCTTTTCTCTTTTAACTGTCACACACACTATCAACCGCCAGCCTCTTGGTCCACTCTTTAGATCTTTTTCGTTTCTCCTTTTTGTCCCACTCCTATTTACGTTTTTAACCTCATTCCATGCAAAAATCGTGGCTGCTACTCTTTGTGAAAACGTTAACGTTTTTGGATGGTAAAACGTTAACATTTTATTCTTGCTTCTTTTGAGAGCTTTTTTTGCTTTATGCTCTTAAACATTCCAAATCCAATAGGTGCCTAGAATTAAAACAAATAACTCTTAATTAGTGCAATTTAAATATTAAATGGACAAGAGTTTAGCAAATTATTTATCTAAAATCAATATAAAATGCCTATTAACAAATACTATTAACTATCACGACAATTGTTACACATAAGATGATGCAAGATCTCTTTAGCTCATAAATGGAGGCATATAAGAATTTGCTTAGTGATTTTGAGATACCTATTATTGTTCTTCAAAGAGATAAACTTAATACAAGTATATTTTTTTTTCACTTCTATTACTTGTTTGAAATTAATCATCACTTTTAGTTTTTTACAATTGCTCAAGGGGATTAATGCGAAAGTGATATTCTAAGATTGCAAAGGTTTGTAATTCGAAATTTGAGTCAATGTAAGATTACAATAGGGTCTGAGAGGGTGCACAATTAAATTCATCCATTCCAATAAAAGGAAAATATTATAATGCAAAAGATTGAACAATTTGATATGTGCTTAATACAACTTAAAGCTTCAAGAAAAGTATGTTATTATTATTATTAAAATGAATATATTTTATCATAATTTCTTAATAATTTAATTTTATTTGTTTACTAAGACTCTTACTAAAACAAGTAGTTCTATATACTCAATTTTCCATGACCAAAATGTCAAATGAGTGGATATTTAGTATGTTAATTCCTCTACACAAGAACAAAGGGGACATTCAAAATTGTAATAACTATAGAGGCATCAAACTACTTGGTCACACCATGAAGTTGTGCAAGAAGGTTATTGAGAAGAGAGTGAGAAAGGATGCTCACGTTTAAGAGAATTAGTTCAACTTCATGTCAACAAGGTCCATGATAGAAGCCTTACATCTTCTAAAAAGATTAATGAAATAGCAAAGGAAAAGATAGAGTAATCTACATTTGGTTTTTATTAATTTAGAGAAGACATATGATACGATACGTAGGGAAATCATATGAAGGTGTTTATATATGAAGGGGTAAAAGACTAGAGTAAGGATGATATAAGGAGATTTTTTTCTCAATATTGGGCTACACCAAGGCTCCTTATTGATCAATTTTTTGTTTTCAGTGGTGATGTATGAGCTCGCTAAGAATATTCAAGGAGATGTGCCTTAGTGTATTTTGTTTAATGACTATATTGTCTTAGTGGATGAGACAAAAGAAATTGTCAATGTCAAGCTAGAATGTTAGAGGGATGTATTAGAGTCGAAGAGTTTTAAATTTAAGGAAGAATAAGACTAAGTACTTATAGTGTAACTTTTAGGGTGGCTTCTGATATGGATGTAAAGATTGTTTCAAAAATTATAATGCGGAAAGAGTGTTTTAAGCACCTAAGGTCTATCATCCAAAGCAACGGAGAGATCAATAAATATATAATTCATTATATTAGATCAGGGTGACTTAAATGGAGATATGCATTAGGAGTTTTATATGACAAAAAAAATATCACTCAAACTTAAAGGTAAATTCTATCATTTAGTGATTAGTTAGCCACACTATATGGGGCAGAGTATTGGCCCTTCAAATAAGTGCATAGTCAAAAGCTACTGGTGGCAAAGATGAAGATGCTCCATTTTATGTGTAACGTTATTAGAAGAGATAAAGTCAAGAATGTATTGGTAGAGAAAAATGAAAAGTAACTAGTATTAATAAAAAATTAATAGAGACGAGATTTAGGCAGTGCGAACATGTGAAAAGGACACAACCTGACACTTTAGTGAGAAGATGCAACCTATAATAGAAAACTTCGACATACTAGAATATGGATAAAGTATTCATATTGGGAGGTGTTTTCATTCTCTTAAGTCTTTAAATATTTTCCTTCAATTCTTTCGTTTTATAGTTAGGCTTAATATTTTAATTACATAGTGCTTCTCTCTTAGTTATTTAGCCTAAGCAATTTCTTGTTTAATCTAATTACTTTCTTGTAATGACTGATTTGATTTATTATTGCAGTTTCTTTTTTCTAGCTTGTATATTTATTAACTTATTTTTATCTTTTATTGTTAATATTTACCATTTTTTATATATACTGTATTATATATAGCATTACATATTTTTATCTTTTTATTTATACGTATTTATTTATTTTGTATTATTACTTTTGCATTATAAGTGGGTTTATTAAAAATAGCCTCTCTATCAAATATGAGTAAGGCTACTTACTGTTAGACAACGAGACTATCACTAGTTATTATTGTTGTAGTTTATGAGGAACCAAGGTTAATAGATAAGAGTGACTTTAAAGAAAATCTTAATTGAGAAAATATTGAAATATCATTTGATACAATAAATTTGAATGATGGTAATGACGAGACTCCTCTTAATGATAAAAATTTTATAACAAATGAAAATTGTGGTCAATGCAATTTGAATGAAATCCTAGGTTTTTTTTATTTCTTCTCTTTCCTTTTAATTTTACTTGTATTTGATATATATACTAAATTCCATATGTGCAACATAAATATAAAACTTTTGATTATAAGTATTTTTGTTTCAGAATTCACTTCTACTTAGTTGCATTCTTCGGCATAAACTCTTATTGTAAATTATAATGCTTATGGAGTCATAGACCTATATTATTCTTATTATATGATATTTTGATATAATTATTTTTAATTATATGATATAAATTGTAACATTTAAATACCTTGCATTGTTCTTAGTTTTATATCTGTATGATGATTAAATGATTTTTTCTTATATTAATTTTGATATTAATATAAATAAAGATAGTCGTTATTTCAAATTTATATTATTATGATCTTTGGTGGTAGGGTTGATATAAGATTAAAAATTATATAGCATAATATATTGAAGGGCTATTTTGTAATTTTAAAAAATATAAGAATTATTTTATAATTTTTAAAATTATCTTAAACAACACTCAATGTTGATTGGTGTTGATATCGTACCTATCAAAACTAAGATTTGTATCAATACTAATATGATATTCATAACATTACCCTCTTTTGGTACCATAAAACTTCATTTTTCATAATTTTTTTATAAAATAAAATTATTCTTATTATCTTTGATTTATTTATTTTACCGTTATAAGTATTATAATTCATAATGAATTAGTTTTGTGATTCATCAAATTATAATATTTCATATTTACTTTATATTTTATATTTATAAATAACTAGTAAACTAACATTTATGTTTCTCTTACTAACAACTATTAACCATTAGCGTTTTCGCTTCAGTATTTGATATTTCGTTTATCTTTGGTAATTATTGTCTTATTTACATTGTTTTACTAATTTATTCATTTCACTTTTTTTATTTTTGTCATGCTTTCAAAATATTTATCAAATATAATAAATTAATCATTTTCATCATTAAACTAATTATTACTATTTGTTGTATAGTAAATGTAAATAGAAATTTTTAGTTAATATTCATAGAAAATAGAAAAAGGAAAATGACGACAAATTATAATTATCTTCTAATGTAGAAATTTAAAATGAGAATTCTGGATCAAATAAATTTCAAATCTCATTTCCTTATCTGAAATATATTATTGTTCAAATAATTCAATCAAACCAAAGGGAACAGGTTGTCGTCTAATCAGATTGCAATTACGGGATTTGGGAATCTGCTCAAGGCCCTTCAATTTGACGACGGCGAACTCGAAAGATACGGTGCTTGATTTTGGGATGTGGTCGGGCCCGAAAACCGTACCAATTATTAGCAATGCTTCAACTCTAACATAACATTGCGACGAATACTGACTTTTGAAATTGGTTTATTTGGAATATCCGTTTCCTTCTATAAAATTTAATAATTAATATAAAAATTCAAATTTTAAATTTATTTTAATAATTTTTATTGTTAAAACTGATAAATTTATAATTTTTTATTTATTTTTAATAAATTTTTATAAATAAATAAAATTAATTTAATAATTTTTAATTAAGCTGTAAATTTTAAATAAGTACAACCTTTTCAATCATATTTTAAATAAAATATTTATCTTATTCATTATTTATTTTTTTAATTTTGAATTTTAAACTAACATTTAATTAAAAATATATTCAAATCCTAATATAAAAACTTAAAAAGATACAAATTCACGATCTTATTTTAAAATTTTGAAATAAATGGCATGATTGAAAAATAAAAAAAGCATCATTTCTATCTTTTTGTGACTTAATATAGGTCAACTCCATTTATGGGGTGACACCCGCACACGTAGGAAAAGAGGCAAAACAACAATAAAATACAAAGAATAAGAGAAGACAGAGGAAAGAACCCAAGTGAGAGAAATAGACTAGTTTGGTCATTTTCATGGATTTTCCAAGCATATCCCATTCCCCTCCCCTCCCCTCCCAATCCCAATCCCATGTAATTTAAAATATACAAAAAGAGGTTTTTAAAAAAACCCACTTCTGGTTTGCTATGTACCGGAAATCTTTGATAAGATTTTGGAACACAAGTGGTTTCCGATGTCAATTTGTAAACCAAGCTTGGTGCCTCCAGTTTTGTTTTGTGTTTTAAGTCTTGTTTATTTTCCACTGAGAGAAGGATACAGTTTCTATTTGACTTCCGAGTTTCGGTTATAAAATCTGTCGCCTCTTTTCTCGTTCATCAGTATTGAATTTGCTAGATCCTGAGAAGTGAGAACTTCATCCATGGATGTTCTCAGTCACTTGCATAGACAAATTGCTGATTTTACGGCCTCGTTACATCGAGAGGTTGGTCAGGTTTTATTCTTTGTGTGTTTGACTAGGTATTTGTCTTGTGAGGAATATTGGCTTGTTTTGCCTTCGTTCTAGTTTTCCTTTTAATGTCTTTGAGTTAGTTTTCGTCGCAAAGCGGACTCTTCTGGTTGAAATATTTTGGGTTTTATGATGATGTGTTGAATGGTGGCTTTTGCGAAGGGTTTTTTGGACGAGCAGTTCACTCAACTGCAGAAGCTGCGAGATGAGAGCACCCCTGATTTTGTGAACGAGGTTGTATCCTTGTTCTTTGAAGATTGTGAAAAGCTTGTTACCAACATGGCCAGGGCGCTGTGAGTGTTACTTCATTTTGTGTTTTTTGTTTGGTTTTCTTATCTTTTCGTTTGAGAAGTTGCTTAATGGGTTAATATTCTACAATTCCAGTGAATCTCAGACTGTGGATTTCAAGCAAGTGGATTCTTCTGTTCATCAATTGAAGGGTAGTAGCTCCAGGTAGTATCATGAATACAATTTCGTTTGTGATTGCTTTTCCAGATGTTCTGTTTTAATGAATTTTGTTATGATTATATTCTTTACGTTGCTGACAGTATTGGTGCAACCAAAATTAAAAACATATGTATTGCCTTCAGAACTTATTGTGAGGCAAAAAATCGCGAAGGGTGAGCTTTCTTCTCTCCTTTAACTTAACGTAATGAAAGAAAAACCTGGAAATATTGGCCAAAGATGTACCTTTTTCAATTTGAACAAGTTACAAACAATTTATTTGCTCTGAATAATGTTTTTTGACGGGAAACGAAGAAGGAGACCTCTTAGTGTTTGGATGCTATGTTGTCAAGCAATTATGAGGTTGTTCTTCCTCTGCTTAAATTACACACGGACTTGTTTCTGTAGTGGAAGTGAAAAACATCAGTTGTGTGCATATAACAAAGGACCCATGCATATGACTCGCACTTAAAGTTGCAAATCTACTGCCTAATGCATCGTAAATGAGTAACAGAAGAATGTTGGTGCAGGTGTATGAGATGCCTGCAAGAAGTGGATCATGAGCGTGTTCTGTTGAAGAACAAACTTCAAACATTGTTCAGGGTAAATGAAAAATTTTGGCCAGCATTTATTTTGTAATCAAGGCAGAACATACAGTTGAAGAAACTCTTTAGTACACCTCTTGGAACTCATCTTTCTTACCCATTTTTTATTTTCTTCTTAAATCACAGCCCAAACTATTGGTAAAAGCCATGACAAATTCTTACGATTTTAAAAGAATCCTTCATTATATCATTATTGGTTGAGTTTCATCAATCTTCTTCGTCTTTCTGTTTGGCACTGCAGTTGGAGCAGCAGTTTGTTACAGCTGGTGGGTCAATCCCTACGCTGCAATGATAATCTTTGGGGCAATGTTCTTCAACCCAAACAAGAAGTGGGAAGAGTGTGGTTCGTAGGCATATACTGTTTTGTTATTTCTTTTAGAGGTAGTTATTGATCAAGCTGTTTTTGACTTTGAAAAAGCTTGTATAGGCCCTAGATAAGATTTACTATGTGAATAAACAAACACTGCCACCTGAGAAATATTCAAATTTTACTATTTTTTAGTTTGAGTGTTTAATACGAAATGCCAACCTTATAATAAAGCCTGCATGATGGCAGAAACATATGCCAGTTCAGAAATTATCACTTCTTCGTATGTATGTATGACTGTATGCATGTCATAAGAAGTAGTGTTGGTTGCCAATAAATAAGGTTAGGTGTGCGCAAGCCTCGCTGTAATAAAATCTGATTTGTGGTCCCTGAAAATTTGTATGCATCTACAATCTACCAAGCAATAAAAGCTTACCATAAGCATAAGGGCAATTCCAGCTTCCAACTTAAGTTGCCGTGGTCCGAGCGCTGGCAGATCCTTGGTTACATGTACAATTGGAAAACTATAGCTTCTGCGACTGCGTTGTTATTAATTGTTTCAACTATATTTGGGTTGATGATTGGAAGGTGGGACCAACTACGGTAGTTGGTCACAGCAGGTAATGACTTGATGACATCTGGGAGTTGTTAGATATGAAGTGAGAGGAAGCTAACATGCAGCAGCTGGAGGCTAAAAGTTGAAGACTCGGGGAAAAACTAGATCATCTTTCTGTTTCTGTTGTCATTTATCGGCTATGGAGGAAGACAAGTGCTCTGAATTCGGAACTTGAATTAGGCTCTATTAAGGAAAATTATTGACCTCAGCCGAGTCTAGATGTAAATATCTGACGCACAATAGGAAGTCAATCACATACTCAAGTTGTTCCTTTGGATGTATCTAAGGTTGATGATTCCATTTATCAAACAGATAGGAGCAGCTGGGCGAAAAAGATAGCACGGCACGTATTATACGTCTGGGCCTGAGTGGTGATGAAAGACGATGATGATGGAGCGGAAATGCCATGTAATCCATAGTCCATATCAACCACACATTTCCCCATGCAAGTTTAACACAGTGGACCTTCTTCTCATGCCCTGGTAACGAGGCTGGTGGTGATGGTGGATATACATGCATTGAATAGATGATTAGTCCCTTGCATGCAATCTCTACACCTGCAAAGCCTGTATTCTAATGTACTTTCCTTTTCAAGCCAAGATTCAAGAATGTCTTCACGTCACAATTCTCTTTGCACGCTCGTACACCAATAATCCCCGTGTAGATCATAAGAAGCAATTTTTATTTACTTTCCTTGCTATTTTTCTTGCATGAAAATGACAATAAACAAATGATTACTTGAAGGAAAATTTCTTTGCATAAGAGGGAAGAGGGAAGGTCTAAATGTGCTACAATTTGTGAAACGTTTCACTTTTGACATGGCAAAACTTGGTTAGCTAGCAGTTTAAGTAGGATATACATTATCAGTTTTTGAGTTTATGACTTTTTTAAATACAAATAAAACTTGGTTAGTTGTTAATATTAATATAATTATATTTTTATTATTGATGATAATTATATATTAGATAAAGCTTAAAGATAAATTTTTTTTAATTGATTCAATTTTATTTAAAAATAAATTTGATTTAAAATTTATGTATTTTGAAAATATTTTAAATTTTAATTATATTTATTAATAATTATTTAATTTAATTATAAAAAATAAAAAAAATGGTTCAATAAAACCAAATTATTCATAAATTTTATTGATAATTAATTAAATATATAAATAATTAATATATTAAATAATTACATAATACACATATTTAGTAGATTCTAAAACAGATTATAAAAATGAAAACAAAAAAAAATTCATTTTTTTATTTTCATAAAATTTTAAAAAACACGAAGAAATTAAAAACAAAATCAAAAATTAAAATTTCAAACAAACATTTTTTTTAACTAAATTTAAAAATAAAAACAGATACAGGAACAGGAACAAACAAGATCTAAGCAAATACTTGAGGGTATACATTAGATTGTGTATTTTTATTTTAAAAAATTGATAATTACGATAAAGCCACCCTCAACTCTAACTGATAAATTCCAGCTCTAGGTAGGTGTATTTTGTTATACGTTACGTATAATGCCAGCAAAACATTTCTTGTTTCTACGTTTTGACTTTGACTTTGACTTCAACATTTAGTTAGCACATTGTTAATGTTATTAGATAATAATCTACTGATGCGACAGATAGGAGCTGCTGTTCCTGTTCCTGTTCAGAAGCAGAGTCTTCCTTTCGCCCCAAGAAACTATATTAACTGAAATTGAGTTACATCACATGCGGACATCGTTGTAAAAAGTACATGCACAAGTGTTGTGTGAATTTTGGAAAGAAGATGGTAAAATAAAAACAACACACAGCTGGCAGAGCCACGGGAAACCTCCCTGTCACGTGATCACGGTCCGAACCTGACGGTAACCCCTGCCACCTAGGCTCGGACAACCGTTTAACCCAAAAACCAATAAAGAAACAACAAAACAGCTTACTTATTTACTTACTTGCATTAAGCAGAGAGAGGGAGAGAGAAAAGTGGTCGCTGAGAATCCAGTTTTCCATTTGCATCTTATCCCACAAGCCAAAATAATGAAAAAGCCATCTACAAGAAAAGCCTTGAAGATTCTCAATTCCCCCTGTTTCCTTCTCTTCAAAGCCACTCTCTTTTGATGCGGATAGTTTCGCCATTAAACCTTTCACACCATTTCCCACCAAATATTGGTATACTTGTTCCAGTAAACCCTCACCTTTTCTTCTATTTAACCACTCTAGTCTTCTTCCACTCTTCTTCAGACATACAATACAATGGCCACCAAGCAACTCACACCTTTAGCACCATGTTGCTCGCTTCTCATAACTATTTATCTTCTTCAATGTGAATTTTGTGTGCATGCAATTTTAGACCCTGTTGATTTCTTGGCTCTACAGTCCATTCATAAGCGCTTAGACGACATGCCGGGCTCCAACTTCTTCGCTTCATGGGACTTCACTTCCGATCCCTGTAACTTCGCCGGTGTTTACTGTGACTCGGATAAGGTGATCACTCTCAACTTGGGTGACCCAAGGGCTGGTACTCCTGGTCTTACCGGCCGACTCGACCCAGCCATTGGAAAGCTCTCTGCTTTAGCTGAGTTCACCGTTGTACCCGGTCGGATCATCGGCACTTTACCACAATCTCTATCACAACTCAGAAACCTTCGGTTTCTCGCGATTAGTAGGAACTTCCTCCACGGAGAGATTCCGGCTGGTTTGGGTCAGTTACGCAATCTCAGAACTCTTGATCTCAGCTACAATCTGCTCACTGGTGTTATACCTCCGTCCATTGGTGCACTGCCTGAACTTTCCAATGTTGTCCTCTGTCATAATCGTCTCACCGGTTCAGTTCCATCTTTTGTTTCAAAAACATTAACTCGTCTCGATTTGAAGCGAAATGATCTGTCCGGTTCTCTTGAACCGAATTCCCTCCCTCCTTCGCTTCAATCCCTGTCTCTTTCCTGGAATCGCCTCGGTGGTCCCGTGGACCGGGTCATCGACCGGCTTGATCAATTAAACTCTTTGGACCTGAGTCTGAACGAGTTCACGGGTTGGATTCCCGCTCGGGTCTTTACATTTCCATTAGCTAATCTTCAACTGCAGAGAAACTCGTTTTGGGGACGGGTTCAACCGGCTGCTCAAGTGAAGATACCGACCGTTGATCTCAGCTACAACAGATTGTCGGGTCAAATATCGCCCATGTTGTCAACGGTTCAGAACCTGTACCTGAATAACAATCGGTTCACGGGTCAGGTTCCGGGCAGCTTTGTGGACCGGTTACTGGCGGCTAGTATACAGACACTATACTTGCAGCATAATTATTTAACGGGGATTGAGATAAATCCAACGGCGGAGATTCCCGCGAGTAGTTCGTTGTGTTTACAGTATAACTGTATGGTGCCGCCCTTACAGACTCCGTGCCCGTTGAAAGCAGGCAGCCAGAAGACGAGGCCTACAGCTCAGTGTAACGAGTGGAAGGGGTAAAGTTGGAATTTTGGGTGACATACAATCACAATTCACAACAGCGGCCGTAGTTCTTGTTTTTTTGGTCTGTTCTTAAAATGTTAAGTGGGAAGTATTTTTATTTTGTCTGATTCATTAATTTAATTATTATATATAAGGAATAAGAAGACTGTGGACAGTGAAAATCTGATTAATATCTATAAATATAATTAAGGATTCACTTTAAACCTTTTGGTTTAGGGTGTTGTCAGAGAGCTGGCGTGTACTGTACATAATGCTGTTTGTGTAGACAAGCAATGCAAAAGATTTAGGTCTGCTTTTGTTTTTGTTTTTGTTTTTTATTTTTTGTTTTTATTTCCAAATTTAGTAAAAAATATATGTTTGTTTGTTATATTTTGTTTTAGTTTCTTCTAGTTTTTAAAATTTACGAGAACCACAAAAAGTGATTTTTATTTTGATCTTCATAACCTGATTTAGTATCAACTAAATATATATTATTTAATTATTTTATATATTAATTATTAATAAAAATTATGAATAATTTAATTTAATACTATCATCATCATACTATATATTTAATTAATTTAAATTATTTATTAATACAAATTATGAATAATTTAAATATATTTAATTTATATAAAAACAAAAAGAATTAAATTATTATTATTAAAAATACTTAAATTTAAAATATCTTCAAAGTATATAATTTAAAAACAAAATTTTATTAAATATTTATTTAAAAATAAAATAATTTTATTGATAATTTATCAATAAATATTATATAAGAGATTATAATAAATTTAATCAATTAAATTTTTTTTATCTAATATATAATTATCATCAATAATAAACATATAACTAACAAAAACTAAAAACTACTACAGAAAAACAGAAGTGAAATAAATGCTCCTTAAGCTATGTTTGGTAGGGCGGTTAGTAATGAAATGTAATATTATTCTATAATAGAATGAAACGAAATAGGATGAAAGAGGAGGGTTTCACGTTGCATCATATTCTATCTTAAACAGTAAAAATGAATTGCCTTCAATTTGGGACGTTTAGGTTATATTTAGTTGGATGTAAGGTTTTTAATACAATTGAATGATTTATGATAGAATAGAGTGTAAATAAACGTAAAATTAGAAAATTGTTGTTTGGGAGGGATGGAAGAATTTGTAATGTAATATTGTGAAATGTTATTTAAAAGATGCGTCAAATGAAATGTAATGTATTTGTAATAATAATTAATGACTATTCTACCCTTGATAGAACAAAACAAATAGTGAGATATATTGTCTTGCCGCATGTCATTATAGTTGAGGGTATAATTGATATTATAAAAAATTATTGATGTATATTAGGTAGTATATATTTATCATTTTACATTCCATCATAAACCCCCCAAATTAGAGATAACTCATTTTTACTGCTTAGGATAAAATATAATGTAATATATTTAATCAAATTAAATAAAATTTTTAAATAATTAAAATAAAATTTAAAATATTTATTTAGAAGATAAAATAATTTTATTGATAGTTTATTAATAAATATTATATAAAAGACTAAAATAAATTTAATTAATTAAAAATTTTATTTTTAAGTTTTATCTAATATACCACAATCATCAATAATAAAAATATAACTAACAAAAAATAAAGACTAAAAAAAAACCAAACGTTCTCAAATAATTAACATAAAGAAATTAAGTGATAATCTGTTCATTCCGAAACTGAGAAAAAGCAAGAGATGAATGAGATTAGTTGGAGTAGGATAACTAACTCATCTTCTTGTGGAACAAAGCAAGAGTTAAATGAGGTTGGTTAGAGTAGGATAACTAATTCATCTTCTTCTGGGGCAAAGCAAGAGATAGATGATCAGATTGGTTAGAGTGGGAGAAGAGACAAATGAGATTAGTTAGAGTAGGATAACATAAAGTTTTCCAAGTCACATGCGGCAGATCTGAAGACCAAATCCTTGGAGCAAACCCAAGTTCATGTCCGTGTTTTAGTTGGAAAGCCGTCAAAAGGTTAAAACACACACATCTCGCATGACAGTCCCTGCCTTTCTTAGGTCAATTTCCCTTTGTCGCTATTCTTTTCTTGTTTCGAGTCTTTTGTTGCATTTCATGTGTTTTATACTGCCAACCACTTTCCATGCGATTCTTATGGGTCCAAACTAGATTAAATCAACGGTTCATACTCCAGACAATAAACTAAATCTGGATGCATGTTAGAGCATTTGTTTTTAGTTGAACATCTGTCAGGACAAAAGGCTTTGACAGATTATTATTAAACTGAACGGAGAGAGCAATGGACGGGGTTTTACGTAAATTCTGCAAGCTATGTCCTACAACAATGTATTAAGACACCTCTGTTTGTTCTGATTCTCCGAGTTAAAAGTAGGGGCCCCCATATCTTATGATATTCCCGTTGTCTTAAAGGAACCATAATCATTAATACTCTTTCCCAAGTAAATCCGCCATATTAGATTAACCAATTGTTCCAAGTCGATGCTTTTAATCTTCATAGCCCATCAAACCAACAGAAACAATAATTTTATGGCAGAAGAGGGACCTTCTGGTTTTATCTGATGTGTGCTATTGCAGTAAAAGAGACACAATGATTGCGCCATTGCTTTGTTTCCAACTTATGATCCTTCAATTTCCTTCACAGGAGGTCCCATCTTGTTGGTAGTTACTAATTTCCTTTACAGGAGGTCCCACCTTGTTGTTTGTTGCTGTTCATATCTACCCTAAGAATGCTTGGCAGAGCATTTGGATCGCTTTTCCCTAGTTTGAAAAATCGTTTTCTCTGTTACAGCTCTCTTTACGAACCTCACTAAACGAACTTGATCCAAATGATCGTCCATCTATGTAACTGGACGTATATACTCGAATACAAGACCGCTAGCAAGCAGTAGCGGCAACTGGAAGTCAGACCACTGCTAATTGGACCACTATCACAGCAGCTACTTGCAATGTATTTGTTTAGATATCATTAGTGCAGCGCAGATAGTTGATCCCAGTAAACAAGGATTTTTTTTTGCGAAGGCCGGGAGTTGGTCAAAGGATTAATATTACCAATTGCTCCAACTCTTAATAAAAATCATGAAATTTGGTGTGCAACAAGATACACATAAACATGAAGCAAATGGACAAAACAAGTGTCTTTTCGGCATACAGAAAATGTATGCACATCTCAAACTCCGGATTGGAGATTATTTATGTACAGTAATTAAACTGTTCTGAATGTAAGAATCACAAATTTTTGTTACAAGATACAACTTTATTTGAACTTGGTAAAAACATGAATTGCTTCATCCTTTTCTTTCACGCAATCAACATAATCACTGTTACAGAAAGATATATTTACCACAGAATGTTTCTAGTAGAAATGTCGGCCCCGAATTCTTTTCTTTATAATAGGGGCAGGAGCTTCACCATTTCCAGGGAACTCCCATTTGACAACATCTCCATCCCAAGAGGAGCTAACAAGCATGGGATAATGTGGGTGCCAACTACAATCTCTTACAGGAGACTTGTGATGTTTAAGCACTGCAACTTGGGCTCCAGTAATCTAGCCAGGACAACGACTAAGAATTAATAGAATGTTCAACTGTAAATAAAACCAAGAATTGCATACGCTAATTGATCTTTAAGGCATCAGCTGAGAAGAACAGCATTCTATTGCATTTTAATTAACTGCCAAGAGAAGGTATCATCCGTACTTGTAAGTAAAGACTAGGAGTATATGGGCAGACAAGTCATGCAGATGAAGGAAAATCAGCAGATGTCAGTTACTCACCAAGTCATATATGTAGACACAAGAATCATGAGATCCTGTGTATATGTACCTCTGTCCGGTACTGAGATTCAAGGAATTAAAGCACAAGTTAGTTGCCAAACAAAGGACGAAAATCTCCACCAAGTGAAAGAGTAGGTAATAGCTAGATTTACCAATGTTACAGCCAAATCGTGGCAAAAAGTTAAAAACTAGTAGCCTATTGACAGATTCTTGGACAAGAATTAGGTCTACAATGCCCAGACACTAATGCAAAGTGGTAAGGAAAATATTAAGAAGAGGAATGTATTAATATACCTACCTATATGACGGGGAAAAGTAGCAGCGAATCAAAGTACGCAAGACTGAGTGGCCTTTATATGTAGCCACTGATTGATCACCAGGGTGTTTTAACTCTCTGGCCTTGGGTGGGTAGTCCATCCATCTGTAGTCCCACTCATAATTCCTGAGACCCACAGCACTTGCAAAAAGAAAGAGAATAATTAGAGCAACTCATGCAGTCTAAATGTTTCTCCCTCTTTAACAAACCACAACTCACGTGGTCAATGCCAGAAAGAGAGTGCTTGATTTATAATGATGCATATATGAAAGGCAACAAATTAAAATATGCATTTACGATGAAAATAAGTGAGTAGGTTATCTTGCAATTCACCATTGTTTATATAATAAGATTACAATAAGCTAATGATTACAAAAATAAACCTTATAATAATAGATACACATATTCTTAAGAGCATCATATAACTAATAGATCAACATCAGCAAGAGCCAGACTGAAGAGGACTACTGGCGATGAAGTATACCAAGTAGCATTAGAGGCCATCTTGCGGATATCCCATAGTTTGATAGACTGATCTTTACCATTGGAAATAAAATAACGACCATCCCCTCGACTATCAAGAAATGAAATGCCTTCTAGATGACCCATTAGAACTCCTGCAGGTTTCCCTTTGACCATAAAGCAACGCCTATCCCACACCTAAGCAACATTCAAAGTTATCCAGCATCCTTGCGGAATCAGTTCCCTAAAGTTGTTTTAAAAAAAAATACAACCCCCTTTTCTTTAATTAACAAATGCAATAACTTTGAGTAAGCTAGTCGCGACTGAAATAGGAATTTGAATAGGAACACTATGGACAGAGGTATTTCACGCAGAGATTGCAGCACATAAAACTATCTTACCTTACAGAGACTATCATCACTTCCAGAATATATTAAATGGCCACTCTCGTCGGCAAAGCATACAGTGTTAACATCAGACTGCAACACAAAATACAAATTACTTTGGGACTCTGAAAATAAGATCAATACTTCGCTGATTATTGGTCGTCATGCAAAAAGAAAGCCCCATCCAAGAGAGGGAGGGAGAGAGAGTGGAAACCACAATGAAGCCACAAATTGATTAAAATCTTCCAACAATAGAATGATGAGAAACAAATGATCACAATGACTTGATTCCTTCCAACTCTACCATCCAAATTACATTTTCATCCAGAAGAATGATCTATATTCTACATAACAATCACAAGTCATAACATTATAACCTCAAAATATCTATGGACTGCACCACATTTACCTAACAAGAGGATGAAATTTTCAATTAAAATCCCTCCATTTGCTTGAATACCTGTATGTGCTGCCTTGGCAAATGACAAGTACAGAGAAAAGGAACCAAGACGAAAAGGATGCTGAGGAATTTCAGATGTCCTCTTAGAAGTTTTATTCACCTTATTCACTTTACTTCATGTCTTAGTTAGATATAACTGTTTATATATTGTCTGCTTGTGACAGTAAGCTACAGTCCATCCTGACAAACATAAACTTTATCTCCCAGGGAAGAGACATAGGAAACAAACCAAGAGGGGATAAATTCTTTAGTCCACATGTTATGGGTAAGCTTCTATTACACTCATACAAGAGTTGGTTGAAGGATCAATGCACCGGGAACTAAGTAAGAACCAAGCCAACAATGACTATATGAAGGATGTCATTGGAAGGAGCTTATTGAAGTATAGGATCTCACCGTGTGTGCCAAAATTCGAAGAGAGAGCTTATTTGCTTCAAGATCATAGACATATATTGAATCATCACTAGTTCCTGCAACAATTTCTCGACCATCAGTAGAAAATTTTACAGAGAAGATTCCAAAGGAGTAGCCCCCATCATCAGCAGCAGTAAAATCCAATTGATCGTGAATCTCCTGTGAAAGAATAGAATAAAATATAACGCAAATACTTAACTAAACATTGTTGACAATCAATAATGAACTGCTATGTTGCATAGGGAAATCTATAGCATCTTCACATCAAAGCAACTGGAAAGAAGAAAAGTTAATCAATTAAAATCAAAGTTAGAAACAATTTTTTTTTGCACTAATGGTGTGGGAGAACACAGTGCTTGGTTTCCCAGCATAAACCTCGAACACTGGAGAAACGAATTTCTGGTCTAGCTTCAACTGTAACATCATCAGTTAACAACAAAAGACATAATCCAATCATGTTTTGTTTTGATTTTTCTTTGTAAATCAGCAATTGCACAAAGTCCAAAATTTTGCTGGTAGAATACCAACCAGATATAAAGATTATGTAGAAGAACCAACAAAAGACAACAAGGATACCATAATAAGTAAGCATCAGGGTACAGACACTATTTTCTATAATGACTGACAGTACCATTAACTAGTTACTAACTGTATTGATTATAAAGGTAAAAAGCTAATACTTACTGTAATATTTGCATGAGATTCTGTGTCTGAAGACCCAATGTCCACAATATGAACAAAAGGTGACATGCTGGCATATACCTGCAATAAAATTAAACAATAATTTTATCAAAAGGATGAATGTCACTTCTTAGGCTGCTGACTTTTAAGAGATGCATCTTCAAGCTGTCACGTAGAAATCTTAAATAAGAAAAAGCATACTGAAATAAAGAATATGTCAAACAGATTTCTCAACAGTTAGAAAGCCCCTGTAAAATGATCAGGTGAATAGAATAGAACTTTATCAATCAGCGAGTATATTACGGCTTGATCCAATTGCAAGGTATAAGACTTGGATCCCACACTGATTAAATACAAAGTTGGTGTGGGATTTATAAGGACTTTAGGCTCTCCACCCTCACAAGCTAGCTTTTGGGGTGTGGCTTTCCCAAAGTCCTTATCAGATTACGAAAGGAAAGTGTTAGGTGTGTAAAAGGGAAGGTGTCAACAGAAAAAAGTCATATCATTGCTTTGTAAAGTTAATAACAGTACCAATATACTGATATGTCAATTATACAGGCAGAACTTTTAAAACATGAACCATTAGTTTAATGTGATGGATCTTCTACAACTGCGTATATGAGGACATTAAGTGCATTTGTTTCCATCAATTGATAGTTTGTCTCTTGCATTTGATTCAAATATATAATGTTAATTGTGGACATCAAAGATGCGAAAATTTAATCATCCAGATGAAAGAACTCACAACAAATCGCTGATCAGGGGACAGAGATGTATCAGTCACAGTCCAACGCAAACTTTTGGCAAGAATATTCTTCTGAACCTTCCAGCCCTTCTCAACATTGTATATTCTTATGTGGCTTCCCTGTGATATTTTTCAAAGAAGGTAAGGAAAGTTAAATGCAAGTGATGGTAAGTAAGCAGTGCAACAGAAGGCAACAAATGGAAACACCTGAAAGCCAGCAACAAATAGGGAACCATCAGCAGAAAATTGTGATACGTAGGCTCGGCTGGTCATTTGGTCAACAAGCCAAGGCCCATTGACAGGCAAATATCTGCTAAGCATATGACAACAATCAGCTGCTGAGAATCTCCCTCTACCTGAATAGTTACCTTCTCGTCCTGCCAGCATCTTCACTGTTGAAACAGGCAACTGCAATTTACCAGGCATGTCTTGTCCCAGATGCTTATTAGGATCTGATTTCAGCTTTGTGAGCTGTGCAATTTCATGATCTAAATTATTCAATAATTTACTCGAACTTTGTCCACTACCAACTTCATTTGTACTCTTTCCACCATCACAAAGTTCAGATTCTATCTGCAGTCTGCTCATTGCATAACCCATTGCGTCTATGGAAGGCCTGCTAAAAACAAAGTACATTTTACTCAAAACAAATTTTCATAATGATTTTGCTAAGCCTTCATATCACAACATTTTGGAGTGTTCCCTATTCCATGTCACACCTGAAAAAGGAAAAGAATAAAAAATCATTGACAAAGAAAGACACTGGCCAGTGAATTATTTGTTGAGGAAGAAACGACGATAATTTACTTCCCATGACCCAATCCTCCTCCATACCACTTAAAGATATAATCATCTCACTTCTATCTAATATTCCGCATCACATCTAGTTAAAATTAACAACCATTTTCAGAGGATGATCATTTACAGCAGTTTGAACGAGAACATGTCAGTTTGTTAACAATCCTCAAAGCTCTGAACCATAAACCACTTTGTATATATGTATATCCACACCTCCATAAGCATTTAAGGGCACAAATAATAGCACAAAACTTCTGAAACTTCAATCATTATATGAGACTCACCAAGTCACACGCATGCAATGATTTCAACACTCACCAAGTCACACGCATGCAATGATTTCAACAGACTTTCATAGAATTAATCACAAAAGATCAAGCTTTTCTGTTTCAGTCAAAATCCCAATTCCACAGTTCAACCAGATGTCCACAGCTTCAAAATTCAAAGTTTCTTCCTAGTGTTTCAAACAGAGTATCAAAAAATAAGATCACCATTTTAACAGGGAAACAAAAGAAACTTAGATGATCAAGAACGTGAATCAGTAACTGACAGACACACACCTAACAAGCCTGCTGTTTGCTGGGTCGAGGCCAGCCAGTGACTCGTGTCCGTGGATAAACCTCGGATTTTTTATGATATTTCAGGATTACGGATGAACAGCACGACAGCGGATCAATTCACTTGAAAGGACCGTGTCTGTGTTGATTAATTTGCTATTGCCACCTGTCTCACTCGCTATCAACTATGCCACGTGTTAAAATATATATTTTTTAAGGCCCGCCCTAATTTTAGGCCCATAAAATTCAGGACTTTCACATTAGGATCAGATTTAGCCCAAATTTATCAGATCTGTCCATACCCTCTCTCTTTCTTCGTCTCTCTATCTCATCTCATCTCTTCGCACCCAGGTCTGCAGCAGCCAGAACAAGCAACAACTAAAAACCCCACCTTAAACCCTCCAAAACGAAATGCTACCCAACGACTATTGTCAGATAAGATGAAGAGAGTGTGTAGTATCTCGGACGCTGCTCAAGCAGATATGCTTGGAAGCCTTTACAAATCATTTTCGAAAGCTAGACTCCCCACACCTCATATCTTTACCCTCACAAAATCTCCAAATCACTGGTTTGCCCGCGATCTCTGTGCCCAATCCGACGCCGGTTCACAACCCAGCAGGGTTTTCTCCAACATCATAGCGCTTTTCTCCGACAGCTTCTCTCGAAGTGACGACAAATACAGTGAAGATCTCCGCAAAACGGTGTCTGGTTTGGCGGACGAGGTTGTTCAAAATGTTGGGGATTTTGATAAGGTTTTTGGGATCTTGGACGAGAAGGGAGAGCCTTTGTTTAGGAAGTATCGTGATGGGTCCGCTTTTGTTGAGCTTTTGAAGCTGTTGGGTTCATGGCCTAACCTGGCCTTAGAGGTGCGGATTGGCTTTTCATTTTACGGGATTATGTTTCAGTTGTCTATGTGGGTTTGTTGATTTTTTAAAATGAGTTTGTGCGCGGCTTGGCTCTTCATCCGTCTGTTGTATATGTCCCTTTTTCTTTTCTTTTTTTTTAAATTTTTTATGTGAAGTGGTTCCTGAGATCATTCCTGTTGTTATGCTGAGATGCTTGAAATTGCTGGAACTTGATGCCATATGAAACCCGTAGAAAGTTTTTATGTGATTGGTTTGTTCCATGATTAGGAGGTTTCAATGTTTAACTATTCGTGTTTGTGAAAGCAAGAAACTTCTTGTTCGCTTTGAGCCTTTCAAGCTTTTTAGTGTTTTCCTAACTCTTTTTCTTATACCTTTTCTTAAATCTGTAAACTTATGTTATTAGCAGGTTCTCAACTGGAGAAGAAAACAAGCGGATTGTGGCTTTCCTATGACATCAGAGGAGTACGCCAAGGGAATTAAGATTGCGAGTTTGATTAAGAATGTTGACCTAGCCGTAGATATATTCACCGAGGCCAGTTATAAGCGTATTAAGACAACCTCTACATATAATGCCCTCATGAGTGCTTATATGTGCAATGGTCTGATCGATAAATGTCAGGACTTGTTTCATGATTTTAAGAAAGAAACAAATTGTGCTCCTTCTGTTGTAACGTATAACATTCTTATATCAGTATTTGGGCGATTGATGTTGGTAGATCACATGGAGTCAACATTCAGTGACCTAAAATCTTTGAATATCTTGCCAAACTTGGGCACATACAATAATCTAATTGCAGGATATTTGACTGCATGGATGTGGGATAGGATGGAGAAGACATTTCAAACAATGAAAGCGGGCCCAGTCCAGCCTGACCTAAACACATACTTGCTAATGCTTCGAGGCTATGCACACTCTGGTAATCTGGAGAAGATGGAAGATACATACGACTTGGTAAAAGATCATGTCAATACAAATGAAATTCCTCTGATCAGAGCTATGGTTTGTGCATATTGTAGAAGTTCTGTTACTAATAGAGTTGAAAAGATCCAGAAATTGATAAAGCTAATCCCTGAGAATGACTATAGGCCTTGGCTCAATGTGTTGTTGATTAGGGTATATGCACAAGAAGATTGGTTGGAAGAAATGGAGAACTCGATAAATGAAGCATTTAAGCATAAAACTACTGTAACAACAATTGGTGTGATGCGGGCAATCATTTCGAGTTATTTCAGATACAATGCAATTTGCAAGCTCGCAGATTTTGTAAAACGTGCCGAAGATGCTGGTTGGAGAATCTGTCGGTCTTTGTATCACTGTAAAATGGTCATGTATGCTTCTCAAAACCGCTTGGAGGAAATGGAGAATGTTCTTGGTGAAATGGAGAATTTCAACGTGGATCCTACTAAGAAAACTTTTTGTATAATGTACAAAGCATACTCAACATATGGTCAAATATATAAGGCTAAGCAAGTAATGGGGTTGATGTGCAAGTATGGCTATGAGTTTCCTAGTGATGTATCTTTATATTAAAATACATGCCGATGCAGTTGCATATCAGGCATCATCGATTCCAGATGGCACTGGACTGATACTATGGATGGTTCATCAAAAACAGTTACATGGCATTGAGATTCCAGGTGTTTCATAGGTATGTTCTTTCGCATACTTGCTTCTTGTCTAATTATGTTGTGTATTAATCATCTATAGACTATTTTATGCTCCTACTTTACTGATACTTTGCTACTGGCTATACCGTTATTTAGAAGTGCAGTCTCTTATGTGAAACGTGGCCTAAGTTCGAAGTTCCTATTTCCCTGCAATTTAGTGTTCTTTATGGATCAGCTTAAAAGGCTACAAGAACAAAAGAAAGGGCAAATTTTCTAGCCAAGCACCTAATTTACTGTGCTGGGCCCTTGGTTGTCAAGAACATAGAAATAGATCATGCACTACTATCGCAAAGAGTATTGCAGGACTATTTGTACTTGGCTTTTCTGTTTTTACAAGACAAATAGGAAGAAAAACAGATTATAAATAGGTTCCTCCTCCAATAAGGAAAACTTTTTTATGTCATTGTACCTTACCATCCTTACCACTATGGGGAGCTTAGGGATAAAAGCATTCTCTATTGAAAAAATATGAGCCACAACTCAATAATGTTTGTTGTACAGTGTACATTCCAGTAGTTGTTTAGTTTTTCCTTTATTACAAATTTCAGTTGAAGTTTGCTTTAAGTTACCCTTGTCAGGTTAGAATTCAAAGGGTATTGGCATTAAGTTAAAGTTTGATTCCTACTTTAGGATTACGTTAACAGGATCCTCCTCAAAATCATGAATGTTTCAGGTCATGAATAACGAGGGATTTGCTTTCTGGATTCTGAATAGCAGCTTTAAAGTTTGATTCTTTCTTTCTAGGAATGATTTCTTGTTCTATTCCCAAATGATAGAGTGATTTCCAGTTCTTACGAAATGATAGGAATGATTTCTAGTTCCTTTCTGATACAATACGAGTGATTCCTAGTTCTGTTTCCAAACAGAAGGAGTGATTCTTAAACCTATTATTTGCTTTCCAAAATCCTCAATCACCATTTTAAAGAACGCTGAAATTTAAAGTCTCCATTACTGTCAAGTCTACATTAACAATCACCTGCAAATGTAAGGTGCAGTTTGTGAGAACTTGCTGCCTATACTGAAGGTGATTATGCATCATTGAAAATGGTTAATTAAGAAATAGAAATGATATAGAAGATGACGAATTTGCCTCTGGTGTTGCACATAAAAACATGGGGCTTGAAAACCAGTGTAATACAAGTTTGCAATCCTTGCGGTTTCTCTTGAATCTTAGTTCTTGTTGAACCTAACTTCATCTCAATTTGCAGTTATAACCTTGAAACTCTCTTGAAATTGTTCTTCTCCTTGTCTGTTCTCAAAACTTTTGATACGAAGTTATAAGAATGAACATTTATCTAAATACTAGCCATCAGCTTTGCTATTTGTAAGGAAAAGCGTCAAATGAGCCTTGACATTTACTCTGTTCAATTGAAGGAAATTGATGTGATCATTTAAACAAGGTAAAATTTCAATTTTCTGAAGTTAAGAGGCTTAATTGAATATCGTGGTGCAAACTTTAGGAATTTATTTGATCCTTTTATTCTGTCAAAAAGTTGGCCCATAGATTGGTGATGGGAGGATGAGTCATGCCTTGTTAATGGAGATCATCTCTCAATTTGCGTCTTAGAAAATTACAGTCAGGAGTTGAATTCTCGTTGGTTCCAATTGAGATTGAATATCTGTTTTATCCCTGATGCTTTGTTTGTTGTCTTTAAACCCAGAGCATGCAATTCTTTCTCATATCAAATATATCTTATAGTTTCTCTCGTTTCTGTTAGCTAGAGGTACTGGATGAGCTATCAACATTCCAATTATCCTTTTTTTGCAGAAAGACAAAAACTAGAGTGCCTTGCAGGAGCTGAGATAGTATCAACCGAAACAAGCAAGGCGCCATGATCTGTTCAAATCTTCTGACCAGCAGAATAAATTGTAATTGTGTCTTTAACTTTTATCGAATAATGCTAGAACTACAAATTGTTGGTGTAAATATAATATATTTTCTACAAATCACCATTTGCCAGGAGGGGAGGCCTTCGTATTTATGGGCCACAGATTACAGAGGATGTAAGATTCATTTTGCTTAAATGATTCAGCCACTCTCGCCTGAAACTGCGTCTTTTGATTCTGATCAACCAAATTTTGTTAAGACGGTGTATTTTGTCTCTCTCCACAATTTTGAGCTGAAGGGGTTGTGTCTGTGATGTTTTATCATATTATGTACTGCCTCCATGTATAAAGAAAAATGGAAACTATTCCTTACGTCCTACTTGCAAGCTCTTATCTCTTTGGTTTTGTTCCTGCTTACAAAAAGGGTTCAAATCTTCTGTTGCTTTTGTTCCAATCCTGTTTCTGTGTCTATCCAGAGGTCATCTCTGAGTTATTCTAATTCCAATGGTCTTTGCTTCTACCACGCAGCGGATATGGATTGTGATAGGCCGATTTCCGAATATTGACGCGTCAAGTGACTCAAAAGGTTTTTCTTGTGGGATAGTCCAACCAATCCCTGAAATTAAGATTGTTCTTGAATCAAACTAAGATTGGTAATTCAAACTCAACCTGCTATTATGATATGACCTATTAATTCATTTCAAATTTTAAAAGAAATCAATTACTACAAAGATAGATAAGGACAAGTGAAGCTTAGAGTGACAATTACTTGTATGTCAAGTTGGTTTTTAAATAATTTACAAACCGGCCTTAGCAGCTCAGCAAGTTGGCTGTGGTTTAGTTAGCATTAGGAAGAAAACAAAGAAAGGTTAACCCTTGCATATGTTGAAAGGACAAATGCCAAATGTGGTGTGAACGTCATTAAAGAAAGTAGGGAACAGTGTGGGTGTGGGTGTGGGTGTAAGGAAATTTGTCCGTAATCACAAGATTAAATAAAAGACAGTGACAATGACTTTTGAGTAATACAATATTTACAAGCATAAACACCTTGGGTTTGAGACAAATTCAGACAGGACCCCATGCTAGTGCTAGTAAAATAGTAAAATGAAAGGTGAAAGACCAAAGTTTCAAATGTGAAATGCTTTTTTGGTTGGATACTTTGGCCACATGCAGCCTAAGCAACAAGCAAATAGAATCGGAATTGTAGTGTATAAGCAAACCTCCTAAAAAGTCAAATTACAAGACAAAGTTCTCTGTCCTTGTCTTGTAGCTTTGCTGGTTACACTACCCACCAAGTGGTAAGTACCCTCCCCAGTCCCATCCCTCCCCTTCCTCCCATCCCCATTAAAAGAATCGGAATTGTTTGTTTTTGCAAGTGGTCCACCGTGACAAAATTGATTTAGCGTTTTGCCCTTATACTTTTACCAAACCCATTCCTGTATTTGCATATCCCAACGACAATTGGGCAACGACCAAGGAGCTGACACGAATTATTCAGTTTTTGATGCTGATGTCTTTCCAATCATTTTTCTGCTCACATTGATGCTCTTTTGGCGGACAGGGCTTTGACTTGCTCTCTGTGAGATGGTACTGTGGCGTTACATCAAATCATAACGACGTCGTGTTAGAGATTTGTACTCCCGTTACTGTTGACTGTTAGCAATTTTAGTGTGGTCTATACGACGCCAAGTTGAGTGTCAAGCGCGTAGTATATCATTAACGAGATACAAGTATAGAGTGGAGATGATGATGATTTAGTGGGGAATCGATTTTCTCCACTACACAAAAAGACAAAACTTAGATACAAAATGAAATGAATTGGAATCAGTAATCTTTGACGAATTCAAAGAATGCATGTCCTTGGAATGGAGACCGTTAGGTCAACCGTCCTACTATTGGATACAACACTCTTTCCCATTAAGTTGATATGCTTACCAGAGATTTGGTCGATCAAACTGATAATGCTGATACCTTAAAAGCTAAAAGCATTGATAAGGGGACAGGATCTAAGATTGCAACGTTGCCAAAATCTTTATATAATTTTAGAACACAGGTATAACATACAAGCTCCATATCAAGATGGATGAATAAGTTCCAGTCCAGTCATGTTCTGAAATTAGTGCTTATAATTCCTAACTTACTAAAAACAACTGATTAACCCAACAAAGATCACAACACCCCACTTTTTCTTCCCCCATTACTCTGTGACGGAAGCTAAACAGGGGTTGGATACATCTCTGATGGTTCAGCCTGGAGCTCGCCTTCTAATCAGATGGAATACTTTATGAACCCAGAACAACATAACAAGTACTCTTCAGACCAAGAACAGCTTGAATCCAAAAACATACAGGACTCGATATCACCCTCATAAGTGACACTATGGCAAGAAGTAAACACTTCTACACAAATCTTGTATCTACACACCAACACTTTCAAAGGGGTAGAGAGTGGGGGAGAAAAAAAAAAAAGTGAAAAGTGAAGCTTTTTGTTACGTATTTGGCTGCCTGTAGTTAACAGTAAGTAGAGTATTAACAGTTAAGGATTCACGAAGCTTTTGATCTCATCCATGAGGCAATAAAAGTGATCGTTATTTGGCAAAAAGTAGAAACCTATAGTAGCTTGTTTTAGATAAAGAAGTTTCACTTCATGGCCAGCTTTCTGGAGCCCTTGAGCATAAGCCAACTGCCAGTCTTGTATGAGATCCAAACCAGCCACAACAACTAGACTTTTGGGGAATTTGAGTCCTTCCAATCTTTTGGACTTGGGGCCGAATATATTACATGCTGGATGGTCTCTGTCTTCACCTTCAGGTAGAAAAGCTCTCCAATACCAATCACGGTCTTGAACCGAGACAAAGTACTTGCCATCCAATGTTTTCTCTGATTCTGTTCTTTTCTGACCACCAAACATTGGGTGAAGAAGCATGTTACCTAGTACCTCCACTTCTGCCTCAGCTGCTCTCACCGCGACATGGTGAGCTATATTACCTCCTGAACTATCACCAGCCAAATAGACGTGAACCTTGGAATCTTTACCACTTTGAAGCCATCTTCTGGATTTGACCCACTTCAGAGCTGCCCAACCATCATCATATGCACATGGATATCGATACTCTGGTGAGCGACGGTAATTCACAGACACCACAACAGCATTACAAAGGCTAACAAGTCTGCGACAAAAGGTGTCATAAATAGCACTATTGGCAGATGAATGAGCGAAGCTTCCACCGTGAAAGAAGATAATCACAGGGACAATCTCAGTGGTGCTCAAGGGCTTCTCAAGATCCACAATCCCCCATTGAGCCTCGTTTTCAGGGGCTGGTCGGAAAACACGGTTTAGGAGGCCAGAAGAACGGTCAACGTGATCAAATGAGTAAACCCCATCTACTGGAATCGTGTTGGCAGTGACTTTACGTTCAAGGAACTCTGCCAATTCACGGTTAAAGGTCCCGTCTGGTCGGCGAAGTATATTATATGCCAATTTAAAGTTGGAGATGAGGACCCACGTGTTCAGTGGAACAACCATCTGCAAGTACAAGTTTTTCAAAGGATTTTCTCGAGAGAACGGGGGAGAAAAAAAGGAAGAGAACGAAAGGTTCATAAAGCGCTTTTATGTAAGAAGCGATCTAATTACGCTTCCATAAGATTCAGAAAATATATCAAGTTTACTTTATTCCCAGGACTCGGAATGTCAAATAAAAGCTCAAAAAACTCCACAGGCAAGCTATTAATCCGTTGCCACTCAATCCATTAGGCAAGTAAAGTCGAGGACAAACACAAACAAACCGGAAACCACTCAAATCACAGCCCCAGAAGACAAGCTTTGTCTATCGGAAGCACCAAATAGGAACAAGTTTAAAAGTTGAAGGAAGTCAAACATGTTAACGAATAATAAGATCACAGAGTCATTCGTTCCAAAATAGCAAAAAAGTGAACTCCAATGTTGTAAACCAAAGTCAAAATCTAAGTCCCAACAGTTTACAACAAAAAGGCCTAGACCATGAACAGACTTATACTAATTGTGCCAATAGAAAACTGATCAAAGAAGAGAGAGGACTGCATGCGAAAATAAGAAAACAGAAGTCAGGGACAAAAGAGAATACCTTGGATTCATTACGGTTGACGTCATTACCACCAGCCATGAAGATGAATTCTTCACCCAAAACCAAATAACCGGCCTATGCACAACTCAGAAAACAAACAAATTGCCCCTTAAAGAAGGAATGAACACGTGCGCTCGTATTCAGACCATCTCACAACCTCATTTTTCTCGACCCCAGAACACCCAACTCAAGACGACAACAGGCCAACAACACCGGAACAGAAAAGCAAGCAAGCTTAACAGATACGTAAAGGAACAGTTTTTATCAATCCAGCGCTTACAATATGTGTGATTCCTATTCAGTAAATGAGAGGTGAAGGAGTAGGCAAATAAAAGGAGACGCGGAACAGTGAGTGAGGTGGTGAGGAATCAAAAGACAGTTATAGGGGATTGTTTGAGACGAGAAAGAGAAGTACGTGGGGAGAAGATATAGATAGAAAAGAAAGGAAACGGATTGGAAGAGGGTAAACTGTAAGTGACTGATAGGAGGAAAGAAAAGATGAGAGGGAGAGAGCGGAGAGTCAAAAGAGGGAAGGAACGACGGAGATGGACGGAGACGACAAAAGCAGGCGGCCAACTTAAGCTGTTCTTGTGGGTCCTACCTACTCCCTCTTTTTCTGTCTTCTTTCTCACGTACACACTACATCCATACTCACCAATGCCAACTGCCTCTTTGTAAATTGTAACCAAGTCACTTCTCATCACTCTCTCTCTTATTTTTCCTTTTATTTATTTGAAATTATATTTATCTTCTAAAAATATATCTAAAGTAATGATTAAATTGTTTAATCGATGGTCTTTTGGAAGGCATTATAAAGTTATGAAATAATGGAATTTAAGCATAATAATAATAATAATAATAATAATAATACTCTCGCAAAACGAACGGAGAATGCAACAATTTCTTAATTGTTAAAGAAGAAACTCAGTGGCAGTGGAAAGAAATGCCGATTTCCAGGTTTGGCAATAGCTGTACGCATGAGAAATTAAAAGCTAAACGAGAAGGAAAAAGTAATAAGGGAAGCAGACAAAGACTTTGCTGCGTGCGGCCGACGCCAAGGCACGTGGCGACAAAGGGTTCCGTCTCGACTCTTTTGCCTAACCCCACCATCCCTCTTCCCTAAAGTACCCCTGTTCTTTCCCACAACCACGACATCGCCACTGAGGAAGACACCTGTTTTGTCCTCTAGGGGAAAGCGCGTGACGGCATGTCTTTTGTCCGGGCCTGAGGTGTCGTTTTTCGCCTTTCACAAATTAAATTTTCTTTTGTTTCTAGGGTCATCGAATGTGGGTTTTGGATTTTGTCGTATTCTATGGTTGTGTCCTGTACATCTCATCATCAATCCTGGCTCTGTGACACTTGTCTTCCGCAGAGAGCTCTGCCTGTTATGATGCCCCAACTTCCCCAAGACATTTCCCCTCAAAAGTCTTGTTCTTAATACGAGCTGATACGATGATCGAAGCCCTCGTCGTGGGGCCCCCTCCAAACTCCCCATGATGGGAATTACTGACTCTGTTTTTTGACACGTGGTTCTTTGACCTCGAGTTTTGGGAGTGATTGATAGATTTTTTTCTTTCAATGTGGGACCTTAACAAAAACTTTGAAATACGAACAGGTGCTCCAACCCCCTTCTCGTGGATCTCTGGCCGTTGGTTTAATTCTATATCAAACAAACCGAGAAATGTGGGACGTAAACTTGAAGTGAATACAGACCATAGGATTTGGCTTACTCGCACTTGATAGGGTAATCCCAAGATTGTTTTCTTTCATCAAAGTGGTCGCTCCTCGCTCCACGTCACTACGCCATTTTCATATTTTATTTATCGCATTCGTTTCGTAATAAACATAACCATACCCTTGATTTCTATATTGAAATACAAATTCAAGTTGCTTGTGTGATTGGTCTTATAATTCAGAACTTCCTTCTAATCTTATATCATTTCACGCTTATAAGACAACCATACGTCATTGGTTTAAGGTAGAAGATATTAATACTTTTAAATTTCATTAATTTATTATAATATTTTTATTATAAAATATTATTCTTTATGAAATTTTAGAATCACGCCCTCTATTAAGTTTTACTCATAATTTTTGTTAGCTTAGATAACTATACCAGAGGTAATGATCAGGGATTAGTAAATCACATAAATAGTATATATTAACTTGATTAAATGATTATAATTATATTATTATTTATACAATAATATATACATAAGATGTAATATTAATTTATTTTCATAAAATTGAAATATTATATTTTTAATTTTAATATGATAATCATTTTATTAATTTTGAATCAACATCGTTTCATTAATCTTCATCATCTATATTGATCTTAGTTTATGTGTATTAATAATTAAGATTGCTTGAAGATTTGGCAAGTGACGTTAGTAGATATACCAAAACTACTATCGTGGAGTTAAGGTTGAAAAAAATTGTAAATTTAAATATTTAGTTACCAGCTTTAAAGTTTAGACTACAAATATTAAATTGAGACGATGATTAAGGTTTTTTTTTAATTAAGCCTAAAATATAAGAATACAAAATTTTCAAAGTAAATAAATTTATACTAAATTTAGGATGTGCTTTATTTAGTGAGTATGAAAAAAGGTAATATGTATAGAATAAAAGATTAATTTTGGTAAATGATTATGATTATAGAATGATTATTTTGATTATCCATTTTTGAGTAATATCTCATTCCTCTCCCAATCTAGAGGAATGTATTTTATTGTTACATAGGAATAAGTATTATTATTAATTAATTAATTAAAATATAATTATTTATTAATTAAAATATAACAAATCATAATATAATTAATTAATTAGTTATAATATAATTAATAAAAATTAATTACAATATTTTAATTTAATCAATATATTATAATCGATTAAATACAATATAATAAATTAATTAAAATATAATTTTTTTATTTTTTATTTTTTTACTCACTAATTATTAATAATTATAATCATTTCTTTTTCTTAACTAATTATTATACTTATAATGATAATATTCGTTATCGTTCTTTTGTATATTTATTCTCGTTCTTAAGGAGACCCTTTAATGAAAAAAAACACGTTTCAACCTTCTAATTTACTGACTTCGTAAACTGTCACCTCCCCATTAATTACCGCGAGTTTTTAAAAATCCGTACAATTTTAAAGTGAAACAGACAACGCAAGTAGGTTTGCTTATATAAGAATGACGCAAGTCTAAGTACCGACTTGACGAAAATAATTAAATTCTTCAAAACGTTTGATTAGTTGGTTTCGGTGGTAAAAGTAAATCACGTGAATGAATCGTATCATCACGAAGGTGCAAGTAAGTATACACTCAGAAACTTTACCCTTTTGCTTTTATTTCCTTCCCCTATAAATATAAAATAGAGAAACAGTAAATTTTGGTACTGGTGGTTTAAAAGGCTTGGGAAGTATATTTTGTCGTATACGAAGTTGGTGGCTATGCATGTGCCACACACACACACACACACACTCCATACCAAACATATTTGCCGTGTTGTTCTACACTTTCTGCTTTTTATTGGTTTTGTTTTAGCAATTAGTGAACAGGTACCGATTTTTGTATCTTTCGCCAGTAGCTTTCCTAAATTAACGTGCGGCCCACAATGGGGCGCTCTTGTCCTCTTGCGCGTTAGGTCAACAACTAGGAGCAGCTTTTGGCTGCTTGTGCCGATTGGGTCAATCCCACCAAGTGGAAAGAGTTATCAGTTATTGCCATTTATCTTTTTTCTAATCGTATTTGGACCAGACATCTAACACCCTAAAAAGCATTCCATGTTCCTACTTATCTCCATTGAAAAAGAGCGGATCTTTCACTTTGTTTAGGTTTTGGTCTTTCTTTTCTTCAGGACATATCTTTGATCCTTTCGAGGACAACGTTTTGGATCTCAATTTTTATTTGTCCATCACCGAATATTTGGCATTAAGATGCTAGGGGAATTCGATTTTCTTTTAGTACGTGTTTGTCCAACACAAGATCAGGAATAAGCAGCCCCAATTTCTCAAAGCAACAGGGCCATACTCGGTGATTTTGTCAATGAAAGCAAGATTTAATTTCCATGCACGTAAAAGGATTAGTCTCTAATTTTGACGTTACCAAAAAGGAAACTTTTTATTGTTATTTATAATTTCAAAGAGGCTACATCATTGCGTTTGAGCATGCGTTTCATTAGTAGACAAATTTAAACACCTTTGATAGTTTGCTTTTTCATACACAAAAGGACATATACATCTCGCGTGTATTGTAAATGTCCTAATTTTTAAAAAATATTCATCAACTAAAATAAAATATAATTTCAACTTTAAACTTTCATTTCATTAATAATATCCTCAAATATGTATAAAAGTGAAGACTATAATAGTTATTGCAAACTGCAAAACAATGTTAGTGATAAATGTACACATTTTCTTGTGATTTTAATTATTTTAAACAATTTTTATTATTTTAAAGCCATTATTTAGTATTAGGAATTTTTAAAAAACTTTTGAAATTTTCAAATTAATTTAACCTAAAGTATTTTTAAGGTAAATTTAGAACAACCATATAAATTTTGTCATATATGCAATAATTAATTATATAATATTTATTAAAATAATTTAATTGGCATTCAACAACAAATACCTTTTAAATTTTATAATTGATGCAGACCCGAATTGGAGTAGGTTTATTGAGTCAATCTTAAGTCTGCAATTTTGTAAAAATAAATGTTCAAAATACTGAGCGTGTTTCAAGTAAAGACACTTTAATCACTTAAGTTAATGAGAGTTAAGAGTGCCAAATATGTAATCTTTAATTGAATTTAATGTAGTGCTTATGAAAACTTACCTTGGAGTGTCCCAATTTTATCAACAAACTCATCAGAAATATAGTTGGACTCTAAGTATCCTGCGAGAGTTTGGCTCTAACTTTTATAAGGGAACATAGTTGGTTTATGATTAGGATTCCACCTCCTCATGTTGATGAATCTTGTCTTGAACATACCCTTTTTCAGATTATTGAACCTCATATATGTCCTAAAACATACATACCTAAGAAAAGCTAATGAGGTCTTATTGAATAAAACAAATTCATTATACTGGTTAGGGTTGTATCATATTTTTATCCTATATTCTTTTCAAGACTTAGATCAAGATTGAAACTTTTAGTAATCATGTTTGAGAAGACATATTCTTAATTAGGATAACCTTTTAAGTCTCTTGGAGATTATCTTATAATCATCCAATATATTTTCATGTGTCTGTAATTTATAGGTTGAGATAATCTAAAATTGTCTCGTGAAATACCAATAAATAACTCTACATATACTTATTAGGGACAAGTATAAGAGAAATATCAACTTTTGAATATACAATTTAGGTGTTCTTACATATGTATACTTGAGACGTGTGGATGATTTGATAGAAATTGTCCTATAAAATAATTTTCTAGAATATTTATTTTGGAATACAAACGTCCACCATATAAAGAGATGCTTCCAAATCTCACAGGGATATAAATTGTCACTAAATCTCAACTATTGATTCATGTTAATTTTGACCATCTATCCCTTTATATAAGGCACATGACAAGGAAGATGGTTCACTTTTATTATTTTTAAAAATTTTGTATACTTTCTTAAGAGAGAAACCACATTGTCTTATTGTATGTTTGTTTTCATCGGAAGGTGGAAGGTTTAACACTAAGGTGATAAGATAAACTTGTCATATTTTTAAAGGTAAGAGTGCATCCCTTTTCTTTTTTTCTTGTAAAAAATGAAACCTAAAGAAGGTTAATGGAGTAGTGTTAACTAAATCAAGTTTATTTTTTAACTGATTTAGGATATATTGTTTGCCTCTCAGTTTCTTTCCAAAACATAAATTAAGAATGATTTTTTAAAGAATCAGGTACATAAAGGTGTATTACTAAGGATAACCTTTAAGACTCTCGAGGATTATCTTGAAATCATCCAACTATGTTATCACAAATCTACAACATATAATCCAAAATTGTCTCTTGAAAAACCAATTAATAAATCCACAAAAGCGTTATAGGGACATGTATAAAAGAAATATCAACTTTCATATGTCTAACTTAGTTTTCTTATGCACACCCACTTAAAGCGTATTGATGATTTAATATGAATCGCTTATAAAATATTTCTTAAGAACATTGCTTATGGAATAAAGTTATCCCTTATAAAGAGAGACATTTTGACTACCAACAAGGAGACGAACCATTACTCGATCTAGATTATTGATTTAAGCCAATCTTTATCATCCATTTTTCTATATAATACAAATGATGTGGAAGTGGTTCATCTTATCATTTTTGAAAATTGGTTCTTTCTTGAGATAAAAACTATCCATGTCTTTTCATTTATATTTGCTTTTTAAAGAAGGTTTAGCCTCAAGGTATTTTGATGAACCTGTCACATTTCTGAAGGTAAGATTACACTCCTTTATCTTTGTTTGAAATTTTAAAGAGTAGGAGGGGTGCTAGGACTTGTTCCTAGAGTGGAGCTAGTGGCTCTGACAGATATAGTGTTATGGAACAATAACGTCTAATCATAAGAACAACAATCATATATCTTGTAAGTCTACTAAGGCATTATCTCCTTCTCATAGCAATTAAAATTTCCTTTAGTAAATCTAATAAACCTGGATCAATTATGTACAATAAGAGGCTTAATCTTTCAAAACTCTTCATTAGACTTCCCACTTGGGAATGAAAAGATGAGGGAAAAGTTTTACATCCTTAAAGAAATCTCACATATGTATTAGGCGACAATGAGTGTACATAATACCTTAGGTCTAGTGCAGTGGGGTTCTATTACAATTCTTTTAAGCGTGAATTTCAACTTCCTCTCCATCCTATAATCCATCAAGTACTTAATACTACAGAATTAAGTCATATCCAATAGCAATCATATGCATGAAACTTGATGGTTAGATTCAACATTGCCTCTCACATTAAGGACGTGCCCCTTATCCTCGAGTTATTCAAATTTATGCACCAATGCGAATCTATTAGGATATATAGCAGATGGAATAGTTTGAGCATGAGGAATGAGTGTCGATTGCTAATTATGTCAAAAGGTTTGCACGAATTAAAATAAAGTTCATCTTCTTATTGAATGAGATATGCATACGATTCTTTAAGAATTCTATAGGTGAATAAATGAGAGATTTTTCTAGTGGGATAGGAACAACACTACCTTAATGTTTATATCCTAGAAATTATTTAATCTATGTTATCTTTTTCCACCCCAAAAGACTCTCTTTTTATGAGCATAGTCTAATTCAATCAAGGTTTTGTTATAAAGAAGGGCAGCCTCATTAGTTTATTTCTTTTTTCTGTATTTGATTGTATTTTTAAATATTATACTGATATCCATATTCTTTATATGACAAAGATGAATATGAACTAGATGTTCATATGGATTAAGGTGACCAATAAGAAAAGGCCTACTTATTTCATTCTTTAGAGAGAAAAAGAAAACAAAAGGTGAACTATAGTGGTGACATCACTATGATCAAATCAATTATCCATTTTGTTTTCAACACTACTTCTTAGCCTTTTTAGCCCTCTTCTCTTCATTTGTCCTAATTACTGGAAAAATTTGTTATTCTCTCTGTGCCTTTCAAGATGCTAGAAAATGAGTGTACTTTAACCTAAATAAGCTGAAAATTATCTTCAAAAACATTAAAATGAATTTAAGATGTTCTATGGGATGTTGACTCTCAAGGATAGAACTTAGAGAAATAGTTATTGACGCCATCCATATATTCTTCTATAGGCATCATGTCGTGGCGAGTTTACTTTGTTTTTCAATCTTTTAACACTTCTTTTCAAGCACAACATTGTATTTTCTCCTTTCAAGCTATCACTTCCATAGTCATGGCCATGAAAAGGTGTACAAAGAACTTGACAAATCAATTAAAAATAAGGAATAGGCTAAAGGTGCAACCTTAAAGGCCTATAGTGACCTTAAGGCTTTCAAGAAGGAGAAGGAAGTTATTAATGAACAAATGTTCAAGTGACTCAATGAGTTGGAAAGGGAGAACCTAATACTAAATTACAAAGAGGCAAGCCTTCAAGAATTAGATAAAAGTAATTACAAACCGATGAATAAGATAGTCTTAGAAGCGAAAAGTAGAGCTTATGAGAAATTATACCAGTGATAGAAAACTAAAGATAGAGAAATGATATATTTAAATTGGCAAGAGCTAGGGAACGGAAACTAATCAAGTTCGTCGTATAAAAACTAAAGCAAGGCGAGTGCTTGTGACTAAAATGATATTAAGAGAAGATGACAAAGATACTTTTATAGTCCTTTTATTAAAGTGTAGCAGATAACATCTCTTTAGGTAATCTTAGAATGTTTGAAATGTGTCATAACTTTACTTGTTGTTGACAGATCACAAGGGAAGAAATTAAATGAACTTTGAGGAAGATAAAGAGTGAAAGGAAGTAAAACATGATGAGATATCCATAGAGGTACGGAAGAGCCCTGGTAAAGAGGGTCTTACTTGGTTAGCCAAGTTTTTTAATTTGATATAAGCCTGCCAAAATGCTAGACAATTGAAGTCTTAGTATGCTAATTCCCCTATGCAAAAACAAATGGGACATCCAAAGCTATAACAACTATAGGGCACTAAACTATTTAGTCATACCATGAAATTATGAGAGAAGGTGATTAAGAAGAGAGTAAAAAAGGATGCACCTATCTCAAAAAACCAGTTTGGTTTTATGCTAGAAAGGTTTAGGCTTTACATCTCATAAGATTATTTGAATATTACAAGAAAAGACAACATAACCTAAACATAGTTTTTATTCACTTAGAGAAGGCTTACGATAGGATACCTAGGGAAATCATGTGAAGATGTTTAGAAGTTAAAGGAATTCATATAACTTATATTTAATTTAGCAGGGATATGTATGAAGGTGTAAAAACTAGAGTAAGGGCAATAAGAGGTGATGCAAAGTATTTTTCTGTTGATATTAAGCTACACTAAGGGCCTGTTTGGTTAAATGTTAATTAATGGAATAGAATGTAACGGAACGGAATGGAACGGTTTATAATGGAATGTAATGTAATACAGTGAAACATTGTTTGGGAGGGATGGAAGGGTTCATAATGTAATG
>JAOSBN010000004.1:9842836-9861953 GCA_027563595.1 Erythroxylum suave | reverse complement strand
CCATCCTAAACCCCCCAAATCGGAGGTTTCTTATTTTCACTGTTTAGGATGGAATGGAACGTAACATGAAACCCTCCACTTCTATCTCATTCCATTATAAAACTTCCTTCCAAACGATGAAAGTATGTTACGCTCCATTACATTCTATCCTAAACCCCTCAACCAAATATAGCTTAAGGTCCCTCACTGAGCCCTTTTTACTTGCATTAGTAACGGATGTGCTCACCAAGATTATTTAAGGGAATGTACTTTGGTATATGTTTATTGTTGATGACATAGTTTTAATGGATAAGATTTTTCTTCTTCATTTATATAAATCTTTCTTAATTGAACTTGTAATTTTTGTAATATTAAACTTCTTACCAAGAAGCCCGTAAGCCTAAAAAATATTAAAGGGATCCTGTTGAATAACCATAATAATAATAATAATAATAATAATAATAATAGCAGCGTCTTTAAAAAAAAAATCAATTGCTTTGAGTAGTTGGTTGGTATCTATAGATAGGTTATGATTGACAAACTCGTTGCATTCGGTTGGTGCGACGAGACGACTGAAAGCTTATGCATGCACCTGTTTAATAACTTTTGTAATCTTCATTTTATGATTTATCTCTTCCCACAAACGGCAAGACGATTCTTGAATTGACTTTGTAGAGGCTAAAGGGTGTACAAATGAACATTGGTGTGATGGTTTTTTTTATTCTTTTGTCTTGATCCTTAAATTTAGGTGATTAGGTTGTGTGCGTAAAGAAACCAGCAAAGAAAAACGTGGAATGTTGCTGGCTGGTCAGAATATATCAACCCAACTTGGTACAATGCATATGTTAGGTCCTTAATTGATTAGGTTCTTTATTTGACTAATCCAAAGTATGACACACATCATCACATTTACATCTTTACAATCATCCTAGTATTCGGTGCATAAAAAGCATCGATAAGGGTTTTAACCGTTAGGTATACGACCAAATATGGAATCATGTCTTGTTGAAGCCAATTCCTATTATGCTTTGGTCGGTTCTACCATGGAGATGGAGGAGGAGGGGATTAAAAAATTTTGTGGGTCGGCCATTAACTTTACTTGTGTCCTGTAAGGGGTGATATACAAGAGATATTCAGATTTTCATTCCTTTTCAGGGTCGAGTTAATGAACCTTTCAGTGGTTGGTGAGAAAAGGGCAGGTTTCTTGGTATGTATATTATGTCACTTCTTTAGTGCAACTTGGGCATTTTTTAATTACTAAACTTATTATCCCAACTCAATTTAACGCCACACTGCACGTTTTAAACTGTAAATGAAAGTAATCATCCTTCTATCTAAAGCAAAATAGGTAGCTAGAATTGTTATCGTCAGAGTGATTTCAATAATCTAACTTGAATTCTTTTATATAAGATGCGACGGGATCAACGAAATTATAAATATGTTATGTAATATTTCCTTCTTTAGTTTGGAGGTTTAGGCCAAGGATTGATCTTTTTCTGCATTTGAAAAGACTTTAAGGCAAAGCAAAATGGCCGTTAACTATATCATACAGGACAGAAAGAAATATCAATTGTGAATCGGTTGGGGGTTAGGGGTTTGACAACAAACAAGGCCTGTTGCAAAGCAGTATCTGAAGCCGTATTATTGAATTGTGGTAGGCAATAAAGTAATTATCATTTCCTTCAAAGTCAATCATGTTATATTCTTCCCATTAACTCAATTTAGTTAGGGGACCATGTCCATGTGTTAGTTAACCATAATGGAATCAATTAGGCATCAGTCGAGATGAACCCAGATCAATAAATGCAAACCCAGATTAAAGTAGTTGCATAATTACATGAGCTCAATGAGAACACAACGGTCGTTCCAGGATAAGTTTTATAATAGGAATGGCACAAACAGATCAATATAAAATAGAAATCATTATGTAAACAAATGGATAATGGGACTGAGTCAGAATGCATGTTATCCATTAAATAGAATAGAGAAAAAGGGTAATTGATAATCACATATTTAAAAGACAATTAATGGGTGATTGACAACAGTGAATGATGACAGCATTGTAAGTATACAGAATATAAATATTGGAGGGGTTCCCTTAATGAGAACAACTTCAGGTTGATGTTCAGAATGTGTCTTCCTGTTTCAATGAGAATCTTTTTCTCCGAAACTTTAGATTTAATTAGGGTAAAAGATAAATGGTTCCCATTTGGTCTCATCAATTTCACTAAATTTACAAATTTAACTAGATCAGTAAGGCAAAAATTTGGTGAAAACCCATATTTTGTATAAAATTTAATACCATTCTCTTTTGTTGTTAAATTTGCTTTATCTGATATTTTTGGGACAAGTATTATTATATATGTTGAAAATTAGCAAATTATACAGCTAGAATATATCCAATATATCAATTTATTGATCTACCATTAGGCTTAGCCAAACTTGTCTCGGCTCAAAATCAAAATGTCCAGTCTGAGTTGATTAAGCTTTGGCCTAAGCTTGAACTTTTTATTTTCAAAATTTTAGACTTCAATTTAGACTCTAGCTACCTTATTTAGCTCGGACTAAAGTCCAAAACTCTAAAATAAAATGACTCATTTTAAATAAAATAACGTTGTTTTTTAGCTTTAAAAATATATGTTAATCGAGTTTGACTCATATCCGATAAGGTTTCGAGCCACCCAATTACAAACTGGCTCATGCTTGAAGCCAGATTTTGGTGATCATTTTGCTAAGCCTATTCATTATATTTATATAATAAGACTTAATATATTAATAATGAAAGTAATTGATACTTTATTATTTTAGTTATTACATAATAACTAATAAATTATATATTTAATCAAAATTTCAATACTATCAATTATATTAATAATGATCAATATCTTTATATTTTTTAATAATATGATAAAAATTATTACTATCTTTAACTCTTTTAACTAAACTTTATTTAGCTAAATTCATATACAAGTTTAGCTAAAAAGTTTGAGGGGATATTTGTACTTGTATTTATTTCTGATATATGATTTCAAGTTATATCCTCGTACTAAGAATTTATAAATAAAAAATCTTACAAGTTGATAGAATTAAATCCGTATTATTTATAATAAATGTCTCAGACCTCAAGCTCAGATCTTAGACAACTAAGATCAGAATTTAAATGGGCTTGGAGTTTGCAAATACTCTCTAGGCCCACTTGAAATTTGCGTGACTTTTACTTAAGGAGATGGCCGGTTGTTTGAAATAAAGTGGTATTCAAATAATAAAATCTACTAATATTATAACAAAAAAAATAATTTTGCAACGATAATTAATTTAGTAATTTCACATATGTCATGACTCATTTCTTCCCGAGACGCTAGTCTATTGAAAATACATATTCATTACATCATTTTGTTAAAGAAATTCAATAATTAAGTTCACTTAATCATTTTTTTAGAAGTTCATTTATTCTCAATTTGTTTATTTATTTTTGTTAATTTGATTATTCTAATATTTTGCCTATAAAAAAGACATTTCCATATACAATTTATACCTTATTAAATTTTATAAGTTGCTTTCCATATGAATATTGTTAATGAATTTAGTAGTTTCTCTGTCCTTTTTATACCCCACTTTATGTTGTTTTCTATTCTTTAATAACTTTACATTAAAATTATAAAGTACAGTTAATATTTGCAAATAAAAACATAAGAAATTTCAATCTTTGTCCACATTTTCAATAATATTTGCTTCACTCTTTTTTGGTTAAGAATGATGTAATGGTAATTAGGAGTTTGTCCTTCAGGACTTGGTAGACATAGAGTAATTAAGTAGCCAAGTCTGATAATGCTCGGTTTGCCATTTCCTTACATAGACCAAAAAAAAACCACATTTGATACCCGCAACTTACCAAGTCTAAAAAATGATTTAAGTTGGAATATGCATAATTTACCAATAGTTACATCACGTTTTATACAATTTGGCTTCATACCATATATGTTAATAATTCAACCTAAAGGTATAGATGCGAGCAACAAAGCTTCCAGTGGACTTTTTTCCATACACAATTCACCAAAGTTACATACACATATTTATAGTTTAAACAGTGTAGAATACTTCGATGTAATAAATTAAATCATACAAAGGAATAAGAAATCTTATGCTTTGAGAACTAATTATATAGAGCTTGTTATCATTTAATAGTATGTGCATTTATTAATGTTACATGCCAATTTGACTAAGATTTTTTCTTAATAACATGTCATTACATTTTTGGAAACATACAAAATCTTGACACTAACTTGATTTCATTCTTTCTTTTTTTGGATAAGATATACCTTTTATTTATCAAAACTAGGATAATAATCCCAAACAATAAAAGGGGCATACAAATGGGAGTGTCGAGCTAACTCATGAGCCTCGACATTGTAGTGCCTACTAATCTAGCGCCACTAAAACATTAGTTTTAAGTTTGAGAATACCTAAGCAATCATCTATAAGTTTACCAAAATCAAATGAGTCTTCTATAGGTGATTGAAAAGGTAATAGACTTCCTGAGCATCCACTGCAATAGAACACGATCCATGGAGATGCAAATCAATCCAGGATAGAAGAGAATGACAAGCTATAACTTCTGCCATCTTAGGCTCAAACACCCTTGGATACAGACTTGAGAGAGCAAGCATAACATTTCCTTCACTGTTTTTAACCACTGCTCCATAACCAATTTTGTTCATTTGGGGAAAAGATGTTGCATCTACAAAGCAACTCCACTACAACGAAACACCTACATTTGGATCACAATCAACAATTCTATTCGATTGAGAAGGGCCACTAGGATTGCTGGATACAACAAAAATCGGATTATAAAGGTCTATTGCTACTATCCAGTCTTGAAGAAACGAAGATGCCATTGCTAGAACTTGCGAGCAAGGCGTGATCTTATCTTCCCAAACAAATTTGTTTCTGCTACACCCTTGCCATAAGACCATGCAAACATTCCTCATTTTATCAACCGGAACAATCTTGGAAGCATTGCAGACACACGTAAATATATTTGACCCAAACGAGCTAAAATTCAATCCAAATTCATTCCAAATCTCTCTCGCTACAAAACAGCCCAAAAAAACATGGAAACAATCTTCGTTACCTCCACAATGGCCACAACTTGAGTTAATATCTATTCCTCGTCTAAATATTCTCTCTTTTGTAGGAAGAATATCCCTTAAAAGTCTCCACATGAAAGCTTTAACTTTAGGAGGGATTTTTAATTTCCACAAAAACTTCCATATATCATCTCGCTCATCATAAGGACCCTTCTTCAAAATAAGAACTTGGTAATGCCCAGACTTGATAGTGTAATTACCTCTCTTATCAAAGTGCCATAGCCATATCTTGTCTACTCCTCAAACCTCACGGGATCTTCAAAATATGATTCACTTCTTCCTCACAGCACACCTCTTGAATCTTCTCCACATTCGAGCATCTATTCTCCCAATTAATAAATGCCTGAACCATTAGATTACAATCCTTAGCCCCTGTTCCTTCAAGCAATCAAAAATTTGAGTCCCTAGGTATCTAAGGATCCAACCAGAAATTTGTTGATTCCCCATCTCCAATCGGAATTCTGGCACCTAACTTAATCAATTCCTTTGCTTGCAATATTCCTCTCCATGTGAAACTTGGTTTAGAACCCAAACCAGCATTCATGTAGTTCCCTCTACTGAGTTCCCTCTATTTAGCCTTGAACACCCCAAAAAAGAGAGTGTTGGATTCTGTAAACAGTCTCCAACCTTGCTTAGCAAGAATTGCTAAATTAAAGCACCTTAAATCCCTAAAACCCATGCCACCATCTGCTTTACTATCACACATTCTTTCCCATGATAACCATGAATATTGTTCCTCCTTCCTTTTTCATACCCCACCAGAATAAGTTCTTGATTTTTTGCAATTCCACACAAATAGATTTTGGAATCATAAACACAATCATACAATAAGAAGGAATGGCTTGAGCAACAGATTTTAAGATTACCTCCTTACCAGCTCTTGATAAAAAAATATTATTCCAGGTAGTCACCCTATGCCATAATTTATCTCTGATATAATTAAAAATATTTTTCTTGCTTCTCCCAATAAAAGATGGCAGTCCCAAATATTTCCCTTGATCCAACGGGGTGTAAACCCCAAGAATATCAGATAATTTCCTCCTCTCATCAAGCTTAACATTTGGGCTAAAAAGATTGCTTGATTTTTGATAATTGATAGACTGACCAGAAACTACTTCATTTTTTTCAAAATACGCTTAATAGCACCACATTCAATCTCAGAAGAATTAAAAATTAATAACGAATCATCTGCAAAAAATAAATGAGATATTCGTGACAATCTAGAATTAGCTCGGCAACCATGAATGAATCCTCTCCTCTTTGCTTGACAACGAAGACAAGAAAGACCTTCTGCACAGATAATAAAAAGGTAAGGAGAAATAGGGTCCCCTTGACGAATGCTTCTACTTGGAATGATAGGGCCAATCTCACCCCCATTTAACAAAATCGAATACTTTACATCCCTCACACAAAAAGCATCATCAATTTGATCCACCTAGCATCAACCCAAAGAAATCATCATAGTTTCAAGGAAACCTCAATCTACTCTATCATATGCCTTAAAGATGTCAATCTTCAATGTAGCACCCCCCGATACACCTTTTTTAGCTTTCATCCCATGAATTAATTCAAAGGCATCTAAAACATTATCAGAGATTAACTGCCCTGGGACAAAGGCCAACTGATACGAAGAAATAATATGAGGAAGGATATTTTTCAACCAATTGGCTAAGACCCTAGAAACTATTTTGTACAATACATTACATAAAGCTATAGGTCGTAGATCTTTCATATGCTCAGGTTAGCAATTTTTGGAATTAAAACAACGAAGGTATCATACAGTGTAGTAGGGAAGGTACCTAACATAAGCCATGTATTACACAGTCTTTGACAATGTCATCTCCTATCACCCCCCAAAACTTCTGATAAAAGGCTGGATTTAATTCGTCCGGGCTCGAAGACTTATCCGGGTGCATATGAAAAATTGCAGCTCTGAACTTCTCCTTTGAGAATGGAGCTAGAAGCAGCTCGTTGTCTTATTGGGTAACACGGCTTTGGACAGTGCTTTCGAGCCAGCTATAATCTGCCTCTCCTCCACTAAACAAATCTAAAAAAATCTTCCTTTCGGATCTGACACCAGGTTGTTCAAACTATCCCCCAAGGCTTTGATTATATTATTTTTCCTTCTCACTTTAACTTGGGAATGGAAAAATTTAGAGTTCTTGTCCCCATCCTTCAACTAAAACGCCTTCGCTCGCTGCCTCCATCGAATTTCTTCTTGCTCAAGTAACCGATTATATTTATCCTTCAATCTCCCTACTTCGACATTATCATCATAGATGCTACTGCCCAAATATAATTCCAATTCAGCTCCCACTTCCTTTTTCTTTTTAGTTAGATCTCGATTAAGCCTACCACCTCATTCTTCCAATGCCACACAACAAGATTTCTTTTTATCCATTGTACAACGTAAACCTGGCTCCCTCCACGCTTCCTTCACAACATTCATAATATCATATTCAAGGAGCCATGAATTCTCAAACTTAAACCTCTTCCTACTCCATGCATGAAACGACTTCTCAAGATCAATAATAAGGGGCATATGATCCGAAACAGTAGTGACAGTTGCAAAGTAGAGATAGTCTGGGAAAAGATTGAGGAAATCACTAGTGGCCACAACTCGATCCAACCTTTCCCTCACAAAAGTATTTGTACCAATACGTCTTTCCCACGTAAATAAAGAACCAGATATGGGCACCTCAAAGAGATGATCATCCTGTAAAGCACTTCTAAAACCCGACCAAAGAAAATTAGGGTGTTCAATGCCTCCTTGTTTCTCCATGGGCGATATCAAATCATTAAATCCCCCAACACAGAGCCATTTTTCATTGCTCTGAGAAGCCAAAGAGTGGAGGAGGTTCTAAGAATCAGTTCTTCTTTGTCTCTCAGGAAAGTCATATTAGGTAGTAACTATTTATTAGTTTACGTTCCATCTTAAAGCCCACAAATCGGAGGTTTATTATTTTCACTATTTAGGATAGAATAGAACGTAAAATGAAACCTCCGCTTCTATTCCATTCCATTATGAAACCCTCAACCAAACGATGGAAGTGTGTTATGTTCCATTTCGTTCCATTCCTAACTCTCCATCCAAACAGGCCCTTACGAAATAAGACTTGCACATACAAAAGGAGGGGTTTAATTAGAATTCCATGTCAACATGTTTATGCTACAAGCATATATGATGGCTTCAAACCAGAAGCTTATATGGCCTTAATTTGTAGTAAAGACAAATTTAAAGTTGCTTACGCATATCATATTTTTCTAATTCTTAGTAATGATTTGTGGCCATCCTCGACCAAGTATCATAGTTCTAAAATCCTTTCACCATAATACATGAAAAGGGATGAAAGACGAAAAAAGACAAGGAGCATAGGGATAAGAAAGGAACATAACCTATATAAAGTGTTGGCCCCGAATTTTTATTTATTTAGTTAAGCATGATTTAAATGAATTAGGAGGTGTTGATGATTTAGTTTTTGGAGTTTAATTATTGTGTTAATGTTAGTAGGATTTTTATCATATGGTTTAGTGGTGTTAAAGTAGTAAGAAAGAGTTAAGCGCATTTTTGGAAGATCACTTAAGAGAAAGAGATGAGCGCATTTTTGGAAGATCACTTAAGTTTAGAAACCAAGAAGCATTAAATTAAGGGTATGATGGACTTTTCATACTCATTAAGGGTAAAAGAAGGGGAAGAAAAATTTGTGTCTTGCATTTGGAGTGGAAGAAAACGAAAATTGAAGAGACGAGAAGAGAGAGTTGTCGTGTGAGAGAAGAAGAGAAGAGAAGCTAGCTACGCTTTTACTTTTTCTTAGTTCTAGAGAGTGATTTTGGAGTTGCTCAAGAAGGGATAAAGAAAGAGGAAGATTAGAGCTTCCATTTGAGCAAAGAAACTCATTGACTGGTGGAGATTCAAGGTAAGTTATGTTTGAACATTTGGATTTTTAGAAGGGTTTTAATTTGTGAAACTTAAGAAATGCATGGGTTTAAGTATTCTAGGATTAATGTTAGTGTATGTATTTCTTTGAGTTCTTCATTTGGAAGTCCTATTGAAATTAGGATTTTGGCAATATTGAAGGAAATCAAGAGAAGAGACAAGAGGAGCAAGAGGAAAGGCATTATTGAGCTATTGATAAGCAAGGAATTCAAGGTGGGTTCCATTTTTATAATTGAATAACAAAACCATTAATGTTTCTTCAAAAATTAAGAAAATAATTGTTTTCAATTGTTTAATAAATGTGCATTTATTGTTCTTAAATGCTTTGAGAGAATGTAATATGGTTGGCATGTGAATATTGTGTGATGATTTATGAAAAGAATGCAAAAATGATTTTATTTTCTTATGAAATGTTTATGAAATCACTTTTTGAAAAATATGCCCTTTTAGGCAACAAGTGTACAAGATATGAAATACATGATATGTGGGTTTGGTTTGGTCCATTCGTCAAGTGCACTCTAACTTAAGGCTTCTCCTGCCTGCCTGCTAGTGGCATGGAGCTCCTTTCAGGACTCCCTCATGTTTACAACTACACAAACCACTAAGTGGGATTGCGTTAGTTCGTTCTATTCACGACTACACAGGACCATTTTATGGGAATGTGTTAGCTCGTTCTGTTTATGGACCACCCAGACCATTTTGACGTGCTTATGTGTTGACAAGATTATTGAATATATGAATGGCGTTGCTTATAAGTGTTTGATAATTGAGAATTGGGAAATATGTGTTTCATTATGCATTTTGCATTATTAAAATGGTTTTGCTTGTTACCAATTATAAGATTTCTACCCATAAGCTTTGAGCTCACCCCCCATTCTGTCCTATCTATAGGTGATGAGCAAGAAATCGAGTGATCGAGTTTAAAGGCATTACTCTAGATTTTTGTTTATTTTGTACTACAAGTTCGCTTTCGCAAAAAAAGGCTTTAGTTACATTTTGAGCAATTTGACTTGATGTAACTTTTGTATTTTGGATTATGATGTATTAAGGCTTGAAATGCCCATTAAAGCTTTGTAAACTCTTATCTTTGATGGAAATGAAAAATGATTATGTTTTTGTTTATGATTCTCAAAGCTTGTACATTTTATTTATTTTAAGCATTCATGAGGGTAAAGTTATTTTGACCTCGAGGGCAAATCTGAATTGATCTAGGTTGAATCAGACAAAGTCATCTTCTTAGAAGTGGTAGACTTAACTCTTTAGCTTTCCAATGATATATAGTATAAAATTTTTGGAAATTGTGATTGGAAGATATGATATTTATGAATTAGTAATGCTACATAGGATGGCTGTAGTGAAAGATGTGAGTTTGATGTACGTGAGGGATCAATAGAGTTGAGGTTGGGAGTTTAATGAAATCAATGTGATAATGGAATTGTTTGAGAAAGTGATTTTAGGAAGATTTGAGAGAAAATGTTATTGGATGTTTGGGTCAGGGATTTCATATTATATGGTTTCGCCACGGTGAACTTTTCCCGAGAGATTTTTAGACCTCAACCTTAGACTTTCGCCACAGCAAAACATTTAGTTTGTCGTGATGAACTTTTCCCGAGAGTCCCTAGGAAATACTTACTCGTTTCACCATGGCGAAACATTTCGTTTGTCGCAGCGAACTTCGCTTGAGAGTCACTTCGAATTTCACTCCTGTTTCTCTGTAGTGAATTTGTCCCGAGAGATTTTAAGGCACCTAGTGTGTAGCATAAGGTGTCAACGCTTCCTCCTCCTCCTTTGCCTAATATGGATCTGCGGTTCTTTCAAGCCTTCACTTAGGCTTTCGCATATGCCATTGGTCAAGGGTTGCAAGCTCCAATCCCAGCTCCAGTGGAGAAGAGTGGACAATATGATAATCTCCGCAAGTATGGAGCAGTAGGTTTCAATGGTACTACAAATCTGGAAGAGGCTGAAGCATGGTTGAAGAGAACTGAGAGAGTCCTGCTTCAGATGAAGTGCTCTGATGAAGAGAAACTAGATTATGCAGTAAGCTTACTATAGGGAGACGCACTGCATTGGTGGGAATCAGTGCCTTACAGTCAGGTTATGCCTCCAGTGTTGTCATGGAAAGATTTTGTAGAGGTGTTCAAGAAGAAGTATCTCTCCAGGGTTTATGTACAAAAGAACGCCAGGAAGTTTCTAAATCTCACACAGAGGGACATGAGTGTGAGTGAGTATGAACTGAACTTCACTTAGCTTTCCCAATATGCGGCTAACATAGTGGCGAACGAGGAGGACAAATGTCGTAAGTTTGAGAGAGGACTTCATTTGGGGATCAAGGAGAAGGTACTGATCCATAATTTCTGTGACTATCAACAGTTGATAGATGCTGCACTTCAGGCCGAGAAACTGGAGAATATCACGTCTGAAGTGAATAAGAAGAGGAAGAACCGGGAGCAGTCTTCCAAGAAGGGAATGAGCACTCCAATGCCTGAGAGGAGTACAAGAAGCTTCCACACTCAGAGTGAGGTGGGGAGTAGTGCCTCCACTAAGAATCAGGAATCAAGGGCAGCTTCGATGCAAACCTCAATGGTGGGAGGCCATAGCAAGGTGGAGAGGAGCAGGTACACAAACCCTCAATGTGAGCATCGTGGGAAGTTTTACAAAGGAGAGTGTTTCAAGCTACTTGGAGTGTGTTTTAGATGTGGGGAGAAGGGAAACATGATCAGGGAATGTCCCCAAATGACAAGGCAAGAGGGATCGCAGTTGCAAGCCCTAAGGAGAGTAGAAACAGTGGGAACTAGGCCAATCACTGAGGTAGGCAATTCTGGGGCTACAAGGAAGGCTATTCCTCTAGGGAGGCAAAAGGGTCAGGCACAGGCTAGGGTAGTTGCTATGACCAGAGAAGAGGCTGCAGTCGCACCTGAAGTTGCCACGGGTATGGTACGTTTACTTAATTCTGAAGTATAAGTTTCGATTGATACTGGCTCCACGCATTCATTTGTTTCTACAAGCATGACGTTATGTGATGTAAATTTGGTGCCTTTAGAAGATCCATTGGTTGTTAGCACTCCTTTAAAGAGGAAGATAATAATAAGTCAAGTGCATAGAGATTGTGAACTGGTAATTGAAGGTGCTAGACTAGTAGTATACTTGTTGCTGTTAGAGCTAAAGGGTTTAGATGTTATATTGGGTATGGATGCCATGGAAAAATATGGTGCAAAGTTAGATTGTAGTCTCAAAGAGGTAGAGTTTGACTTAGGTAATGGAGAGAAGGTGACTTTTAAAGGAGACAAAAGAATGTCATCACCTAGAATGATCTCAACTTTGTTAGTTGACAGGATGATGGAAAAGGGGTGTGAAGTCTTCTTGGCATGCGTTATGGATACCAATGTGGATGAGAGGAAGTTATAAGATTTTTTGATTGTGAGGGAGTTTCCCAATGTGTTTCCAGAAGACTTAATTAGTTTGCCACCGGTGAGAAAAATTGAGCTTGCCATCGACTTGATTCCCGGTACCACACCTATTTCTATACCACCATATAGAATGGCGCCAACTAAATTGAAGGAGCTCAAGGAATAGTTGGAAGAGCTGTTAGAGAAGAGGTTTATCAGGCCAAGTTCGTTGCCATAGAGAGCGCCTATTCTATTTGTTAAGAAGAAGGATGGGACATGGCGCATATGTATTGATTATCGGAGACTTAACAAGGTGATTATTAAGAACAAGTATCCTCTGCCACGAATCGATGATTTGTTTGACCAGTTGCAGGAGGCACGAGTCTTCTCTAAAATTTATCTTAGGACAGGCTATTATCAGCTTAGAACCAAGGCTGATGTTAGCAAGACGACTTTTAGGACTCATTATAGGCACTATGAGTTCCTAGTCATGCCATTCGAATTGACTAATGCTTCGGCTGCATTCATAGATTTTATGAATAAAGTCTTTAAAGAGTATCTGAATCAGTTTATCATAGTGTTTATCGATGACATTCTGGTTTACTCCAAGGACGAAGAGGAATATGAACAACATCTTTGGATGGTGTTGCAAACATTTAGAGAGAGGGAACTTTATGCCAAGTTCAGCAAATGTGAATTTTGGCTTCATGAGGTAATATGTGATCTCAAAAGATGGAGTACATGTTGATCCGAGAAAATTGAAGCAGTGGTGAAGTGGCATGCACAGAAAATAGTTGTAAAAGTCAGGAGTTTTTTAGGTCTGGTAGGCTATTATAGGAGGTTTGTGGAAGGATTTTCTATGATAGCTGCTCCGATGACCAAATTATTAAGGAAAAATCAGAAGTTTATCTAGAGTGACGAGTGTCAAAAAAAGTTTTGTAGAGCGTAAGCACAGATTGACAAGTGTCCAATTCTGACCTTGCTTGTGGAAGATGAAGGTTATACAGTTTACAGTGATACTTGAAGGAAGGGTTTGGGTTGTGTGTTGATGCAAGGAGACAAAATAATAGCTTATGCCTCGTGGCAATTAAAGCCGTATGAGTTGAATTATCCAACCCATAATCTGGAATTGGCAGCAATAATTTTTTCCCTAAAAATTTGGAGACATTATTTGCATGGGGTTCAGATGAGGATTTTAACAAATCACAAAAGTCGCAAGTATTTATTGAGTCAAAAAGAGCTAAATTTGAGACAGAGAAGGTGGTTAGAGTTGCTTAAGGATTATGACCTGTTGATTGAATACCACCCAGGAAAGGTGAATGTGGTAGCGGATGCCTTGAGCAGGAAATCATCCATAACCCATGTTCAAACAGTTTATCTACCATTGATGAAAGAGATGGCTAAGCTTAGAATAAGTTTGACACAGGAGGAGCCATATTGCATTATTGCTAATTTCAGAGTGAGACCGATACTCAAGAAGAAAGTTAGGGAGTTATAAGCACAAGATGCCGAATTAAACAAACTTCGAGAAGAAGTTCATAATGGTAAGAAATCTGAAGTAGTAGTGAGGGATGATGGACTTATAGTTGTAGGCAGCCGACTCTATATCCCAATTTTCTAGGAGGTAAAGGATGAGATACTTGATGAGGCACACAATACGCCTTATGCTATGCACCCAAGTAGCACCAGGATGTACAAAGATTTGAAAGAGTATTTCTGGTGAAAAGGCACGAAGATGGATGTAGCAGAATATGTAAGTAAGTGTGTTGTGTGTCAGCAAGTCAAGGTTGAATACCAGGCACCTTTAGACTGATTCTCTGCATGTACTAACAAAGAAGTATATTGATGAGATAATAAGACTGCATGGGATTCCAGATTCTATAGTTTCTAATAGAGATCCTTGATTTACTTCAAGATTCTAGGGAAGCTTGCAAGAAGCTCTGGGAACCAAGTTGAATTTTGTCACTGCTTTTCACCCCCAGACAGATGGTCAATCTGAGAGGACCATTTAGACCCTTAAGGGAATGCTCAGGGCATGTGTGATGGATTTCAAAGGAGCTTGGGATGAGCATTTGTCATTGGTCGAATTTACTTACAATAATGCGTATCATTCGAGTATTCAGATGGCTCTTTATAAAGCACTGTATGGGAGGAGATGTAGAACTCCTATATGCTGAGATGAAGAAGGAGAAAGGAGATTAATGGGACCAGAGTTACTTCAAATGACAGTTGGCAAGGTCAACTTAATTAAGCAGAGGCTAAAAGCAGCACATGATAGAATAAAAAGCTATACTGATGCACATCGGAAAGAAATGGAGTATGAAGTGGGTGAGAAAGTTTTCCTTAAGACTTCTCCTTGGAAAAGAGTCATTAGGATTGGCAAGAAGGGTAAATTGAGTCCAAGGTATGTAGGTCCTTACGAGGTTCTTGAGATAATTGGACAGCTAGCCTATAGGTTGGCATTGCCGTTGGAATTATCACAGATACATGATGTCTTCCATGTTTCTATGTTGAAGAGGTATAGATCGGATCCCTCTCACATCATTCAGCCTACTAAGGTCCAATTGACAGATGATCTGACTTGTGAGGAGACTCCAGTAGAGATTTTAGATACTAAGGAAAAGGTCCTCAGGAACAAGACAGCTCAGTTAGTCAAAGTCCTGTGGAAAAACTATTCCGTGGAAGAGGCTACGTGGGAGCCCTTGGAAGCCATAAGAGAGAAGTATCCACATCTCTTCGATGATTTAGGTGATAATTTCGAGGACAATTTTTTTTTAAGGGGAGAGATGTTGGTTTCGAATTTTTTTCTATTTAGTTAAGCATGATTTAAATGAATTAGGAGGTTTTGATGATTTAGTTTTTGGAGTTTAATTATTGTGTTAATGTTAGTAGGATTTTTATTATATGGTTTAGTGGTATTAAAGTAGTAAGAAAGAGTTGAGGGCATTTTTGGAAGATCACTTAAGTTTAGAAACCAAGAAGTGGAAGAGAAATTTGTGTCTTGAATTTGGAGAGGAAGAAAACGAAAATTGAAGAGACGAGAAGAGAGAGTTGTCGTGTGAGAGAAGAAGAGAAGAGAAGCTACATTTTTACTTTTTCTTAGTTCTAGAGAGTGATTTTGGAGTTGCTCAAGAAGGGAAAAAGATAGAAGAAGATTAGAGCTTACATTTAAGCCAAGAAACTCATTGATTGGTGGAGATTCAAGGTAAGTTATGTTTGAACATTTGGATTTTTAGAACAGTTCTGATTTGTGAAACTTAAGAAATGCACGAGTTTAAGTATTCTAGGATTAATGTTAGTGTATGTATTTCTTTAAGTTCTTAATTTGGAAGTCCTACTGAAATTAGGATTTTAGCAATATTGAAGGAAATCAAGAGAAGAAACAAGAGGAGCAAAAGGAGAGGCATCATTGAGCTATTGATAAGCAAGGAATTCAAGGTGGGTTGCATTTTTATAATTAAATAACAAGCCATTAATGTTTCTTCGAAAATTGAGAAAATAAACGTTTTCAATTGTTTAATAAATGTGCATTTATTGCTCTTGAATGCTTTGAGAAAATGTAATATAGTTGGCATGTGAATATTGTGTGATGATTTACGAAAAGAATGCATAAATGATTTTATTTTCTTATGAAATGTTTATGAAATCACTTTTTAAAAAACATGTCATTTTTGGCAACAAGTTTACAAGATATGAAATACATGTTATGTGGGTTTGGTTTGGTCCATTCTGTTCATCAAGTGCACTCTGACTCAAGACTTCTCTCACCTACCCACTAGTGGCACGAAGTTTCTTTTAGGACTCTCTCATATTTACGACTACGCAAAACCACTAAATGGGATTGCATTAATTCGTTCTGTTCACGACTACACAGGACCATTTTATAGGAATGTGTTAGCTCGTTTTGTTTGTGGACCACCCGGACCATTTTGACGTGCTTATGTGTTGACAAGATTATTGAATAGATGAATGGTGTTGCTTATAAGTTTTTGATAATTGAGGATTGGGACATATGTGTTTCATTATGCATTGTGCATTATTAAAATGGTTTTGCTTGTTACTGATTATAAGACTGCTACCCACGAGCTTTAAGCTCACCTCCCATTCCATCCCATCTACAAGTGATGAGCAAGAAATCAATTGATCGGGTTTAAAGGCATTACTCCAGATGTTATTTTGTATTCCAAGTTCGCTTTTGCAAAACAAGGATTTAGTTGCATTTTGAGCAATTTGATTTCGTGTAACTTTTGTATTTTGGATCATGATGTATTAAGGCTTAAAATTCCCATTAAAGCTTTGAAAACTCTTATCTTTAATGGAAATGAAAAATGATTATGTTTTTATTATGATTCTCAAAGCTTGTACATTTCATTTATTTTAAGCATTCATGAGGGTAAAGTTTGGGTGTTTTGACCTTTAGGGCAAACCTGAATTGATCTAGGTTGAATCAGACAGAGTCGTCTTCTTGGAAGTGGTAGACTATCTCTTTAGCTTTCCAATGATATAAAGTATAAAATTTTTGGAAATTGTGATTGGAAGATATGATCTTTACAAATTAGTAATGCTACATAGGACGGCTACAGTGAAAGATGATAGTTTGATGTATGTGAGGGATCAATAGAGTTGAGGTTAGGAGTTTAATGAAATCAATATGATAATGGAATTGTTTGAGGAAGTGATTTTGGGAAGATTTGAGTGAAAATGGTATTGGATATTTGGTTCAGGGATTTCATATTCGAGGGTTTCGCTGCAGCGAACCAAATTCATCCATGGCGAACTTTTTCCGAGAATCCCTAGGAAATACTTACTCATTTCGCCATGGCGAAATATTTAGTTTGTCGCGGCGAAATTTGTCCAAGAGTCACTTGGAGTTTCACCCCTATTTCGTCGTGGAGAAATATATAGTTTGCTGCATCGAATTTGTCCTGAGAGATTATAGGAAATATTTCCTAGTTTCGTTGCGACGAAACATCTAGTTTGCCATAACGAGCCCACCCACGCTGATGCTGAAGATCTTGCTTTTAAATTTGAAGTTTCGATTTCCATCCCACTAGTTGTCACCCGACTTTTGTTGTCAATTTAAAATTATCAATGAAAAGAAAGTGAGGAAATGGAGCGGAGGAGCAAGACTTAGTTATGAGCAAGCTTCGGTTGTTTAAACATATCTAGGTTATGTAAAAGGAGACTTCTGGGATATTATTAGAATGGAGGTGAACCGATGGGAGTTTATGGAGATAACTCTACAAGGGAAATTCACACGCTCACGATCTTTGTCGTACGAAATTGTTGGGCCTCAAAAATAGGGTCCAGTATAAAGCTACTCGAAAAGGACTTTAGAAGTCATGTAAAATTTGTAGGCAATATAGTTCACAATTTAAGAACATGTTCCAATATTCTTTATTGGTTTCTTTAACTTCTAGGTGGAGTGCCTTCCAAAACCAATTTATACAATATCTAGTTCGATAGGACCAGGGGTGTATCGAATTAAGCCACGTGCTCCACCACTTATGCTATGATAGTTAAACCAGCCAATAAACAAGAACTAGCACAGTCGATGAAGAGAATAAGAAGAAACTTTTTTTATGGTGCATATTGAGACTAACTATTTATATATATGGAGCTCATTTTGGCTAGTAATTTTTGTTTATGATGTTTTCTCTAAATATCTATTTTTGTATAGACCTTATTTGAATGATATTTATGCTTTAAACAATGTATATTTATATATATTTATTGGATGGAAACTATAGTTATTGTCTGGCTTATTTTGCTAATGTTGCTAGTTTAGGTTATTTGCATCATAAAACAAACTACAATTTGTAATTGTTTCTTGTTAATGTTGACAACATTAACAATAAACAATTACCAATTGTGCATTATTAGTTTTCTTTATAAGTATAGTACTTATCTAACTTGTTAATGATTTATACATTATTTGCAATCTTAATTCATATATACTTGTGGGTGTTTGTCCTTACTTGGTGATAAAGATATCAGTTTTGTATTACTTTGCTTTTAGATTTTTGTTGCAAGTTAGTAATTGAAGTATTAGTCATTTGGTATAATGTTTATTATGCCATTATGTAGACATAAATAATGAATCCCCACCTAAAAACATGATAAGACATAGATTCACATTTTTAACAAACAAAACACATAACTATATAAATTGAAAAGAGAAGAAAAAAATTTGTAGCCCTTTCTAAATAAGATAATACCAATGCATTAATACGAAAAATATTTGTAGATAAAAAGATATAATATTAACCATACATTAACATGACAAATGTATTTCTTATAATAATTATAATGTTAAGTAACACCCAACAATTATAATAGAGATGATCCAACTATAAATCAATAGCCTTATTAACAATAACTCATCTTACCAATTATTTAATTTGTTGTTGATCTCTTGAAGCTCATTGATTACATCTATACTTCTTCTTGTGAATTTTTCATTATGTCACACAAAGTAATCTGTTGGACCCCGTTTCCGAAGCCCAACATCGGACATGACAACGCGGTGCTCGTTGTGTGAGGTGAAATAATTAATTTAAAAGAAGAAAGAAAACTCCCTCAAAAAAAAAGAATGGGAGTCGCCGCGACGTGTGATCTTTCGCCGCGGCGAGCCCTCGCGGCGTGCCACGCCGCGGCAAGAAATGAAG
>JAOSBN010000004.1:9808372-9833801 GCA_027563595.1 Erythroxylum suave | reverse complement strand
ATATTGATCAATAATCAGTCTATACATCTTCTGAATCATGAAGAAAGAAGATTATATGGGATTCTGAGAGATGAAAATTCAGAACCATATCCATTGAAAATGACTAAAGATTGATATACTGTCTACTCAGTTACGAGTAGAACATTGATCAAGATTGTACCAGGTGTCCAACCTAGAGCTTTAAATATTGCAATCAATGTAGAAAAAGGGAAATAGAAGATGTACCCTAAAAGAAAAAACAAGTGACCTTATAGAAGAGTAAATGCAAGAAGCGGTGAGAAATATAGATGAGGCATGCAATGCAGAGCAATCAAGAGGAATCTAAGTTTCACACCATATTTTAAAAGAATCAAGAAGTAATTGTGGATGCTTCACCATAGATGCAACTTCTCAGGTAGTTGGAAGAGTGACTAAAGGATAGTACAGAACTATCGAGATTGAAGGTATTTTTGTCAACTTAGAGATTTTTGTGCACCTGATCATGCACTTTAGACCTTTGAATTTTATGTCTTCAATTAAAGATGTCCTTCACCTTCTTGGAAATCCTATTCCAAAACTACCTAGACCTAATGAACTTGCTCTCCCTGAAGGCAAACAATTTTTCAAACCTCCTGTTCTGAAAATCATCGAACTAGATGTTTTACCTTCAGAAACATTTGTTACTACAAACTTCTATCCATCAAGTGCATCTCAACAAGTCACTACTATTGGAATGGAAGAAGTAAGACACTCTCAATAGTGGAGTCAGGAAGCCTTAGTGAAGGAGATTGAAGAAATTCATACTAAGGTTGATGATCTGCATGACTCAGTGGGTGATCCACAAGAGGAAGTAGCCTATCTATGAGTTTCAATAGAAGAAGACCCCAAGTTGATCAAAACTGATATGTAATGCATGTTTTCTGAAATAATGAAGCATCTAAGGTAAACTTTTTGATTAATAACAAATAGGGGGAAAAAAGAAGAAGATAGGGGGAGAAAAGAGGGAGAAAAGAAGAAGAAAAAAGAAGAAAGACAAAAGAAAGAAGAAAAACAGAAGAAAGAAAAAAAGTAGAAGATAGCATATATGTATTTTGTTTATTGTCTTCTTATTCATTATCTGAATAAAATTTCATTCACTTTGATCTTTCTAAAAATTATGATTATTTGTTATCATCAAAAAGGGGGAGATTGTTAAGTTAAGAGAACTTCACGATGATTAATTTTGATGACAAACAAATAATAATAATGTTAGAAATAAATGAACATTTGAACAAGTGTGTTAAGTGTGTGTGCATACTAAATGCAAAACACAGACGAAGCAGAAAACACAGACGAAGTGAAAACACAGACGAAGTGAAAACACAGACGAAGTGAAAAACACAGACTAAATGGAAAACACAGACGAAGCGCAAACACAAACGAAGTGGAAAATACAGACTAAGCACAAAACACAGACGAAGTGGAAAACATAGACTAAGTGCAAAACACAGGCGAAGTGGAAAACACAAACGAAGCAAAAAACACAGATGAAGTGTAAAACACAAACGAAGTGGAAAACACAGACCAAATGGAAAACACAGGCGAAGCGCAAAACACAGACGAAGTGGAAAACACATACTAAGCACAAAACACAGACGAAGTGGAAAACACAAACGAAGTGAAAACACAGACGATATAAAGAAGAAGTTATGCCAGTATGTCAAACATTTACTTAGTTGGAGTTAGTTACAGAACTCAACTAAATAACGGTTTTCAAGATTCAAGAAGTGGTTATCAAGGATCAAGAAGCGATTAGAGACTTAGGCTATAAATACTAGTCTTAGTCGAAGATCTTACAATCTTACGAACCTTACGACCTTTAAAAAATCATTTGATCTTTGAGCTTTCAAGTGCTTACTTAGAAAAGAGAAATTCTGCAGAGCGATACTAAGAGAGCTAACCCTACTGTAACAAAAGCCCACAATATCTTTCTAGTGAGAGAAAGAAAAGGCTGAGAGCCTGGAGAGGCTACGTTAGTAAAAAGAATACTTTGTGTAAGAGACCTGAAGAGACTCTGGAAGGGAAGAAAGAATACTTGCAATTACTTGAAGTATAGTAAAATATTCAGATGAACTCTGAGGACTAGACGTAGTCCACTGTTTGGGGTGAACCAGTATAAAAATCGTAGCGTTCATCTTCTATCCTTTTACTTCAGTTTATTTTGATGTTAAACAATTATATAGAAGTTATTTGCAATTTAACTATGGAACAATTATCGTATAATTTTTGTGATATTCTTTTAATAAGTTAGAGAAGTTCTTAACAAGATTTTGTATTCATGAAAAGGATACACAATTCAACCCCCCTTCTTGTATATCTAGTTTCTTGTATGTAAACTCTACACTAACGTGTGATTTACTTCAAAATTGTGTGAGGAGATTGAGCAAGAGAAGTTAGAGAGAACGAATGCACCCACACCACCCTCCATTGTAAAGCCACCCATTATAGAACTAAAGCCTTTACCCTCCCACCTGAGATAAACATTTCTATGTAAGGGCCACACCTTACCCATCATCATTTCCAACGAATCAATTTTGAGTAAGAAGAGAAAGTGGTAGAGACCATTAAGAAGAGGATGAGAGCCATACAATGGCAAATTTTTAATATTAGGGGGATTAGCCCCAATGTGGTGATGCATAGGATTAACCTTGAAGAAGGATACAAGATAGTGAAAGAGAGACAAAGAAGGTTAAATCCAAATATGCAAGTGGTTGTGAAGAAGGAAGTTGTAAAGCTTTTAGATGTGGGTATTATATAACTATTTTCAGATAGCAAATGGGTGAGTCTGGTGCAATGTGTGCCTAAGAAGGGAGGCATGATAGTGATAGAGAATGAAAAAGGTGAAAGGATTTCCATTAGGACCATCACAGAATGGAGAGTGTGCGTTAACTATAGAAAACTCAATTTGGCTACCAAGAAAGACCATTTCCCATTACCTTTTATAGACCAAATGATTGAGGGTGGTTGGCTATGTTTTTTATTGTTTTCTTGATCAATATTCAGGGTACAGTCAAGTGTTCATATACCTCTAGGACTGAGAGAAGACTACTTTCACTTGTCTTTTTGGGACTTTTTCTTATAGGAGGATGCCTTTTGGTCTATGCAATGCACTAGCCACATTCTAAAGGTGCATGATGGCCATCTTTGCAGATATGAATGAAGACTTTACGGAGGTATTTATAGATGACTTCTCTATTTTTAAAGAGTCTTTCGATCATTTCTTGTTTAATTCGGATAAAGTGTTATAAAGATGCGAGGAGTCTCATTTAGTCTTGAATTAGGAGAATTGTCACTTCATGGTCCAAGAGGGAGATCGAGCTAAAACTGAAGTGAGTGAAAAGCTCCCACGTCTTACAAGCATCAAGGGAATTCGAGCATTCCTTGATCATATAGGGTTCTATAGATGGTTCATCAAGGACTTTTCTCTTTTTGCTGGACCTTTGACGTAATTGTTAGTTAAAAATGTGTCTTTTGTGTTTAATGATGAATGTTTAGATGCTTTTAACAGGTTAAAGAAGGCATTTATTATAGTTCCTTTTTTGACGTCACCGGATTGATCACTCCCTTTCAAGATCATATGTGATGTAAGAGACCATGCCATTGGTTGTGTACTTGGATAGTGGAAGGAGAAGAGACTACATGCAATTTACTACAATAGCAAGACCTTGATGGGAGCACAATTGAACTACACCACTACTGAGAAGAAGTTACTTGCAGTGGTATTTACATGTGAAATTTTTCGATTTTATCTTTCGAGCTCACAAGTTATTGTTTTTATAGATCGTATAGTATTGTGTTATCTCTTTGCAAGTAAGGATGCTAAGGTTAGGCTCATCCGGTCAGTGCTTATGCTCTAAGAATTTAACATTGAGATTAAGGAAAAGAAAGGAGTAGAAAATGTTATAGTGGACCATCTATCGAGACTTGAAGGGGTACAAAATGAAAAGGAAGAGAAATGGTTTCCTGACGAGGCCTTAATGATGGTAGAAAATCCTTTTCTTCTTTGGTTTGCAGATATTGCCAATTATCTCTCAAGTGGTATTCTTCCCCCTAATCTCTCACATCAATAAAGGAAACGTTTCTTATTTTAGTGTTCTCGCTATTTTTAGGATGAATTTGTGTTATATAAAATATTTGCTGATAGTTTGACTCATAGGTGTGTCCTTGAAGATGAAATGCCTGAAGTTTTAAATCAGTGGCATAGTTCAATTTATGCAGGAAACTATGGAGCGAATAGGATGATTGCTTACATTTTTTGGATGTGAATTCCATTGGACAAACTTGTTCAAAGATGCCCAAGATTTTGTATTGCGTTGTGATAGGTGCCAAAGAGTGGGTAATATTTCAAAAAGAGATGAGATGCCACTTTCAAACATCATGGAGGTAGAGATATTTGATGTATGGGGCTTAGATTTCATATGATGATTCCCATCTTCCCTAGGTAACTCTTATATATTGGTTAGAGTTGAATATGTGTCTAGGTAGGTCAAAGCAACAGCTACTCCAACAGATGATGGCAAGGTGGTGCAGCAGTTCATCAAAAAGATCTTTACTAGATTTAGGGTGCCTAAAGCTATCATAAGTGATGGAGGGAGTAACTTTTGCAACAAACCCTTTGAGGTTCTTTTGAGGAGATATAATGTTCATCATAGAGTGGTAACCCCTTAACACTTACAAATGAGTGGCCAAATGGACGTGGTGACTAGAGAGTTGAAGAAGTTTTTGGAGAAGGTAGTGAGCACATCAAGAAATGATTGGGCTTTGAAGCTAGATGATACACTGTGGGCTTACAGGATGGCTTTCAAACTGTTATAGGTACAACATCATATCGACTTGTGTATGACAAGGCTTGTCATTTACCATTAGAGTTAGAGCATAAAGCCTATTAGGAAATTAGAAAATTGAACATGGAATCGAAGCTAGAGGGCAAGAAGAGATTGTTACAACTTTATAAATTGGAGTTAAGCTATGGTGCATATGAAAATGTCAAGTTATACAAGGAAAGGGCTAAGAAGTGGCATGATGCCCACATCAAGAAGAAGGAATTTAATTGTAGGGTCTTATTGGTTTTGTTCAACTCACAACTTTGGTTATTTCCCAGAAAGCTTAAGTCAAGATGGAGTGGCCCCTCCAAGGTTATTCAAGTGTTTCCCCATGAAGCTTTGGAGTTGGAAAATGATAAGAGTGAAACTTTAAGGTTAATAGGCATAGGTGCAAGTTATATTTTGGAGGTCATTCTCAAAAGAAAGGGAAGTACTTTCTCTTCTTTCACTCACTCTTTCATGATTGCATATGTAATGGTCAAGCTAATGACCTTAACTTAGCATATTTGTCTTTCATTTACTTGTCTTTGTGTTAGTGTGGTTTTTCTTTGATTTGATAGTGTTTATTTTAGTTTTGATTGGGTTTTAACTTGTTTCACCCTTCTATCTCTTGTTTTTTAGGTGCTCAATGATGTGTTTTGAGGTTACTTGAAGGTTTGCTATGCATCATAGCTTATTGGGGGATCAAAGGATGAGACGAAAAACATGCCACCTCCATTACCCCCACTTTGATAGTTGGTTTCTAAAATTACTAAGAGATGGAGTGTTAGATTACTTAGTCACATGAATTACATCATATTAGAATGAATTTGGTACATTTAGGATACAATTTTTATGATATCATTCACATGAATAGTATGAGAATATGAATGTTAATTTAGAAAAATTGCACTCAATTGACATATTTTTGGATATGAAAGTTTCTAAATAATTATGAAATGATTGTGCATTTTCATTATCTTGTATTTTGATTTACCAATAAAAAGAATTGATGGATTACAATTAGTAATTTGGAGTTATTTGTCACAATTGGAATATTGATGGATTAAAATGTAAATTTAGACTAGGAAAAATTTCAAGTAGCAAGATAATTGACATATGGAAATTTAGGATGACTAAACCTATAAAATGAGTAACATATGGTAGTAGACTTGAGTGACAATAAGCCTAGAGAATTGAGTGACAAATGGCAAAGGAACTATGTGACATTTGGCAGCTTAAAGAGAGGACATGTAGTTGGCCTAGACACTTGACAAGCGTCTTTAAACTTATCCTCCACTCACACCACATGAAACACACATGGCAAAGTCTCTTCATTTGTTGTTCTGTTGCTAATACTCTCTCTTTATTCTTCCTCTCACTACCAAAACTTACTTCTCCCTCACATCTTTGTTTTTCTACCTAAATTCTGTTCAATTGCCACACTAAAATCCATGAAAAAATCCTTCATTAAGATAGTTGTAGAAGCAGGATATTATTGTAATTGTTGCTATCTTCTTGTCTTTGCTGAAACCATCTTACACCCACTTTGTTCTTAAAATGATCTTGTACGCATATGAGGCAAAGCATGCTTCACACTTGAGGTTAAGATGTGTATTGATGCAGCATAGCAAAGTGATTGAATATACATTGAGATAATTAAGGTCTCACGAATTCAACTATCCAGTTCATGATCTAGAACTTGCTGCAGTGGTATTTTCTTTGAAGAATTGGAGTCATTATTTATATGGTGAGACATTTCAGATATATATTGATCATAAAAGTTTGAGGTATCTATTGAGTCAGAAAGAACTGAATATGAGATAGAGACAATGGATTGAAATATTGAACGATTACTTTTATACAATAGAATATCATCTTGGTAAAGCCAATGTGGTAGTCGATGCATTAAACAGAAAATCGGATAGTAGTATAGCACAAATGCAAATATTGAGGTTACTGCAGCTAGTTCAATTAAGAGCATTGAATGTTGAGCTAAAATTGGGGTATAATGAAGTACTATTGTTGACATTAAAGGTTAGACCGATGTTATATGAACAGATCATAAAAGCTTAAGGTAAAGATCTAGAAATTGTGAAGCTTATTAAGAAGTTGAAAGTGAACATTCTGAATTTGAATTGAGGAATGAGACATTGTGGTTAAAATAGAGATTGTGTGTACCTAATATTGAGAATCTGAGAAAGGAGATTTTATAGAAAGCACATATAGCAGCCTATGCTATGCATTCTGGTACTACCAAGATGTATAATATGTTGAAACAGCTTTCCTGGTGGCCAGGGATGAAGAAGCAAGTGGCTGAGTATGTGGCTAAATGTTTAACTTGCCAACAGATTAAGGCAGAACATCAGGATCCGATTAGGAAGTTACTGTCATTACCTATTCTGGAGTGGAAATGGGAGAGGATCACCGTGGATTTTATTATGGGTTTGTAAGGACTCCAAGGCAACATGATGTTATATAAGTTATTGTTGACTGATTATAAAGTCGTCTCATTTCTTACCAATAAAAGAGAATAACTCACTGGATCAGTTAGCCCAGAGGTACATAAATTAAGTAGTGAGATTACATAAGGTCTTAGTGTCTATTCCATCGAACTGAGACCCCATATTTACCTAGATATTTTGGAGAAGTTTGCAAATAGCATTGGGTATGAAGTTGAACTTCAGTATAATATTTCATCCTCAGACAGATAGACAAAGTGAGAGAACAATTAAGACTGTTGAAGATATGCTTAGAGCTTATGTTTTGGAGTTTCAAGGAGTATGGGATTAGCACAAAAGAGGTATATGGATTAGCACCAAAGAGATGTGGAGCATCAAGTGGGAGATAAAGTGTTTCTAGGAGTATCACCTTGGTGAGGAGTGCTAAGGTTTAACAAAAAAGGGAAAGTTAAGCCCTACATACATTGGTCCATACGAGACTATTGAGAGAATTGGACCATTAACTTATAAGTTAGCCTTACCACTAGAAATGGCTTAAATACACAATATGTTTCATGTAAGTATGCTCAAGAGATATTAGTTTGATCTTACAGATATATTGTTAGCTCAAGAGATTAAAATTGCAAGTAATCTGAGCTATATTGGGGATTTGGTAAAGATAATAGGTTATCAAAATAAGCTATTGAGAAACTGAGTGATCCAATTGTTGACAGTCCTTTAGAGGAATCACTCAAATGAAAAAGCTACATGGGAAACGAAGGAGAACATGAGGAGAAAATATCCTTACCTATTTGATAAATCAAGTAAGAATTTTGAGGATGAAATTCCTTAAGTAGGGAGGAATTGTAATATCCCATTTTCCATAATAAGGGTTATTATAAGGTCCTAGGCCACTACACAAGAGAAATAGTATTGAGAAAAAATTATGAGAGTGCATTACATTGACATGCATATCACTAGCATACACACGTGAATATTTATTGTACACATTGAAAATATTATATATGCACTCAATTGACATATTTCAGGTATGAAAGATTTAAAATAATTGAAATGTGAATTGTGGATTAATATTTCATGAATTTTTGAAGTAGTGAATGATAATTAAATTTGATGATTTAGATTTTAATTGTTATAATTAAGAGCTTTATGAATTTGTGTGTATATTTTGGACTAGGAGAAAAATTAAGTGACAAAACAAATTGATTTGTGATAACGGAAATAAGTGAAAAATGGTATAAGAAATAAATGACAAGTGGCTTTAGGATTTATTGACAAATGACATAGAAAAGTGACAAATGACATGGAAATTAAGTGACAATGGACTAGTTATTAAATGACTTAGGTTACCATAATTATAAGACTTCAGCATATTTCTTTATATGGTAAGTGTCATGACACCCACCACATTTTTATCCCACGAAGTACACATATTTGTTGACAATCTTCATTGTCCTTCATTTTCCCTAAATGCTCTCATTTTCTTCTTATTCTCTTGAAATTTCGACCTCTCATCTTCTTCACTTACGACAATCTTACAGACCCTCTCACTAAGTTGAAGTCTTGCTTAAAGCTTGCACCTTTCCACTTCAAGATCCTTGTTATCTCTTCATCTTATTACAAAGAAAACCTAATCTTTCCTCCTTAGACATTGATGATCGTGTACCATGGAAAAGGCTAGGTTTATGTGATTTAAAGAAGTTTTGGAGCTAAAACAAGTAAGTAAGATATGGTCCTTCATGGTATGTTTTGAAATGAAACATATATGATGATAATTAGAGATAGATTGAGAGTGTTAATGCAGTTGAATATATGCTAAAATGTGGATGAAGAAATGGGTATATTGATGTCATGTTTTTATGTATATGATGAGTAATAATTTATGAATTGTTATAGGGATGTTTTAGAGATAGAATGATCACAAAAATGATGATGAATGAGTGTTAAATGTTGATGACGAAATGTGAAGGTTTATGTTCTATTTTTGTATGATTGATGAACCATAGGTTATGAGTTATTTTATAAATGGTATCGAGATGAAATTGAGGTAAGAATGATAAGGAATTGAGGTAGAAATAATGAGTTATTCATAAAAGGTTTAGATGTAATATCTAGGAGTTAGAAATTTGGAAAATTGGAAGAGAATGGCTGGAATTTTTTGGATAACAAAACCCACGATCATAGGAATGTCTCCATGATCATAGGAATTGCTAGAAAAGGAAGAAAAATGTTCTGTTGGCATAACCCACGATTGTAGGAAGTCCTCCATGATCGTGGGAAAGGCCTTAAATGTGAGATGTTGTCTTTCATGTGATGTTTGAAACAACTAATGCTAAGGTACGTTTCTATTTTGTATTTGTTCACTCAAGGTTACACGTGCTAAGTTCGCGTAGTATCTAAGGTGTCAGTCCTACAAGGAAGGGAAATAGTCCTAAAATCTACGATCGTCCTACACTACAATAATTCTAAACAAATACTAATGTAGAAATTTAACCAATCAATAATCAAATATTAGAAATTAAAGTGCCAAAAGCGTAAACAAAATAGCAATTCACACAAGAATCCAAAAATCAACCTAGAAATAACCAAGTGAGAGAAAGGGGATTTTAATTCGAAATTAATGAAAGCCTAACCAATTATGAAAACATTGAATTAACGGGTCTAGACGGTCTTAGAGAGAATTTCTCTCTCTCGAGTTATAATTCTTAACCCTAATTGATAATCCCTAATTCAAATTATGAAATTGCAATTTCTCGATTCGCAATTAACCCACAACCTAAATTAGTTCTAAATTTGTCTACTAACCTACCGGGAATCTATGCTCGATCTCTCGTTATGCGACTCTACCAGTTTGATCTGATTCACTACCTATCGATTCTCCTAACTCTCATTAGCCCAAATCGATGATTTTCACCCAGCTCACCCTCTCAGTTTATTGCCAGATTATTAAGAACAGAATTGAAATCACAGTCAAATCAGTAAAAACACAATTAATTGAATTTCATTAATCTCAAGAATCAATATCCAAACTTGAGTATAAACTTGACTCAACATTCAACACAACCAATCCCAACACCTATTTCAATTCTATACACAAATAAAACTGAAATAAATGGAAATAATGTCAGGAACGGAATCACAGAAACAGCGACGGTGGGAAACCACCTATTCTGAGAAGTACTTCGTATCTAGCTCATCTCCATGTCTCTCTTCCTTTGTCTTCATCCTCGATCTCTTGATCTCCCTCTAGGTTTTCTCTCAGTATTGATAGAATCTCACATTTTGCAAGACCCTCTAGGCTCTCTAAAGACTGCTAGTGGTTATTATGTAATGTTCTATTTATTTAGTGGAAGCCCTAGGTCAAAGTTGGGGTCAAAAAGGTCTAAAAAATCACTCAAAATTTTAGTTTTCGTGTCAGCCCGACATAGGGCACGATTATGGCCCTACATGTCACGAGTTTGGCCCTGCATTTCACGATCGTGGCCAATACTTTAACCTTTCTGTCAAGATTGTGGCCCAATGTGCACGATCATGGCCTAACTGAATGCTCTTTGTCACGATCGTGGCCTAATGTGCACAATCGTGGCCTATGTATTTTGGCCTTAAACTCTTCAAATATTTATTGTTCTTCCCTGTTTACCTTGCAACACTAACACATACATCAAGGTACCTAAAAAATATAACAATTAAGCTCAAAGATTCAAACTAACCCATAAAAACACTTAAATGCATAAACTAACTTAATTAAACCCTAAATGCACACCCAACACTTAAATTTACACTAATTACATAACAATTCACACCCTAAAACATCATAAAAAACACAACTATCAGTATTTAGACTTTAAAGAGGGTTAAAATGAACATAGTTTGATGCTTGATTAATTGATAAAGTATTTGATAAGCTAGGTTGTTAATTAGGGTTATAATTAAGGAATGAATGGCTGATAACAAAGTATCAATATATGGAAAATTAAAGCCATTAATGAAATAAAGGTGTTCTTAAGAACGCTAATGTGATTCAAAGGAGATGAATAATGTGAGTTAAGTAAAACTAAATGAGAATTCACATATTATGTGATCGTATAATGCTAGAATAACATTGGTAAATGATTAATTGATGACATTAAAATTGATCAAGTTTCTTTGAGGTGTAAAACTAAGTGAAAGCAATATGTAAGCTAAAATGGTTTGAATGTTCATGACTTATATTTAAGGAAACATACCTAGGAAAGTCATTGAGCATGTACATATGTGTATGATTGAATACTTATATGATTAAGCAATTTGGTAATGTGTATAAATGTGTGTATTGCATGGTTTAGAAGCGCAAATAGAACGCCAACATCCAGAAATTGTTGAGATATCGAGGCAATAGCTATCTGGAGCTTACGTTAAGTAACCTAAATGTTTCTCACTAAGATCGATTGTATTTGCTTAAATTACAATTATTGAAGTAAATGTGATAATTCTAGACATTAATAGTCTGAGGAGTTCAATAATTGGGAATGTATTGGGAGTGTTCTGATTGTATGTGAATTTGAAAGAAATAAATGTACTTAACAATGATGTTGAATGCCAAACTTAGGTCCGATGAAAATGTGAAAGTGAATGTATGTACCAAATGAAAGTGATTGACTACATATAATATGAATTGATGCATCTCATTATGTTGAAATGCATTATCAGATAAAGGAAGTTAAGACCGAAGTGGCTAGTGAAAAAGAGCTTAAAGCTCAAAAAATACGTATAAAGAGCCATAAGCTCACTAGCAAAATGATCCTGGTATCTATAACAAATACGAGAAAGTTATCAATGAGCCTGGTATCCCCAACAGATATGGGACAGTTAAAAAGGCATTCATTTATAACAAAGTAACAATGAAAGTGAGTCACATTTACATTGCATATACAAACTGATATGTATGATTTGAATGTTTGAAATAAACTATTATAAAATGAAATGTGATATGATATTTTGTATTTGTGATGTGATTTTATTGCATTGAATTTGTGAATTATTTTGAGTTTGATATAATTGAGCACATCGATGATGGTTCACTCATTAAGTTCACAAAACTCATAAAAATTGCAACATTGATTTCAGGTACGACAAAGGAGAGCTAGCTATTAACACACTCTAGACGAAATCTAATACTGCATTTTTTAACAAAAAAAATGGCTCAAAGGTAGGTCAGTTGACATTTTGGAGTTTAGATCGAATGTTTTTATTTAGCTTTTCATTCTATGTAGAATATTTTGTAAAAGAGCAATATGCTCTTAGATATTTGTGATACTATATATATGAATTATGGAGTGTAAGGCTACAGGGTAAATATGTTCTACAAATGGAAATGAGAAGTTGACATTTTTAGTATTTATGTTTTATATATGATGCCTTATTAAGTGACTGTGACTGCTCTAACATGTGGCTTTCAAAGGGCACGTGCCCGAGTGTCCTCAAGATGTTCAGGTATGTGGCCCTGGAAGTGGGGAGATACATTCGATGGGTGGATTAGTCTCTCTCAAGTTGTAATCACTAAGCCCTAAATCATAAACCCTAATTAAGTTACCAAACACGTAATCTCTAGATTAACAAAACAACCCACAACGTTATTAGTTCTTAAGCATTCTAATAAACAATCAGGTCCTCATACGAGATCTTTCTCTCTATAATTACTAATTTGATTATTTGTGTGGTCTATTAGATCATTTAATTCTCATTAACCAACCTAATCATTTTGCATTCAATTCATTCTCTCGATTTCTTACTGAAGGATGCAATTATAACAAATAATTACAACACCCAACATCATTACAACAAAAGCAACTAGATTAATATTAAATTAAGTATAAATCACTAAAAGAAGTTAGAACATCCTTAAACCAAGGTTCATCATCATCAATTCAATCTCATACATCAATGAACAAAATAAAAGATTGAACGAAGAAAAAATAACTTGGGAGGACTAAAGGTTGAAGCAGCAACTGAAGCTCCACCTTATCTCCCTTCTTCTCTCTTTTCCTTCTTCCTCTTCCTTAACTTTTCCCAAAGTTGCAAATGGAGGCTCTCTCATTTAGGTCATTTCTCTTGTCTTATATAGTCCTTTTCTAATTGCAGTAAAAACAAGGTTTTACCTAGGCTTAAAAGTTTGAAATAAACCATGAAAAATTAAGTTCTAGAGGTAGGTCTATGTTTTTCATCACACTAGTCATGATCGTGGCACTTAAAAATTGCTTATATCAATGAGGCCACGATCGTGGCTTGTCATACCTACTTTTTTCAAGATCGTGGCCCTAATTCCTCCACCGAACATCATCCAAATCTTCTTTGTTCTTTGATATCTAATCTCAAACACATCAAAGCATCTTAAGCACATAAAACTAAAGCTTAGTAGCATGCTCTAACCCACATGACACTCAAAAAACAAATATCTAACTAAGTAACACAATTCTAAACCTAAACATGCATGAATCAACTAATTAAAAACTAAAAACATACTAAAATGCCAACTCAAACATCATGTAACCTAAAACTATCATTGAAAAAGTGCATTTATATTTTTTGGTGTTTAATCCAATCCTTGTGGGAATGATACATTGTGTACTACAATATACAATTTGTATACTTACAATATTGCATACATTAAAACAAGCAAACAAGTTTTTGCATGCATTGAGTTTATGACTGGCCATCATAGATTCAATCTTAGGAATTTATGAAGTATTGAAAGAAGAAGTGTAATCCCTAATATAAAACAACAAATAATTTAGTCTAGAGAACAAAAGTATCCTAGAAAATTTTTGAATTATGCACTAACAGGCAATGCTTACCTAATTGAATACTTAAGTGCATTTATGACACATTGCATATAGGTTTATCAGAAACAACTTCTCTACTAATAGGGGTAAGGTTACGTTCTATTGGAGCTCCTTATACCCCGCGCCTAAGCGGAATGTTGTTGATGATGATGATGACTTATATGCCTCAAGAGAGGGAATAAATAAGGTAATACTTATTTAAATTATGATAATGAATCTTACATGATAATATGAATTCCATATTGCCTCAAGAGAGGGAATAAATAAGGTAATACTTATTTAAATTATGATAATGAATCTTACATGATAATATGAATTCCATATAGGTGAACCTTGAGCCATTCTTCATTTAATTATATTGTTTTCATTAGCTTGGTAATTTAATTATTTTCACAATTATTGTTTATTTTATTTTTACTATTTGGCTAGGATTAATAATCATAGAATTGTAGTCCTTGTGTTATCGATAATCTAAAATACTATAGTTTTAATAACTTACTATAATAGATTGTGTGTATTTATAAATTGAGCAGATCAAGCTTTTAGAATTGTTGCCCAAGAACTATTTAACCATTAGCTTGATAATCAAAGTTTTCTTTTTCAACTTTTATATTCCTTTATTTGTGTATATTTTATCTTTTTCCTGTATTGCATTATTAGGACTAACATCATAATTGTGCATTTTCATATTTGTAGAAATTGTTAATCTTTCAAACTAGATGAATATGTTATAACTTGTGACATAGACTATAATGGAATATGCTATCATTATGGCATTTATGGGCTTCCTCCTATGCATGCATAAACATGTAGCCTACCCAATTCTATTGTGAATATACTAATTATGTGGCTAACTATAGGAAAATTAATATGAATGGTCCTTCCCCTAATATATATAATTTAGAACAAAAGAGTCATTTAATTTCTTCTGAAATAAGAAAAGAGCTTATGTAGGTAGACATATAAAACCATATAGGTACTATAAATGACTTTAGTTTTAGCAATCTTCATCTTCATAGGGGTAATGGAATATAAAAAATGTTTAAAAGGTATATATCTTCCACTAATGCAAAGTTTTGTAACTTGGAGAGGTTTAAAAACATGGTATAGTTAATTAGTACGTCCATTTACAACTTGGACTTAAAAGTTAGCTAATTAGCCTAAATGAAAATTTTTAAAGAGGTTAAGGAAGGCCTCCTAGTAATAATGAGGTAGTCATTCTATTAAGGATGGCAAAACACTTCATGTTGAAGATGTTAAAGAGGAGAGAGTGCAAAGGTTGAACAAGCATAAGGAAGAGGGTAAGATAGTGATGAATATGAGTAAATCGACATTGATCTCATCTTCATACAATATCGATTACAATCTTTATTTAGTGGATTATTTAGATAAGAACAAACCGATGCCTATCTCTTCCACAATAGGTATTAGTTTGGAGCAACAGACATTTATCCAATAATTGGGCAATTTTGAAATAGATGGAACGGAAGATAAATTTATTCTTTTGCATATGTCAAATAATTTTGAATGCTCAAATGGTCTCCTTTCTACTAAAAAGAAGTTTGGGTAGTTATCAGTGATTAAGTGAAGAAGACTTCACAGAAAGAAGAACAGGAATTGGGTAATGTGTTTTTAAAGATAAATTTTTTGAGAATTTACCATAGTAAATTTTTTATGGAATTAGGGAAGTCTTCTCAATCTTAGTTACTCCATACAATTGTCTAACATCTTATTTGTTTGACTGTGAGGGAAATAATATGTTTAAGTATGAGATGTTGAAATTTCTAATATTATTCGTTAACTTTTTATGTTTTAATCAACTTTTTTTTAGTTTTAGAACTATTTGTTTTCTAAATTGTAAATTTTTTTCATTATTAGTTGTTACTTTAAGCATACATATCATTTTTAATGAGCCAAAGGTCAAGTGGAAAAGAATTAGTTAAAAGAAGATGGAAATTTTAAGTTCAAACATGAATTGAGGGGTTATAAAAGGTAATTGACAATGATGTGTAAGTTGTAATAGGTATTAGAACTGTCAAAACAATGCAAAAGAGTATTAAGAAGTAGAACATAAATGGCACTAGTATGGGAAGGGTGTTTAGCATTGATATTAAGAGCAAGTAAGATACTAAAAGAAGTAGAATGGAACCGACACCAATGTATAAGTTTCTCCAATGTTGATTTTTATCCTAGACTCCTATATTGTAAAATCCTTATTTAAAATATTTTAGCTCAAAAGGCCCAATTCTTTCTTCTTTATTGCCACATAATCTCTAATATCCCTTTTTTTAAAACCAAAATATCAACTTCAAACACAAAATTTAACCTTCCTAACATAAAAATCTTTGTTAAAATGGTACAATCCATATCCTAAAACATCAAATTGTCATATATTCATAAGATTTATGCACCAAAAGAAACAAATTAAGGATTTTGGGTTTAAGGGGTTTTGGAAGAAATTTGACATATATCTTGGGTTCTACATTGTCCACGTAAGTTAATTATTTCAATTTCATGATCATAATACATTGAATTTGATCATTAGAAAATTAAGTTAGAGAATGTATAAATTATGTTGTGATAATAAATAAATACAAAAATAGAAAGCAATAATAAATAAATAACCTATGCAAATGCATCTACCATTTCCTATAATATAACTTAGTGAGTCTAATACCAATCTTATAAGGACTAAAATTACTAATACTAATTATCTTCTTATAATCTAATATAAATAATAGAAGGATTAATTAAAAAGTTTAATAAAATAAAATTTTAGGATCTTTTAAGCAATGTAATAACTAAGAAATAATCAGTTGGAAAATAAGATTTGAATAAGGATCCCATAAAATTTTGCTATAACTAAATTTATCGTGACTCAATGATCAATTCTAATTTCTTAACCCATTAAGAATTCCAAGGTTACAATTATAGTGACATGGTTAAGACATACAATCCCTATTATTAAGTATTTTAACTGAAATTTCTTTAATATTATGACTCCTAAGAATGCATTAAAACAATTTATAAATTCCCCTGATAAATTTGACACTGACTCAGAAACATTATAAATCCTCTATCTAGGAATTCATTTAACCCCTATTACTCATTTTGTGACCTTATTTATATATAAGACCTTCTGCGTTTTCTACTTCAATCCGATACATAAATTAGATGTTGAATCTCCTGCGTTCATTACTTCAATTTAAAACAATTAAGAAAATATGAACAATTCATAAGAAACTAGAATCTTTGATTAAATCAATGAAATCAATTCAAAATATAATTCTAGAGTTCATCCATCTAGATCTATATCTCAATTAGTTCAAAATAAAATAAATAAAATATATAATCAAAAAGAAAGAACACAAGAAAGAATTTTGAGTGCATATGGTTTGAATCCCGAATGGTTTTTTATTGAAGTGATTTTATTAATACTAAAAATATACTGCAAGTGCACAACATAGTTGTAGCTAGTACATATAAGTACAGGTTGATCCACAAAGATTATAAGTACTAGTAGTTACCCTTTTTCTATTATCTAACTTATGAATAAGATTTTGGATTTTAATTAAAAATAAATAAACAAATAAACTAAGATTGGAAACAACACTAAACTTAAGAAAAAGGAAAATAATAGTGTCTATGTAATGAAATTATTAACTATTCATTATGCAATTATATTATTGATTATTGGATCATGGAAATTCCTATCTTATATTAATATCTTTCTCAATACTAGTAACAATTAATCTATTGGTTGATTAACCAAAATCTTTCTAGACTAGGATTGCTTTATAGATTTATGAATTCTACTATTAGGTTTAACCCTAATCCAGAAGATTTCTATTGGCCTATCTCTAGATTTGCATGCAACTTCTTCCAATTATGGTAAATCTATTTATTCAAGAGGATTTCTCGATCTCAATCATATGGAATAAAGTCATGCATTAATTTTCAAGTATATTAGAACAAGAATAAAACACATAATTGAAATGCAATAAATCAATCAATATAATAGCATTAAATAAAAGATCAAATCATATTGTTATTTTCATTTAGGGTTCATCACAACTAGGAACTAAATTAAGGTTTATCATACTTGGACATTTAAACATTTTAGTTCCTACTCCTAAAAAAAAAGATAAATATGTTGAAAAATAATAGAAGAAAAAGAAATCTTATTCTAAATCTCCCTTTCTTTTTTATTGAATCTTCTTTTAAGTTTAGATTGGATGTAGCTTTCTATCTATTCCCCTTACGTTATCTTTATTCTTTTCCTTAGCCCTTGATTAGAACTACCACCTCTCTAGGTGTCTTTGATCTCAAAATTGTTTAATAATTCAGTTTTCTTTGTTTTACCTATGTTCACATCCTTTTATAGTAAAAACTAGGGTTTTTGAGTTATACTCGATCAATTTACATAGGTGTGCAATTCACAAGGGCATAGAGACTTACATGGCCAATATACAAGATCGTGTATGTTAAAATACCCAAGCATGTAACTCTACACAACCAGAATTAATTCTTCAATCTTTACATGTTGATATAGACTTACACAGTTATTATATACAATCATATAGGTCTTTAATTGATTCAAATCTTCGTTCAATGCCACGATTTCATCCGAATTCTCTGCTTTTTTTCCATAAAGGAAATTATAATGTACCAATGCACTTCGAGCAAATTAAGTACCAAAAATGACACAAAACTATGAAAGAACAAGCAAAACATGTTAAATATGGGTGAATAGGCATCTATCAAACATCCTCACACTTAAACATTTTGTTATCCTTAAGTAAATCATAATATAAATTATCAATATTTACAAGCATCTATCCTTTATTAATCTTAGCCTGTCCATCCATACTCTAGGACATCATATCATATTAATCAAATTAGTAGACAATTAGATCTTAAGTTATCATAAAAATAACTTCATAAGTTAATATCAATAATAATCACACTAATAATCTTTTTCAAATCAAAAGCATAAATCTTTACACCTTAACCAATGTTTCACTCAATGTACTCAATTGTTTATGTTAAAAATGTATCAAATCTCAAACCAATGCATAGCAGAACTCTTAACTACAAGCTTACACTATTATCACATCTCCACTACTTATATGTGAAATGGAAACTAAAATTAAAAGATCTTAATACAAGATTTTACTGCGCTTATGTACGGTATGATTGGGATGATATAAGTGTGATAAATTTGAAGGAAACATTACAAGAAAATTATTACTTCATAATATATAGGTCCTTATATTCTAAATCCATTAATACTATACATCTTTCCATGTTTGCAATATACTTTTTTATATCAATATTTTCAAGCATTCATCATTTACCATAATTAAACAAATATTGGACCTTTAAAATTTTCAAGTTTCAAACAATCTTGTAATGTAACTAACCTTAAAGGTTTAAATTAATAAAAAGGGTTCAAGAAAAATAAGATAAAGGTTAATAATGGGGTTATACTCAATGAAAAGAGGCAAAGGTTCAAAATTGGTTACTCCTAAAAGATAAAATATGGTAAGGTAATTATTAAAAATATAGGTTTAAACAATTGTTAGATATAAGTGCCTTTATCATTTTAATACGTCTAATTTAACAAATGTGATCTCAATATGCATAATAAAAGCAAATTCTATAATCATCCAATTATGCATGATAACACATATAAAAGAATTTAAAAAGCTTAAATTTTTATTTATTTCACCTAAGGTTTAAAAACTCACAAAAAGTTTGATCTTATATGTAAATAATATGCCATTTTCTTTCAAATTGATTATCTTAATGAGTACTAAAAGCGTGACTTATAAAAGTGACTTTATTCTAACTATCATCCTTTTGCATACTCAAATTAGTAATCAATAATGATCTCAAAGTATTTACGGACAGATTTAAACTAATTCAAAATATCAGTTAACAAGATTTAATATCAAAGATTATAATAAGTTTGAGAAAATTATAATCCCCTTCCCCACATTAAAAATTGTACATTGTCCCCAATGTACACAATATAAGTATACATGAATAAAAAGTGAGAAAGTGGAGTTTGGTACTTGCCTGAGTAATAAGATTTTCAAATTCTAATTTCAATAAATTTGGGATTGTCTATCTGATACTAGATATAAATATCCTTGTAAAATATGAATAAAAACAATAAAAAGACAAAAGAACATAAAATAACACTAATAATGAGGAAACATGAAACAACATTAACATTAATGTTTAAATAAGATAAAAAGAAAAAAAACAAAATTAATGAGAAAAGGAAAAGATACAAAACCAAATGTTTGATTCCTTCAATCGTGTTATGACTCAGGCCTATCCAATGATAGAGAGTCCTTAGGTCATTCATCCTCAAAAAATTGAGGAGCTGCTGATTAAGTACCCTCATTAGATGATGGAGACTAGAAAGTGATGCCCTACCACTTACCATCAGCAAAAGTAATCCCTTATCCATGCAACAAAGGTCTCAAGCTTTCCTACCCCTTCTACAAGCTCAATCTGTTATAGTTCGATCATTCACTAAGTTCTTATTAGTTGTCCCAACCATCTCTCCAGGTGAGCTATCTTCAGCTAGTCTGGATTGGGTGTCTATGTCCTAGATCCTCCAACACTATCCTCCTTATACTAATACCTACGTCTAGGATGGTGGTGAATATGGCTATGTTGGCTGCCTCACAGTGTGTTGCTCCTCTTTAGCTCCTCCTGATGCTATTGGCTTGTTAGGAACTCCAATAAGTATGTACCATGGGACCATGCTTCATCACTTGGAGGTTTAGTGCTACCATGATACCCACTAGTTGCATCTGTGGTAATCTGTCAATGATTCCCATTCTTCATGTAATTCTTGTCATGTAAGGTCCCACGAAGATAGTGTCGATCTTTTTCTCTTTACTTTGATGCTTAATAAACTAGACAAGTGCATACCCTAGGTGGGTTAACATCCTCTCGCTCATGCTCCATAAGTAAAATACATCTATGTTCCACACAACGTCATGGCTATCACCCCAATTGCTCAATGTGTCACTTAGAAATCTGTGAATATATTAGAGCAAGAGGTGTCATAGCGACAAAGCCCTAGATCTGCTCTAGTCATATTCTCTATCATCATTGATCTTGCTCTAAAATTATCAAGAAGACATTCCATCAGGAAGTTTATCTGCAAGGCTAGGTAAGGTTGTGTCCCTATAAAATTTGAATCGTAAGGCCCTATGGTGATGGAGAATTGCAAATAACTCATTTAGACCATCTAGCCTCACAACTAGAAGTGAATGGTATTGGGCCAATCCTAGTCATGTCTTCCTTTCTCCACTAAAGAATGTGGAGAGTACCTTAAGGGTCAACTCCTAGTAGGAAGGCTCCGCGATCTTAAAGAACATAGATCAAGCTCCGACGTCGATCTGGTCTTAAACTTGCTGGACCAAACCAACCTCCCTTAACGCCTCCTAGTCTATACTATAGCTTATAACAAACGTCTAGTCCTTTAGTCATTGAAACTAATCTTCATGTGTTACCAAATTGAAGAATAGCATTGGAGGTCACTCTGGTGATTATACTAAGTGAACGCATCTCAAGTCTTTAGATGACCCCTCTCCTCGTTATCGCTTTCATTGTACTTTTTTATCGTATTGTGGTCTTATCATTATGCCTGAAACTTTAAATAAGTGTAAGAAATTCGCAGATAAATTATGAGGACGTCCTTTTCCCACACTTAACATTTATTATGCTCTCTAAATTATCAAACTTGAAAACGAACCAGAAAAGGAAAAATTAAACATATAATAATCTAAAGCAATTAAATAAACAAAAAATAAATAAATAGTAAAATAAACATTAAATAATTGGGAAGATTAACTAAAAACCCAATAAATCATAAGATTACAATTAAAAATGTTATAATTAACATTTAAAACTAACCTAATTGTTTAATTATAAAATTAATCATAAATATGAAATTAAAAACCCTAATCTAGCAATTTCTTAAAATCAACAAAATTAACATCGAATTCATGCAAAAATAAATATTCGTATGAAATTAAACACAACCTGACTTCAGTTCACTATAAAAATGACTAATAACCCTAATTTAATGTAGAAATATCATAATTTAACAATTAGCGGGCAATATCACATAAATTCGCAATCCAAGTTGAAATTTCACCCAATTCACATGCAATTCATAAAATTGAATTATTAAACACAATGGTCAATGATAATTTTCAACTATTAAATCACACTTAATCATAAAATCACACAAAATCCTAAAACTTTAAATCTAGTATTTTTAGGGAAAATACTTTTAAACTTGTAAAAAAAACTAATTATTCATATGTAAACAAGTGAAAACAACAAAAAAATTTACTTAGGCGTCGCTAATTTGTAAAAGAATTTTAAAATTTTGGCTAGGAGATTGAGAGGACAATGGAAGGAGAGTAAGAGAAAAGAGAAAATGAGAAAATTTAAGTGTTAGAACATTTTTAAAAGGTATCACAAACTTACATGGTCTACTACCTGACCGTGTAGTTCACTAAACTACAACTATTTGCAGAATTACACCGTCTATTACATAGGTGTGTATCTAATTGTGTAAGTCTACACTAGTGTGTTTAGAGAGCATGTAGTTCTATGTAATTATGTGCAACTTGAAAATTAGATTAACAAACTTAATAATTTAGCATTTAAAGTGATGAACCCTTAATATGCTTACTCTAACACAATCATTATGCACAATTCATTAGGATGCTTAATGTTCTAACCTAAATTACATCAAAAATTAATTAAACCCTATTCTAACATTAAGATAAATATAAAATGAAATAGAATTAAAAAATAAAACCTAAGCTATTTCATAGGTCACCTCTCATATAGCGTTTGTTTAACATCGTCAGCTTAACGTACCTTCTATGCTCAAGGTGGCTTATATAAATTAGACTTTTGTAGCTTTAATATAGGTTTCATGACCTTTAATTAAGATACTTTTTGTTGTTTAGTGTCACATTTTTCCTTCAATTTATTACCTTAAACTTGCATAAGCTTCGATGGTTCGTTAAATGTAGAGTCCTATGAAATATCATGACAAGAGTCATCAGCTTCAATGACATCCATTTATTTAAGGACATGATTAATGACATTAAATACTTTAAAGACAACCTCTTTATCCCCCACATTTAATGTTAACTTGCATTCGTCAACATCTATTATTAACTTAGCAGTCACAAAAATGGTAGACCTAGGACTAGAGGCACTTCTATGTCCTCCTTTATGTTAAGAATCACTAAATCCACTACGAAAACAAACTTATCAATCTTATTATGCACATCTTCTATAACTGCCTTAGGATATTTTATGAATTTATTTGCTAGTTACACACTCAGTTTCTCAAATAACGAATAAGATATCAGGTTAATACCGACCCCCTAGGTCCGTTAAAGCCTTATCTAAGTTTAAACTACCAATTTCACAAGGGATAGTAAAACTCCCTGGATCAATAAGCTTCTATGGTAGTTTATTTTTTTGAACTTCTAAGCTCCTTTTGCTCAACATAGCAATCTCTAACTTCTTCAAATTTTCCTTGTTCAATAGTATCTCTATCAAAAGTTCCATATGCTTTAGCATCTATATAAGAGCTTTGACAAGAGGTAAGTTAGATTGGATTCGATTAAAATGTTTAATGAACTTACCAAACTTTGCATTCATTCAATCTTTCTTCACTTCCATAAGATAAATGATGATAGTCCTTGAATTTTTCTAGGTGATGTTCACCTCCAGCTTTTCCTTGACTCTCAGTAGTCTCTTTCTTCTCTTTTTCTTCTTCTTCTAAGATCTCTTTTTCATTCGTCAAGGTGATTGCCATTACTCGTTCTTTGGGATTTGTCTCTGTTGTACTAGGCAGATTCCCATATGGTCTTTCAGATACTAGCTTGGAGATTTGTCTGATTTGAACTTCCTAGTTACATATCAAAGCCTCCATTCATTAATGTCTTACACTAGAATCTTGAACAATCTTCAACATAATCTCCTTCAAAATAGGCATCTTAGGTTAAGGTGGTTGTTAAAATCTTGGTGGAGGGTTGTTCCTTGCTTGACCTTTATTTTTCTAAGAGAAGTTAGGGTGATTCCTCCATCCTACATTGTATGTGTTGCTATATGGATGTTTTGGGTCCATGAGCATTCCTAAAATAATCCATATGCTTAGGCGTTTATGTTTAACAACTTTGACCCGTATGCTTTAGCCTGCACAACTCACACTACACAACTTGGCTTGGTGAATTGGTTATCAATCTATCAATCTTCCTACTAAGTGTGTCCACCTGATTCCCTAATTGTGCAACTGTGTCCACTTCATAAACTCTTGCTAGCATATTAATTCTAGCTCTAAACTAGTACCACTATTAATTGTTTATAGCTATATCCTTGATAAGGTCTTAGGTTGCCTCTATTGTCTTATTATTAAGGATACTCCAACTATTGCATCAATCAACTACCTTATATTTTGATTTAGCATATTATAAAAAGTCTGGATTTACATCCAAAGTATTAAACCATAATGTGGCCATCTTCTTAGCATCTCTTTATAATGCTCCTATGTATCATATAGTGATTCATAATCAGCCTAGGAGTAGGAGGAGATATCATTCCTTAATTTTATATTCTTGGCTGGTAGGAAATACTTCAATAGGACTTCTCTGCCACTTATTACCATATTGTCAGTGATGACTGTGGCATCGAGTTTAACCATTTCTTAGCCTTCCTACTTAAAGTAAACGAGAATAACAACAGTTTAATTACATCATCATGAGCTCCATTAATATTAAATGTATCATAAATCCCTATAAAATTTAAGAAATGCGCATTTAGATGCTCACCTTTTAGTTCATCAAATTAGACAAATTTTTGCACCATTAGAATGATACTAGGCTTGATCTCAAATTTTTTGGCATTAATCCACTTTGTCTTTTGGTTTTACCCTTGGAGGTTGAATCAAAAATTGAATTCCAAGGATTGCAATATAGGATGCAACCTCGGGTCATCTCACTTAACTAGAATCTAATGCAATGGATCTAATCTAGCCTAAATGTCATGAAATGTAACTAAATTGGTTAGGAAAGGGGGTTGGTTCTTTGGAGAACTAACAAAATTAAACTAATTGAAAAGGAAATGTGTAAAAAGATATTTTTTTGGATTTTTGGGAATAAGAAATCAAAGGTTAAAACAATGATCAAATCTAATAAAATCCTCTTGAAAAATGAGCTTTGGCTATCATAGTTCAAAATAAATCTTTGTGGGAGTAAAAATCACTAAG
>JAOSBN010000004.1:9772319-9790628 GCA_027563595.1 Erythroxylum suave | reverse complement strand
CTCTTTATTTCTTGCTTTTCAACTCCATTTCAATCAACTCATTCATTTTTGAGTATTTCTAATTTTCACTAAAAATTTGGGGTCCAACATATGATATAACAGGAAAATTTTGTTAGTAAAGCTTGCTAAACCCCTTGATAGAAAAAACAAAATAACTATTTCCGAAACAAACCTGAGCATTAAAAAAACTGAGTTGAAGTCTAGTTGTAAAGAATGTTGTTGTTTGATTACCAGAAATTAAAAGGCAAAATCCAAGCGAAGCAAACTCAAACCCACCCTCGAAAAACAATTAACATATACTTAGAGAGAAACTTACGATGAGTAACAAAAACAACGTATAATGCCAAGAACATAAATAGTATCAAACGTATTCAATGAATCTTGAACTCTCATTAAAAAAAAGATATGGAAATCTCTAGACTAACCCCAAAAATCACAATAGGGATACAAACAAAAATCAAAAGATGTAATTGCAAATATGTAAAAAGTAAGTGGAGAGAAAAGAACGCTTACTTGCTTCATAGGAAAAGAAAACGCTTATTCACTAACATAACCTTGATTGTTCAAGACAAGTCTACATCCACGGTCATTGTTATCTGCATCCATTTTCAAGAAGAGAACTAGTCAACCTTGAAAATGTTTTTTTGATGTCGATGCTAGAAGTGGTTGAACATCTCATGGTATTTCGAATGTAGACTCTCCGCAAGTAATAGCAATTGACTTATCGTGACCGGCAAGTGTAACCTTCTCTTTCTTGAACAACGAGGTTTTCCTCTTTTATTTCCTACCTCCAGATAAGAAACAAACCTAAAAATCCCACTACTTTCCTCAATATGAACGATCACATTAAAGCAGTTCACACCCCTGAGTAGAACCACACAAACCCAAAAAGCTCTTAACTTTCCTTTAAAAAAAGGATAATTTCTTGATATATGATTGAAAAAATAACAAAATAATAAGAACCGTTAGAAAAATTGAGCATTTCTCCCAAAAAAGAAACAAAAAAAATCAAAGCTTATCTTTTTAACAAGAAAACATTACGATATCAGTACTTCCAGCTTCCATACATCGCAGAAGAAGACACACCAAAGATAACGAAAAAAATGACATGAAGGAGAAGAAGGGTAAGAAGAAGAAGAAGGCTTTTAAATATAATTAGAACCTAGAAGTGCTTTTACCTAATATACTTGATAATACCTTTTAAAAAATAACATTAATATAATATTCTACTCCACAATCCATATATTAGTTTACCTTGAGCTACTTTCCTTGAATTGATGCATATAGCTGTCTAACTTGTTAAAATCAAAAGCAGTCTTCTCTTGATTCTGTATCAACAAGAATCCCATTCCCAAACTCAGATTCCATACCTATTTTTTAAGTTGATATTCGAAAAAATTATGTTTTCAAACTAAGAAATAGATGAATCATGAAGTTCTTTTACTAACAAACAAGAAGTTGATGAATTAGAGCATGTGGTCAAAGCCTACCATAAGACAAAAAAAAACCTTTAATTGCCAAGCAACTGAAGCTAGCGCATTGTCAACTAAAACCCAATACGATTCTAAGCAATTTCAATATGAAAATAATTTTAACAACGAAAGATCATAGGAAAAAGCACTCTACAACCAAAAAGGAAAAAAATGAAACCATCCAGTTAAATAACGACAACCAGTATCTCTTACCCCAAGCTCCAACACATCAATCTCCAAACAACTAAAACAGATCTAAATCAAATACAACATCAACAAAAGTAAAGCAAACATCTTGGAATGTGTACACCACAAAGGAAACGATGGGTTATCAACAAGGAACCTTCTTTGTCAGAAAACACAATCAAAAGGGTTATTCGAAATGAACCTCCCTCGTCGGAGGAGAGAGATGGAGCAAAACCTAGAATTGTTGCTGTCTAGAAACCAGAGACGTATAAAACTAATATGCAATATACAACAAATCGGTATGAGATCTGTTTTAAACAAATATATGGAGCTAAATACAATCTGCAAACATGTCTCTGACTCCCAAAAAGAAAGTACCTAAGAAAAATAAAACTCCTTTAATTGATGACTACAAATGTAATCTTTATAAGAGCTCTTAGTATTAAATAAAATGTTATTTGGAAGCAAGAAAAATGACTTAGGAAACTTATGATGTTCAATCATGTGACATGGTTCGACAAATATAAGACATGAGTCGATTATCAAAATTTTTGTTTATTTTTCTAAGTGGACAATGTTTTTTATTTCTATTGATGCATTTAAACTTGCTAGAAATGTTGATACTCTATTTAAGATATTTAATGAAGTTAGGCATGGAAATATTGTACAATTCATCACCTACAATAATTCTGCATACAAAGCAACTACAAAAAGGTTACAAAGCATGCATAATTCTTTTTATTAGATTCTTTATACTATACATTCCATTAACTTGATGTTGGAAAAATATAACAGATGTCGGATACCTTTTTTATCATTAATGAAACTTTGTAAAAAGTAAGAAAAGTGACCAAGTTTATCTATAATTGTGTATGTTTCACTAGTGATATGGATTTGTGTCATTTTTCCATTATAAGATTTGTAATTAATTTCTTATTGTTTCAATGTTTTGTTCTAATTAAGGAGCTGAGATAAATGTTTAGAAGTGATAAATAATTTGTATCTTAGTAGGTCAAGTCTAATACCAAAATCAAGGTTTTCATTATTATACTTGAAGATGTAAACTTTGGTCCCAATCTCAATTTTTCATCTAATTTGTGAGTGTTTAATTAAAGTACTTCGTTTGGCTGATAGTAATGAAAAGGTAAAAATGAGTTATTTTTATGATCCTATTGATAGGACAAAGGAAACAATCAAGATCAATATGAAAATATAAATTATTTGTATACACCTTATCTTGTAGTCATCAATAAAAAAAATGAAAACTGCAACTTTACTTTTTGTTGTTCACTATTGGAGCATTTAAAAATTGTAATATCTATTTTATACTAGGTTTTATAAAGAAAATTGAATTTAATAAAAGAATGCTATTAACTATCATGATAATTATTTCATATGAGATGATGCAAGATCTCCTTAACTCACAAATGAAAGCAATAAGGATATGTACGGTTATTTTGGGATGCGCATTGTAATTTTTGAAGGAACAAACTTAATCCAGTAAATTTTTTTTCAATTTTGTTAATTGTTTGAAATTAATCATCACTTTATTTTATTTATAAGGTTATTTATATTGTCTTACAGTTGTCTAGTGAGATCAATTTATAAGTGGTGTTATAAAATTAAAAGGTTTATAATTTGAATTTCGAGTCAATATGTGAGTACAATCGGATGTGAAATGAATTTAAGCATTTTTAAATCCATCTATTTAAAAAAAATCATAATACAAAAGATTGAACTATTTGGTTTTTGCTCGATATAACTTAAAACTTTAAAAAATTTATGTTATTATCTTTATTAAGTTGAATATAATTTGTTGTAATTTCTTAACAATTTAATTTTATTTATTCACTAAGACTTTTAATATAACAAGTATTCTTATAGATTCAATTTGACTTGATCTTATCAATCTTTTAGCAAGTTGAGTTTTGAGAAACCAAATTTCACATATGAAAGTGACTTAGAAAGATAATTTTATATGCAATAGTTATTGACAAGTCATTAGGTACAATTTGAATGATGACGATGATTAGACTTCTTTTAATAATAAGAATTTTGTACTAAATAAAAAATAGGATCAGTTCAACTTGAGTAGATATGTCATTAAATGAAAATCCAATTTTTCATTTTTTGTCTTTTTTAAAAAATTCACTTGTAGTTATAACATGTTAAATTCTATAGATGTGATACAAATATAAAACTTTTAATTATATTTTTTTTAAGTTTCACTTTTATTTTGTTGTGTTCTTTGGGGCAAACTCTTATTATAATGCTTATGAACTTATATTATTCTCACTATATGATATTTTTATAGAAATATCAATTAAATCAAGTATATTTTCTAACATGCATCCCTCTTCAAGTTACAATTGTCCACGTACTATATATTATTCTTACCACTTTGTGTTGGTAAAAATTGGTCCTTTAATTTTGTTAATTGGATTGAGGAAGAAAAAGAAAAGCATAAGTCAGTCAGCGAGTCCACACTAAACTACACATGTAATGTACTCACTGTTGTATTTATTTAATCAAAATTTAAATGGACTGGAAAAGAGAGAGGGGGGTGTCCATTGGTCCACCTGTTGGGAGTTGGGACCAGACAACAGCTCATCTTAAACTTAGACTCAGAGACCTATTCGCATTCTCAACTCATCTTTAGTCAGATTACAATCACATCATTTTTATGATATATATATGTATATAGAGTTATTATTTATGTACAAACATTACACATTTACACTGCCAGAAACACAAACACCTTTTAACAGACCTTTGGGCTTGACTCTTGAGGGGGCTCAGGTCAGCGATTATGGGTTCTCCAAAGCCATGGCTACACCCGGCTCCCACCTTTCGCTCCCTCGAGACCTACTGGGACTCCGACGATGACGCTCCCGGTCCCCGATGCGCCCACACTCTCACCGCGGTCTCCCCCACCAAGTCCCATGGCCCTCGCCTCATTCTCTTCGGCGGCGCCACCGCCATCGAAGGCGGCTCTTCCTCTTCCTCTTCCATCCCCGGCATCAGTTAATTTTTCTTTTCACTCACTCTGAATAAAGTTTGCTTTGTTCAAACTTTGCTTAATCACATCGCTCGTTGTTTCCGTTGATATTTCTTTTCGTAGGATTGGCTGGAGTCACCAATTCAATTCATTCTTATGACGTTCTCACTAGGAAGTGGACTAGGTAGGCTACTACTTTCTTTCACTCTCTTTCTCTCTTTCTTATTTGGTGTTTGGGAAGGTAAAATTTGGGCTTTAATGTTCTTCTACTCAATCAACCAGACTACGACCCGCCGGGGATCCACCGTCGCCTAGGGCTGCTCACGCTGCAGCTGCAGTCGGCACTATGGTTGTCTTTCAGGTTATGATTAAATAATTTTTAGTCAAGGCTGAATTTCCCTTTGGAGTTTATTAGTTATTAAAACTCTGACGTTGGAATATGTGGTCTCTGGCTAGGGTGGCATAGGTCCTGCCGGCCATTCCACTGACGATCTCTATGTTCTTGACTTGACCAATGACAAATTCAAGTGGCACCGGTCTGCCTTATTCATTCATTTGTACATTGAGATTCCTTATTCAAATTAGTGTTACATTTTTGCCACTTTTCACTGATTTATTATATGTCACCTATATTCAATATAGAGTTGTTGTACAAGGGCAGGGCCCTGGCCCTCGTTATGGCCATGTTATGGATTTGGTTGCTCAAAGATACCTGGTTACCGTTAGTGGCAATGATGGTAACTCAATTTTGCTCTCTTCAGTTTTAATCTGTGTTCTTATTGTTCTTTTTAATGCTTTCCATTTTGGATCTACAGTGCACTGACCAAATAGTTAATGCATCTCCATTATTGTTCAAAAATAAGGGGTATCTTTATCATTTAATTCATCAATGGAAAGTTTACTTGGCCCCTGAGTATGCAAACCTCTCTATTGCTAGCACCATTTTATCAATATCAACATTTTCCTTTGGATTGTGTAATTAGTTGGTTTTGGCATCATGAAACATTTCCAATGTTTTCAAGACAAGTCATTGTGTTCTGTTGATGGTCCTGATTCCGATAGACTAAGCTGTCAAGACGTTCCTTCGAATTATCTTTTATAGGGAAAAGAGTCTTATCCGATGCCTGGGCTTTTGATACTGCCCAAAAACCATATGCATGGCAGAAGCTAAATCCTGAAGGTGACAGGCCATCTGCTAGAATGTAAGTTAGGATGTTGTGATAAGTCCTGAGCTATTTTTATTTTGTTTCTTATCATAAATGTAGATTGATGTGTCCTTTTATGGCACTGGGTTTGTAGGTATGCAACAGCAAGCGCCCGTTCAGATGGCATGTTCTTGCTTTGTGGTGGAAGAGATGCATCTGGTGCGGTATGGTCTCATATCTTAATGTCTTTGAAAGCCATTGTTTGCTGTTTATATACGTACACAGACATAATATTGATCATACATTTAGCAATAGTGTAGCACTGAGTGCGTGCCTCTGCCTAATTTCTTTCAAGCTCTGAACATTGGGCATGCTTTCTTAATTCATCTTAATGTCATTATGACGTAGACTACAGTGATCTATTTGCCTATATCTTGTAATAAATTGGATTTTCTATTACATTTTTTAATTCTTTTTTTATGATGATTGTGTGGTTGACCAGCCACTTGGAGATGCGTATGGGCTTCTGATGCATAGAAATGGTCAGTGGGAATGGACTCTCGCACCTGGTGTTTCTCCTTCCCCAAGGTATCAACACGGCGCGGTAAGTGATCAATTGAAAATGGAATGTTCCTTCAAGGCTGTTGATTACTATCTGTATACAAAATTTTAAAAGTACATCAGTAAACTTAAAATGGTTAATGAGAGGTTGATTATGCTGTCAAAGCAGCTTGAAGATTGCAGAGTGATATATTTTGGTACAAGACATACCTTTTCCTTATTCAATATTTTTTAACTGTGGCTTGCTATCAGGTTTTTGTTGGTGCTCGATTGCATGTTACAGGCGGTGTCCTAAAGGGAGGACGAGCTGTAGAAGGTGAAGCAGCTGTTGCAGGTAATGTTTTGGGTTTTCTCGAATCGCCATCTTTGAAATATTTACCCAATATCTCAACAATTTTTATATTTGCTTAGTCTTGGATACTGCTGCTGGTGTTTGGTTGGATCGAAATGGGCTTGTCACTTCATCAAAGACCAGCAAAGGATATGGCGAACATGATCCTTCTCTGGAGCTAATGCGACGTTGTCGCCATGCTTCTGCTTCTGTTGGTGTTCGCATATATGTTCATGGTGGTCTAAAAGGAGGTAAAGATTGTAAAACCAAATTCATAAGACATGAACTTTGTAATTTTAGAAAATAGGTGATTGTTTGCATGCAAGCAATTGAATACAAGACTATTTGTCTTTGAGATGCATACATAAAACTGCCTGTAATACATCACATATAGGTAAGGACATTTGAAATTTTTTTAACTTTCAAAAAAAGACACTTGAATACTGTGAATATGCGCAAGTATTTCTTTGCAATGATTGTACTTTTGACCCATCGTGATACAATTCCATTTTGGTCTCTATTGAATTTTTTTTTTTCCCTTTTTCTTTGCATTTGGAAGGGATTTCTTTGGTATGGAACCAACACACTGTTTCCTGCCATTGCCTTGAAGCTTGCCCAGAAACTTGTGAATTCATAAGATCCTCAGTTGTAATTTATGTAGTGAAGATAAAGCTACTTAGTTATTCATGGTTTTGGTCTCAATTTTGAGCTAGTATAATACTGAAAGCATGTGAATAAGCATTTTAACGATTGCATCTTGGCCTTTGAATTGTGATCTGTAATTTAAGACTTCTGCAACTGGAGAAATCTAGTGTGTGTTTTATTATATGAGCTAGTTCTGCATGGCATCTATTGTCCGTTTTTGGCCGATTTTTACTGATTCATTGAAAAATTTTCATTCTCTTCATCCATAAGGATCTCAGTTTTATGCCTTAAGTGGAATTTAGATTTAATGATGCAGGTCCAGTGACAAGCTTATGAAAAAGTAAATGCTCATTGTTTGACCAGTAATTCTGTTCTCTGCAGATGTGCTCCTGGATGATTTTGTTGTTGCAGATAATTCACCATTTCAATCTGACGTTAATTCTCCCATATTGACATCAGAGAGAACCTCAACTATAACAAGTCCCAGGACAAACCACTCCACACTGAATTCTTATGGAGTGCCTTCAACTCCAGATAATGGAGCAGAGAGACCTTTATCTGGTGGTATAAGGTTGTAGCTTCCTTTCAATTTCCCTTGGTGCATGTATTTGATGATAGTAATATACTGTTTAACCTCACTCTTGTGATGACACCTTCTTTATCAGCATGGAAAAAAATTCTATGGACAAACTTAGGGAGGCTTCTGCTGCTGAAGCGGAAGCAGCCAGTGCTGTCTGGCAAGCTGCTCAAGCAGCATCTGCCAATTCAACCGAAGGCACTTCTGTATCTGATGACAACTATCAAACTGCTGAAGTAACGTCGGATGGTAGTGAGACAGAGGCTGATGTCCGCCTTCATTCGAGAGCTGTAAGTCACTTTCATCTTTGAATTCTGTGTAGTTTGTATTTAAATTGCTAATATGCAAGAACATGCAATTCTATTCCAGGTTGTGGTTGCAAAAGAGACTGTTGGAAGCCTGGGTGGGATGGTTAGACAGCTGTCATTGGATCAATTTGAAAATGAAAGCAGACGAATGCTTCCAGTGAATAATGATACACCGTATGCTGTCAAAAAGTTCACCAGACAAAAGTCACCACAGGGCTTGCACAAGAAGGCAAGTACTAATAGCTTAAAACTGTTACTGATGCATGGGCCGTTGGGTAATTATTTACTTTCCTGCAGATTATTTCTACCTTGCTTAGACCTCGAAACTGGAAGGTTCCATCCGATAGAAAGTTTTTCCTTGACTCTTATGAAGTTGGTGAGCTATGTTACGTTGCTGAGCAGATATTTATGCAAGAGCCCTCAGTTCTTCAGCTAAAAGCTCCAATCAAAGTCTTTGGTGATCTTCATGGACAGTTTGGTGATTTGATGCGATTGTTTGACGAATATGGGTTTCCTTCAACTGCAGGAGACATTACGTAAGTATGACATCAGACTAAAAATAATCTGAGCCATGGTCAAGGGATGCGCTCAAACTGATCACTGACGCTTCTAATTTGGTTCAGCCCTTGCAATTGGGATAAAAGGACAAATAAGGACAAGTGTTTGGTCTTTATTCGGTGGCCTAGCTAAGGAATCTCCCTGCATAATCATATAATTTCTTTTAGTTTTTCACCCGTTACTTGTTTGTCCCCATTATGAAGTTTAGGGTAATGCACCTTAATGCATGTCAAAAGATAATTCTCTCTTCTTTTTTTCTCTGGCCAAGATGGATAGTAATTGCTTTCTGTCCCCAAATTCTCATTCAGAGGTCTGCATGAAAAGTGAATGCCTTGTCCCTGAAATTGGGACAGAACTTAAATGGTTATCAGAAGTCGCTTATAGTTCTACATATGTTGACACCTTAGATTCTGTGACACGTTGCTGGTTGCAGGTATATCGACTATTTGTTCTTGGGGGATTATGTTGACCGTGGACAGCATAGCTTGGAGACTATAACTTTACTTCTTGCTCTTAAGGTAAAACTTTAGCTTTTTTCTAATTTATGGTTAACATTAATATTTAAGTCCACTGTGCTTTCCTTTTTGCTTGATACTATGGTTTTGCAGATTGAATATCCTGAAAATGTTCATCTGATACGTGGAAATCATGAAGCTGCTGACATAAATGCACTTTTTGGCTTCCGTCTGGAATGCATTGAGAGAATGGTTTGGAAAAAAAAGATTATATTAGTTATCATTTTGGAAATTTGAAATTTTGTATTAGTGGATAATTAGAGAATTTGTAGGGAGAGAGCGATGGGATATGGGCATGGACACGATTCAATCAACTTTTCAACTACCTTCCCCTTGCTGCACTTATTGAGAAGAAAATCATCTGTATGCATGGTGGGATTGGAAGATCTATTCATTCGGTTGAACAAATTGAGAAAATTGGAAGGCCCATCACAATGGATGCTGGCTCCATAATCCTAATGGATCTTCTGTGGTATAATTTTATTCAGTATATCTAATTTATTGCTATTCACGGTTACTCTGTTTTTCTTATCTGAGTCATTTCTTTTACAGGTCTGATCCAACAGAAAATGATAGCATAGAGGGTTTGAGACCGAATGCTAGAGGTCCCGGTCTTGTCACTTTTGGGGTATGATTTTCATTGTTTACTGTTTCTATGGTTTGATGCATGATTAATTAATTTGTAGCATGCACTAGCATTTGCAAAATTGCAAGTCATGGTGGAACAGATTGAGCTCTGCATGTCTATACTCTATTAGTTAGATGTCTGTGAACCAGACTTGGAAAGAAATTTTGAAGTGCTACTATATGAACTTTGACTTGGTAGTTGACACCAGTCATGGAATGCTTGAAGATCTCATCATAAATCTTTGCAGTCTCAATACTTTTGCCTGTTGGTAATTTTTACTGATGTTTCTAAAAAAAAATTGTTCATCTGCAGCCTGATCGTGTCACAGACTTCTGTAAGAAAAATAGGCTGCAGCTAATAATCAGGGCACATGAATGTGTTATGGATGGGTTTGAACGTTTTGCTCAGGGTCAACTGATTACTTTGTTTTCTGCAACAAACTATTGTGGTAAGCTGACATTGCTTTACTTTTGTCCTGATTAATAGTCACCGTTTTCCTCATTTGAGTTTTCATCTAGGGACTGCCAACAATGCTGGAGCCATATTGGTAGTAGGTAGGGGCTTAGTTGTTGTTCCAAAATTGATTCATCCCTTGCCGCCACCCCTTCAATCACCTGAGACCTCCCCGGAACGTGTAATAGAGGATACATGGATGCAGGTAATAGTTGTAACGGTTTAAATTTCAGATTGATGCGTTCTATTGTCACCAATAAAAAAGGCCTATCACCGTTATTACATTTGCCTTTACCGTGTATTGTCTTGCAGGAGCTTAACATCCAAAGACCACCAACTCCAACTCGTGGCCGCCCCCAACCAGACCTTGACAGGAGTTCACTTGCATACATATGATGTGACCAGACCCCTTTCATGATCAAGACAGGGCATTGCTTATCCACTTGACAGCAAGGCTTGACCCGACCTTTGGTAATCACAACTTTATATAGAGTTTTTCCCGCTACGCATGGTAGTGATGGTTTTGTTGTAATTTTAGATGTACAAAGTTACAGGAGATAAGAAACTTATCTAGGGTGTTTTGGAGAATAACATAATGTTTAGTTTATTGAGTGTAAGATATGTGCAATTTGTGTGGCAAGATAAATTTATTTTGGTGCTGCTGGTGGAGGAGAGTTTATTAGATTTATGCGTTGTAATATCAACAGTTGTAGATTAATTCTAAGGAAATAAAGGTTTCAATTTATGTGTATCTTAGGAAACCTCGTCATTTATCAAGATATGGACTTCATTTCTACCATGATACACACAAGATCCAGAATTTATGACATGTGAAAACTTTATTTGGAGTAGAATGTGAAATGCTCTCTTTTTGTAAAGACGTAACGGCATCTTGCACTTGTACACACGCACATATTTCTGGAGGTATTGGGGTCTGGAAAGCCACCAGTTTGGCTCATGTTTGGAGTCTTCACAAAAGTGACGGTAAACTGTTGACGTTAACTGATGACAGATAGTAGTGAGACAAGGAATGAGAAAGAGAATGTAACAAGATACGATCAGAAGAAGAGGAAATGCGGAAAATATCATAACATTCTGTTAGTACAATACGATTGATTCACTGAAATTCATATCATTCTGTTACATTCATACAAGATAGTCGTCTTTGTCATTACATGACGTGTCGTATATCCCTCTATATTAATTATAAATATTATATAGTATTTAACTAAGTAGTAGAGTAATTTTATTTTCATACTTCATTTTTACTTGGTTCTTAGTAGCCATTAGTTTCCGACTCTTTTTTCGTAACAAACCCTTGTCTAAGAACTTGTGAACAAGGTTGGCGTCTGAAAAGCGACTTTATAAGTCAAATATGAATTCCATTTATCGATTGTAACAGTGCTTGAGGAAGAGTTTATTATGATATTTTACTATCTAGAATAACCTCAGGATTTTCGTATATTCTTAACAATGTTGCTGGTAGTTCAATGGAGATCATCTTCTCTTCTGTCACATTTCTTGAGTTGGTACATAAGAATAAGTCAGGCGGATTGAGGAGTTAGAAGGAAGAAACAGCCTGTATGCCACTTTACCCACCCTCTCTAATATGATATGGGCTATAACAAAGGGGCAATAACTTCTGATTAATTCTCCTTTGTAATGCATGTTCATTGTAGTGTTGACACCCAATCCCTAAGTTCAAATATCGTTTTCATTCTCTTCTTCTCTACTTCTTGCCTCATGCGATTTTGAGCTTGTTTAGGATGAAAATTAGTGGTAGCGAGGGCCCTCTCCCACTGTCCCTCCCTCATTACCTAATCTGTCAATAGATTAATACATCCCTACAAAATAAAGCATGTAAACCGGTAGAGGGTATCTGTATAGTTTCTCAAATGGAGACATGTCAATGGCAGTATGGTACGTGTTGTTATACTACCACTCGTTAATGATACCTATTCTGCTAATCGGAAGGAGCCTCAACAGAGAAACAATGCAAATAAGTTTCCAACATTTTATTGACAACTTCCCTTTGACCATTAGATTAAGGGCATTACGTTAAGGAGAAGTTTAAACTCATTGTAATTTAATTGTCTCCTTCCGAAACATGCTAAGGGACCCTTATCTCTACCATACTTTTGGGCATCATGTGAAGTTTGAAGACATAATGTAAGAATATTTGAGCAATCACTATGCTATAATAGGATGGTTAATAGCTTTCAAATGACAATACTTAATCTATCCACCATGACCATTAGACATGATTTTCATATTGTTTGATAATCCCTTACAAAATCTAGAATAATTTCTCCCTAACATCCCCCTAGTATCAGTAAGGGATATAATTTCCCCAGATATGGCAACACAAGCCTTGGTATAATTTTGCATACCTTTGTTCAAACCTCTCCAGTAAAATTCATTACGTATTTTCTTAATTATTGTAGCGATCCTTGAACAACCCCCATGTAGTTCATCATGAATCATAGAGATTAACCTCCTCGGTAAGTTCTTGTCAAAACCTATCACCAATCTTCCCTTCCACCTTAGTAATTCCTCCCTTCACTCATAGTTATTAGAATTCAATTATCTTTTCTTTAACCTCTGAAGAACATCCTATACAGTTAAATCCTTTTCCTAATTGCTCATAATTGCATCCATCAATTGTGTATGATTTTGGAATATAGTTAATGTGAGCAATTTAGTGTTGGATGCCCCCCAATAAGGCATCCACATCCTTATTTTCCTTTCCCCTTTTGTACATCACCACAAAACTATACTCAAAGAGTTTGGGTAGCCACGTTTGTTAAAAGGGGGTTAAGATTCTTTGCTTAATTAAATAATTAAGATTTTGATGATTAGTATGTCTCAAAATTAGATACCATTGAGATAGTGATGCCACTATTTGATGGCTTTAATGATTGGTAAGAAGTCTTTCTTGTAGGTAAAGAGCCCCAAATGTTTATTGGCTAAGCTTTTGCTTAGTTATGTAACAGAATACTGGTCCTATTGAAGAACTGCCCCACACCTCTTTCTTATGTGTTGACATCAATAACAAAAGGTTGAGAGAATTTCGACATAGCAAAAGCTAGATATGTAGTGAGAGATTCCTTTAAATACTCAAAGACTTATTTTTTCATTTCTTCTTACTTCTATTGCTATTAGTTTCTTCAATAGTTCAGTAAGCAGCTTGGCCAAGCTAGCATAATTCTTAATAAATCTTTCATATTATTTGGTGAGTCTAAGAAATCTTCTCATTCTCTGAGGGATTTTACTATTGGCCACTTTTAAATTTCTTTTATCATTAGTTGCCACTCCTCTCTTAGATGTTGAATGCCCTAAGTAATTGTCTAGTTCCAACTATTTTCTTTGATAAAAAGTTGGTGATCTTAAAGGACCTTCATGGCTTCTTTAAGATGAATTAAATGCTAATCGAGGGAGCTATTATAGATGAGTATATAATGACGAAGACTAAGAAAAATTTTCTCAAAACTAATATGACTATATCTTTCATTAGGCTCTAAAATGATGATGGGTTTTCATCAATTAGAAAGGCGTTACTACAAATTCGCAGTGGCCTTTATAGGTTCAAAATGTTATCTTTGCTCATCTCCTTCATATAACTTGATTTGATGGTAGGCATAACTTAAATCAAGCTTGGAGTATAACCTGTCTGGTAATTCCTTAATTAAAGGAAGAGAAAATGTATCTTTTATGGTGTTTTTGTTGAGTTCTTTATAGTCTATGCATATTCTCTAAGAGCCATCTTTCTTCTTCTTTACACCAGTGAGGTGTATAGGCTAAGATTGCGCCTTATAAATCCTTGCTACAATAATTCCCTTAATACATTTTCTATCACATCTTTTTGTTCTTTGAAGTACTATTAAGGCCTAATATTAATAAAATATATTCCCTCCTTCAACCAAATTCAATGATATGAGCTCTTTATGGTGGTAATTACTATTATTCTTGGACTAATACTCCAAATTCTACCAACAACTATTGAGTTCATCGAATAAATCAGTTTGTTCCCTTAAATTCATATTTATAATTGATTTTCTAGAGGTTATGTTAACTGCATCATATATAATCCCCTACTCGAGACTCCTTAAACATTTTGTTCAACCCCTACTCGAAACCATTTTGGCCTCTTTACTTGGATTGCTTGATAACGTTACCAATTGGTTTCCCCTATATGAATTTAATTATTCTGGTGTTTAAATTACAAAGCATGTTATTCAATGTTGCCAGCCAATGTACCCCAAACACTAAGTCATAGCTTTTCATAGAAATAATCAATTTGATTGTGAATAGAACTCCTTGCATCTCCCACATGGACCCTTTGCAATTCTTAATTTTGTCAACATATTAGTTTAAGACCTCCTCCCATAGTGATTTGTATAGCATGAATATCCTCTAATTTGCCTTTTAGGCTGCCAGCTATTGCTTCATCTGGAAAGTTATGAGTACTCTTGTTATCAATAAGTAATTGTATGGGTCTCCTTTGAAGATAACTTAATACTTGCGTATGTTCTTATTCTTTCTCTTCATCTCTTATCGTGGCTTAGAAGGATGGATGAGGTGCGTCTAGTCCTATCTCACCTTCCTCAACCCATTTTTTACTTCTTCATTATATATTTTATTGAACTCGTCCATCATATATAACTAATATTTCTTTTTGCATTTGTAGTATGGGATATAGTGATTGTCATACCAGAAATACAACCCTTTTGCCCTCTTTTTACAAAGTCCTTACCGCTCACTAATTTAGGCAAGTTGTAATTTCTATTGGAAGTTGCTTCGATGGCCATCCCTTATAGTCCTAAGGTAGGTAATAGTCCTTTATTTGCCTATGGTTCCCCCATTAATATGCCTTAAATCCCCCCTTTTGTTATAACATTAATATTGCTTGGCACGTTGGAGGTTGTCTTGTTGTTCCCTTTTAAAGGTAGTGTGGAAGAATGGATTGTCGATACTTCTTTTTACTTCCTTACTAGAGAAGATGCTTGTAGACTTTGGGGTTCCAGTAGCTTAATTATAACCTCCAACTCTAGTTTCAAACCTTTTATGCAAAGCCTTATCAATTATTCCTCATATTTGTCAAAATATTTATCAAACCTAGCACAATATTCTTGTTCCAAATTCTCTTGTTTGAGTTCTTTAAAATCACCTATTGGATCCTTGAATATTTCTTCGTCAAACTTCAGCTTAATGGAGTTAAACAACTCTCACTTTTCAGACGATTCTTCATTGTTAGCTAAAACCACTCTTGGGCTTATCCTTTTAAATTTATAGCAGTGATCCCTACCTTCTTACTATCTAGTGTATTATCGAGCTTGAAAAATTGCTCATATTTGCATAACCATCCCCTGAACTAATTCCTAAACACTAGAAAATTGATTTTGATGAACCATCTGGGAATCGTGCATCCTTCACCTTTTGATAAACTGTGTTCATGATTTCCTCCTAACCTTCTTATGAACTATTGGAATAACAATAACATCTTAGTAGGAATCATGCTAAGGTCTAATAGTATACAGTCTTACTCCTAACTAGTAAAGAGGTTATTTACAATAAACTCATAGGAAAAAAAAGAAAAAATTCAAAATTGTTTGAAGAAAATAAAATAAAAAATATAAACCAACAATTGTATTAAAAAATTGATATAATAAAATAAGAATAAGGAAATTCAAAATAATAAATAATAAATATTAAATATTAAAATTATAATAAAATTAAAAATAAATAACATAAATACAAATACAAATACAAATAAATAAAGATTGAAAATAATAGGGGAGAAGCACTATAGATAAATATGTTTTAAGGTAAATACAAGACACAATAATCAAAGGAAAGGTTTAAAAGACTTACGAAAAAAGAGAAGGAACTCTTTGATAAGCTCTAATAGAGTTATATCCTTCATGATTAAGTCTACCAAATTCTACTTAGGTCTTCATCTTTTTTTCTCACAGTTGATTTCAACTCTCCCACCTCCTTTTCTTGTTTACCAGGTCAAATAATTTCTCATTCTGCAAATGATTTTCTATCAAGTTTTTCAAGCTCTCTTTTATTCTCTTGAGTTTTGCCATTATGGGAAAATCCTTTGAGACTCTTCCACTATAATACCAAACTATTATGTTAATTGATGAAAGATAATAGTGAGATAAGATGTAGCGAGTGGCGATCGGAAAGAGAGAGGGGACAAAGAAAATAGGACAAAGACAATATGATTGATTCATTATACTTCATATCATTTTGTTACAATCATATAGTGTAGTCATCCTTTACTATTACAAATCACGTAGAATGTCCTCTATATTAATTATTAATAGTTCACAATGTTTAACTAATTGGCCCTTAGTAATTGTTAGTTCACACGCTCTTCTTCTCTATTCTTCATAACATAAACCCTCCCACCTATCTTTCCTATCTTTAAAACAAGTTTTCCTATTGTAAAAGAAAATTCCATCAATTAATCTAATAACAACACTTAGCTCAAAATTAGAAGTAAATTGTAGCAAGTTCATTTGCAACTAAAGTTTGACATGTTTTATTCTAGCCTATAGTTATCACTTTGCCTTCATCCAATAGTATGATTTTTATATGTTAATGTACGTTTTAGTTGTTGATATTGTTAAGGACAAAATGAATGTCGGAGAAGAATGTATTGCTTTTTATGAATGTATGAGACGTTATCATATTGCTTAAGTAAATAGAATAGGCATCAAATAGATAGACGGATTACTATTTGTCGTTTATTTTTTTAATAAAAATATAACTGTTACAATAATATATATATTATCGTCGGATATCAGAATATAGACATTAACCATATTTTAGAGAATGTTCTCCCTCCCTCCCCTCCTCCCTCCCTCCTCTCTCTCTCTCCCTCTGTCTCTCTTTCTCTCTCTCTTATCTCTTATTTTTCTTCATCTCTCTTCTTCCTGCTTACGCTTATAGTCCATTTTTCATCTATCAACTGTTAGTGGAGCCAGGTTTTGCACCTAAACAATATAGTAAACTATTTAGATTATTAACTAAGGTAAAAAAACACGCAAAGTTAAGATGTACAAAGGATGGAAGAGGTGTTGCATAGCCAACTGAATAAAATATAGAAAGAAATGCAAGAGTCACAACTCAAGCTCCAAAATACACAAGCTTAGTAGAGATAAGAAATGGTGGACCTATGAGAAATATTTTAGCAATACCTACTTATATCTAAAATGCATACATCTCATTTACAAACTTAAATGTCGGCAGGCATTTTAGGATGGCAGTTTTCTTTAGAACAATAAAATTATGTCACTCCTACCCAAGTTAATTAAATATAGTTTCTCTCATTTAATGGAATTGAGCTCAATAATTAGGTATTTGATGCCAAATAGTCCTTCCTTGTGAACCATAGACTAGGGGACATGAAGGTTAAGATCACAATTGTTTGCTTAATCAGGGGGTAGTATAATTGCACGAACTTTTCGTTAGGAATCAATTGAATATAGAGAATCCCAACTGGAACAAATAATTGGTGGCCATTAATAAGAGATTTAGAGAGGAAGCTTTTTAAATAATCCATAGGCAACTTTAATGTCCTATATAAAATAAGGAATGTGCAAGATGTTTGCTTCTTATTCAACCAATACTCCTTCAAGCTCCAAACGCCTAAAACATTTTTGGTGAAATTCTTCTTGAAGGGCTTAAAACATAAGATAGAGTTGCCTGTCAAGATGTTAAATCCCAAAAACTTTAAAGTAAACTTATACTATAGCTAAAAACAATACGTAATAGTTACAATTCGTTTTCTAAACTATAAGTCCACCCCAAGCCATATTTTGAGAATTCCATCACCTCCACCTTATTAACTTCATCACCCCCCACCCTGTATAATTTTGACTGAAATGGTAACTTTTACTTACATGATTAAACTGTATTGGT
>JAOSBN010000004.1:9755328-9772219 GCA_027563595.1 Erythroxylum suave | reverse complement strand
TCCACCTTATTAACTTCATCACCCCCCACCCCCCCCCCCCCACCCCCCCCAAACAAAAAAAAAATCAATACTCACAAAGGATTGTTACTTACGCTAAAAGGTTTACTAAAATACATCCCCTATAAATCTTGATAGAAACACAAGAAAATAACATTAAAGAGTTTAAAGAGAAAAGATCTAAAGGTATCTGCTTTTAGTGTGATAATAATTATACACCAAGCTATAGATATAAGAGGAAGAAATAGAAAATGTTTGTAGCAGAGGAAGTTGAAATAGAATCGCAATCTGTAAACAATCAGAAGAGACTCTAAATGAAGCTCCTATAATATCCTTACCAGTTATATCTAGAGCCTCTATAGATAACTACAAGCAAATGAGGATACTAGGTGTGCACAAAAGGAATCCTATATATGTCCTTATTGTTAAAGAAAGCACACATGACTTTGTAAATTCCACCTTAATTCACTAGGGAAATTATGAGTGCATAAAATTGACGAATCTCGAAGTGATAGTAAGAGGGGGCTTACAACTGACATGTGAAGGACTTTGTAAACATTTAGAATAGTAGCTCCAACGAGTAACCTTCTTCTTAGACGTCTTGATCTTCCCTTTGGGGGGACGTGACCTAGTCTTCAGGGTTTAGTGGTTGTCTAAGATTAATGAAGTTTTATGCAACTTTAGGAAACAAACAATGGAATTTACCTTACAAGGTAAACATGTTTGTCTTAAAGGAGACTATATTAGCCAACCTAAATCCATAGGTTTTAAGAAATTTATGAAGATGTTTTCTAAACTCCAATTAAATAGCCAAGTTAACATGTTAAGGCTTATCTACCTTGTAGAACAACAATTCCAATAGTCAACTATATGAACTCGACCTCTCTATGACGAATATCAGCAAGAACTAAATGGTCTTCTCGTAGAGTTCAGTTCTCTATTCATGAAGCCAAAGGGTCTGCCTCTATCAAGAAATTAATATTATAAACTGCTTTTCAAAGAAGGTGAGAAGCCGATCAATATTAGGCCATATAAATGTAGAAGCTTATAAAAGAATATTATTAAAGAACTAGTTTATGATCTCTTGAAACAAGGGATTATTCAACATAGGTAAAGCCCCTTCTCTTCACCTATATTAATGATAAAAAAAGAAAGACAACTCATGGAATTTACTTGTGGATTACAGAGATCCAAATAAAAACACCGCTAAAAATAAGTTTCCTATACCATCATAAAGAAACTCCTAGATGAGTTGTATGGAGCAGCTTGCTTTTCCAGGCTAGATCTCAAGTTTAGGTATCACTAGATCCAAATGCACCCTTCCAATGTTTATAAAATAGCTTTTAGGATTTATTAGGAGAATTACGAGTTCCCTGTGATGCGCTTTAGGCTCATTATTGCCCCTTCCACCTTCCAAAGCTTAATGAATGATTTATTTAGGATGCATCTGAAATAGTCTCTATTGATCTTCTTCGATACAATAAGACCTTTTAATATCATATGAAACATCTTAGAGTCATCTTAGAGCTTTTACTACACAACCAGCTTCTCTATAGAGGAAAAAAATTATTATTTTGGTGCCTTTTTGTTAGTATACTTGGGACATGTCATATTAGTAACTAGAGTTTCCATAGACTTCAAAAAGATAGGGTCCATTTCCAATTGGCCAAGTCCCTCACACAAAACTAAAAAGAGATTTTTTAGGGTTAGCAAGATGTTACAAGTGTTTCATTAAGCATTTTGGTGTTATGAGTAATCCTTTAACCGAATTACTTTACAAAATGCTTGTAAGTGGACTAATGACATTAAAGAAGTATTTCAAAAGTTAAAGGAAGCATTGACTAGTGTCCCTATCTTAGTATTACCAAATTTTGAGAAATCATTCTCCACCAAGTGGAAATGGTCTTGGGGTAATATTGAGTCAAGATGATCATCTATTGACATAATGCAAGCAGTCCTTTAGCTACTAAATCACAACTTATCTACATACAAGAAACAATTTCTCTTAGAATAAAAGATGCACACACCCTTTCAATAAAGGTGGCTCCCTGGATTACTAGAGAATGATTTTGAAATTAAGTATAAAAGAGAAAGAGATAACCAAGCTGTGGATGTTCTCTCCCAAGTATTAAGTATACAGCTATGTGCCTTGGTTTTATCTCAAGATAAACTACAATTGTTGAATGAAATAAAGGAGAGCTAGAGGAATGACCATATAACTCAAGACTTGATAATTAAGCATCTAATGGCATGCTGACATTAAGCTCTTATCAATAGTCTTAGGAGATTTTTGCCATGGAAAGAGAGAGTGGCAGTCAAATGTGATGTTAATCTCCAAACTAGAATCGTGTCTATAATGCTTGAAAGCTCCATATGGTGGTTCATTATGGAGTGTTAGGAATCATCAAAAGGCTGCAATCACTATTCTATTAGAAAGGGCTTCAAAAGGACATCATCAATTATGTATGAGCCAATAAATATGACACTTTTGTTACAATTAGATTACTACAACCCTTAACAATTTTGAAGAGGCAAGGGACTGACATTCATATGGACTTTATAGAGGAGATACAGTGTTCTTTCCCTTATTTAGTAATAATGGTGGTGATCGATCGCTTTACTAAATTTGCACGCTTCTATGTAATCAGGCATCTCTACGCTGTGAAAATAATTCCCAATTTATTCATTTCCAACATATTCAAACTACATGGAATGCTATAGACTATAATCAGTGATTGAGATCCTTTATTCCCAATTAAGCTTTGGTGAGAGTTCTACTAGCTACAAGGTGTCAACTAATAATTTTTATCTACCTATTGTCCACAAACAAATGGATAGGTGGAGGACGTCAATTGCTCACTAGAGACTTTTTTGAGATGCATGACTGGCAGTTTTCCCTATGGCTTCATCTAGCTAAACTGTGGTATATCATTACTCACCATTCAAACATCAACACTACATCCTTCAAGGTTTTATATGGGTACCGTTCTCCCATCTGTGTCTTTTACCTAGCAAAAGACTTTAAAGTAATGGTAGTGGATAATATCCTTGTTGGAAGTTAATTCAAAGTCTGAATTGGTCTTTTAGTTGTTTTAGTCCTGCAGATTCTGGTAGGATAGTTTTCTGATTTTATTCTACTTTGTGATGGCCAAACTATCTTGTTCTATTGAATATTTTTTTGATTTTCAGTTTTTCTGTAAGCCTATATAAAGGCATGATCAGATAGAATAAAGATATAGATAACACATAAAATAAATTGATCTTTCTTACTCACTTTTCCTATTTTTCTGTCCAAAATTTCAACATGTCCAATTTATGGACTTATGAGTTAGAAAGAAAAATCCTTCAAATATAAAAGCTATGTCCTCCAATAACATAGCAACTCTTGCTCCCCCAATTTCAATGGTGAAAACTATCAAGTTTGGGCTGTCAAAATGAAAGCTCACTTGAGAGGGCTTGGTTTGTGGCAATGGGTTCATACTGTAAGAGACTATCACCTTTAGGAAACAATCCAATGCTAATCAAATTAGAGCTATGCAGATGAAGAAGCAAAATATTAATTCATGTTGTTGTGCCAAAAATAGTTTTCACAAGAATTATAACTTGTGAAACAACCAAGGAAGCATGGGACATGTTAAAAGAATTATATCAGGGCAATGATAGGACAAGAAAAATGGAAGTGTTGAATCTCAAAAGAGATTTTGAGACTTTAAGCATGAAGGAGCAGGAGACCATACAGGAATATTCTGATAGGTTGATGAAGGTGGTGAATAAAATTTGACTGTTAGGTGAAGAGCTACCAAACAGTAGGATCATGGATAAGATGCTTATAAGTTTGCCTGAATGATTTGAGGCAAAAATTTCATCTCTTAAAAATTTAAGAGATATCAGTCAAATAACCATTTCAGAATTAATCAATGCCTTATAGGCTCAGGAGCAAAGTAGGGCCATAAGAAAAGTTGAATATGAGCAAATTGACGAAAAGCTCTTCTAGCCAAATCGTCAAAAAAAAAGGTAAAATTCCTCAATATGATCATTGCAAGAAACCGGGGCATGAAGAGAAAGATTGTTGGCATAAAAGAAAGCCTTAATGATTCAACTGTAAAAGATTTGGACACCTACAGAAAGATTGCAGATTGAAAAGGGAATAATTAAATATGGTGGAGTTAGTTGATGAAGAAACTCTCTTTTGAAAGTAGGTGAGAAGTGCACCAAGATTTGTTTGGAGAGATGTACTCCAATGATTGCAGGTTGGTGAGAAGGGCATCAATAAGATGATGAGAAGTGCATCAATTGGTGAAGAGAAGTACTTCACATAATATTTTGAAGATAGGGAGAAGTGCTTCAGAAAATTTGAATGTCTAACTTTGAATTAAGAGAGGGTGTTGGAAGTTGATTCAAAGTCTGAATTAGTCTTTAAGTTATTTGAGTCCTACAGATTCTGGTAGGGTAGTTTCCTGATTTTATTCTACTTTGTTATGGCCAAAATATCTAGTTCTGTTAAACATATCTTTTTTCAGTTTTTCTGTAAGCTTATATAAAGGCATTATCATATAGAATAAAGATATAGATAACACAGAAAATACATTGATATTTCTTGCTTACTTTTCCTAATTCTTTCTATCCAAAATTCCAACAATCCTACAAGATTAGGAAGTAACCATTCAAGTAGTTAAGTTACATCTTCGACAAGCACAGTAGATAAAGCTTTCCAAACAGGCGAATAAGGAAGAGTAGATAAAGCTTTCCAAACAGGCGAGATAGAGTTTGTGAAGCACCAACCATAAAGGCAAGGCATAATAGACCAAAAGGGTAACCAAAAGCTATCAAGAGGTTCTTTGGACCCTTGAAGGTAAATGAAAAAGTGGGACAAGTTGCCTACAAGTTAAGTTTCCGTTGGGAGTCCTGATACACAATGTCTTCCATGTTTTTCAGCTAAAGAGGCAACTCGCCCCTACTGATAAGGTGTCACCTGTACTCTCACTAGAGTTGGAAATGGAAGAGAGGTTTTCGACAATTATTCTGGGAAGGAGAATGATAAAGAGTCGAAGCAAATACGCGACAAAATTGCAAATTAAATGTTGAGACTAGAAGGAGGCATCACTTGGGAGTTTCTGTTGCATTTACAAGAACGTTATCCAAACTTGGAAGTTTTAACTTCTTACAAATGCATATGCATCATAATGCCGGCTTATTGCATCCAAAAAAGACGATATTGTTAAGGACAAAACGACATTCAAAGAAGAATATATTACTTCTTACAAACGCATATACATCATCGTATTACTTTAAGTACTAAATAGATAAGTCGGTAACCTTATATTTTATGTTTTTTCTAACAAAAACCCATGTAACCGTTACAATAGTATATATACTGTTGTCAGGATATCGTAATACAAACGTTAGCCATATTTCAAATAATCTGCTTTCTCGCTCTCTTTCTTCCCACTTTTGCTTATAGTTCATGTTTTACCATGTCTTTCAATTGCATCATCCATCATATTTTATGTAAGTGGTGATTCTCAGTTAGGCATTTCAACAGATAATTAGAAGACCACAAGCAGTTGGTATTGCCTGATGCTAATATTTTGTTTACCTCTTTTTAGTCTTGATAACAAAATGATACGGTTAATTATTGGTTGTAAGATAACAGGCTTCACCTTCCAAAACTCGTATTACGTAAAGACAGAACCATTGTGTAGGATTACAGAATTGGCCCACGATGAGTACCTCCACCTCCTGTTTGGGCTAAACAAAGATCGTATCAACCGGGATTTTGGTCTCTGTCAATTATATTTCAAGATGGTCGTGCAGTTATTACAGTTTATGCATAACATGTGAACATTTGGGCCGTGTCATGATATTGGCTGGAGAATTACATCTTAGACATGTAACCTTTGGCATTACGACACAAGCAAAAGTAGCAGCACCAGATATTGATTTCTATCAAAACTGAAAACAATGTTTCTGCTACACAAAACTATGATAACTAACACTAAATAGGAAGATCATCATTCATCCAGCAACTTGTATGTCTTGTTTGTGTCCCACAACACTCTCATTACCCCGATCTTTGTTTCAGCCTCATCAAATGAGGTGCCCGTGGGTTCAGATGGATGCGGAAGCCTCGCCCACCTCTCCGTCTTAAGCTCAGTAACATCCACAACATATGTCCCTGATTCTTCCAAGCTGTGACCATACCACTTTCCTTGAACCTGATACAACTTTCCCCTGCCAACCTCTTCTCCCTTCCCATTTACAAGCACGACATAAAGGCCTGGCTTGCATGAAAAAGTTTCTGCACCATCCACGCAGATGAATTTTGATGCATTAGTTTCACCATTGCCAATTCTTGCAATGCTTTGAAGGATTATTGCATGTGATGGCACGCTATTACCACTAGGACTCACAGGTGAGTCACGGGTATACCTCTGTGCTTGCCTTTCCAATATAACAGGGCCAACCTCCACTGGTTCACGGGCATCCTTTCCTGCACGTGCTAGTCTTGCTTTCCGGTTGTTGAGCCTATGGTGATAAATGATGAAGGCACAAGTTTATTAGCTAGCAAATAGGTCAAAATCATTATTTACTCCCAGCAAATTTTTATTTCAATAATCCCGTGCTTCTATCATCATTTCTAAACATTGTGATTCTGACCTCTTCCCCTGAAATTAACTATGTAGGATTTACATACCGCCTTGAACTCTTTCAAAAAAAAACTTTCCATTTTTCATGCATTTCCCATTAATGCTGCGTTTGATTGCCAAGTATATAAAAGAGAACTCGAAAGAACTTCAACCAGGAAAAGACACTCAGCAAATTAAAGCAAAGGAGAGACATTTTTAGCCACAAAATGTAAAATCATTGGAAGGATGATTCTGCCTTACCAATTTTTTAGCTGTGATGACGTAACTACAGAACCCTGAGAAAATAAAGAGATACAAGCATACTAGGTCAAAATGTGTCTCCAACTATGCAGAAAATGATTCAGCTATATTATGTATGGTCCATTGTGCAATTACTTACGTATGTACTTAATTTATGAGCCCACGACCGTAGAGAAGCTGCATTTCGCTGCATTTCAGGTTCATCTATCAGGGCTTTTTCAACGAGTGTCATTTGATAGTCATTCATTATGGTCCGTTTCCTTTTTCGTGGCTGTTTTTCTTCAAATTGGATGGTTTCAACCTTTTCAACTTCTTGAACGCCTTTAACATGACTTTCTTTAACTTGTTCACTTGATTTTGAAAAGTCACCATTGACTGTTTGACCAACAAAAATCCTTCCTGTAGTGGAACTTGTATCTGAACCACTCGTATCAATATCCTGAACATCCTTTTCAATCTCTAGTAAATCACCAGATTTAGCATTATCGTCCCTCATCACATAGTCACCTTGATTCATATGTTCAGCTTTCCGGCTTAGCTGTTCCTCTTTTTGAATAGTGGAATTCTCTGATGTTTCCTCTTTCTGATCCCCATATTGAATGTTAATATCAGGATGTTCTTTCCATGGTAAAGATGATGAGCAACCTCCAATACTTTGAGCTTCCTACAGGAATCAGATCCTATGATTAAAGCAACAGGACACATGGTGAAATAAATTGAATACTTTTCTTAAATTAGCTGTGTACATTATTCTCAATTTTAGCCCTCAAACGCATTAAGACTACCTACTTTTCAAGTTGGAACAGTCTGAAAATCCAGCTATTAATACAACAAGTGCATCCATGACATAAATTTGAGCTTCTGTCCAATTTTTGTCAATCCTAACTCAATCTATTGGAGCCACTAAGATTTTCAGCTGAGTTTTAATATCAAATGCCAGCATCATCTTTTGATGAATACACCAAAATGAATTGGCATTCACTAGATGACACTCCCCAAACCTCAGAGAACCTATCCAATTACATTGACGTCTCAAAATTATTTTCCTGAATATGCCCCAGCAGCATAACTTGAGCCATTTTACTTTCAACATAGAAAAGAGCAAGAAAATTGAGACAGTTGCAAATCAATGAAAAACTAAAAGAAAAATATCAAGACAAGAATCTCACTTGAACTTGAATTTCTTCAAAATCAGCAGGATTCATCTGCGACTGTAATTGGTTAAAGAATACTCTGCAACAAGAAAGAAGAGAAAATAGTATACTTAGTGATAATCACAAAAGATAAATGACAGGGAAATTAAGCACACTTTTAACTCTCGGAAGACAGAAAGCTCTACATGACAATAAAACAATCTGAAGACAATTTGCATAACATGGACTAATTATCCGTTGCCAACAGCCATCAACACATTATTGCAAATTACAGAAGTTATTGGACCTAAACTCTAATCACATTGATCTGTAGTTAAGCCTACCCTATGAATAAAAACTCTAAAAATGCTACACTATGAATAGAAACTCTAAACATGCCACTTTTAATCAGAAGCAATGGCTAAATGACATGGAGATACCTATGAAATGCAACTATATAAGATACTCTTTTAACAAAATATTTTAAAAGATCAAGAAAAAGGAATCCAAGAAACAGCAATCCATGTTTGCAAAGTCATGGTGTTGCTTAACGAGATCTTAAAATCTCATAGACGGGGAAACTTGACAGAAATAGAACTTCTAAACAACAATTCTGCATAATGTTTACTAGCTCATGAAGCATCATATTCACACAAGACGTTTCAAAGTCCCCCACTGTCCAAATTTCTTCACAAAGCAATGTGTGCTCTATCATACATAACCAGCCTTCATATTCTGTCAAAAATGTAGTCTGATCTACTTTTCTCTTTAAAAAATAAAAAAAAAACAATTGCACATAATAAATAATATGTTGAGTTTGGTTGACCTTAGGAGCTGCACATCCTCTTCAGTCAAAAAGTTAGGTATTAAAGATTCTGCATGACTTAATAGTGAACCTGTATATGAAGTTATTCATCAGAATCAGAATTTAAAATTACATTTACTAGAGAATCATCAGTTACTGATGCTTACGCAAATTTCTGCAAACATTAGCAACTTTTGTAACACCAGAAGGAAAACAAAACCCAGGCAATGATTTAGACGGATCCATCCTCATACATTCCAGGAACTTGTTAAGGAAGAGGTTTCTTTCCTGCTCTGTGGATTAGAGAAAAAGGTTATACTACATTGGTTAAACCATATGCAGTATAATAACAATAGTAGATTATCATTGGAAGAGGTGACCTTCACAGACGTTGGGCACAAAACAATGGAGGTTGGCAATTACTTTTACAAACAATGAAGTCCTTTGATGAGCATAACTAGCTTGGGGTATATTACTTGGAATTAAAGTAATTTCCAGATTCATTGTGCTAAATGTGTTCAATGCAGAAACTGTTTCCAAGCCCCATCCAGCTGCTGCAAATGTATCAAATTCCAGAGTAGCATCGTCCTCTCTTGGTGGAATTTCAGAAGAGCACCAAATGGATAGAAAATCACCATGAGGGAAATGAAATATTGCACTTAAAACTGCAGTCTGAAGATGCATTTCAATATAAAAGAGAATAAAAAAGAAGTTAGTTTTTCATTCAAGATGGATATTAGATCAAGCATTAAATTAGTTGTTTCTAAAAGAATGACCCAACAACCATTTAATGACCAATTACTGTTTCCAATAAAGTTGAGATATGTTTTGTCAATGTTTTCTTCGAAAAGTCATTGCACCATACAGCCAAAAGTAGGGTCACATAACTCTAGGCAAACATGCAGCATATTCCAGCAACAGCTTACAAAATGAGTCATAATGTACGATCGGAAATTTGAATCATCTGACAACATGTCAGCCAGACGCATTGCATTGAGTTGCAGAAGGCCCATTGGGAAACTTTTTTCAGGGCAAGCAGTATGGTGCTTAAGATCTTTAGTAACTGCAGCCTTCAATAGTTCAAGAACCTACGTCAGAACAATGACATTAGCAATAACCACTTTGACAGTAAAAGCAGGGCGAAAACTTACAAAGTCAATCAAAGAAACAAATGGTCTTCACAAATTAGTAATAATAGTCAAGATATCTTCAACAAAAATGCCCTTTCAGAAAATATGAGCTTTTGCAAAATATTATATATACTCCAATCTTTTCAATAAAGATTTTAAGTTTATCAACTAATGTTGGAGTTCTAAACTAACAGACAGATATTAACTTTTTATCAGCTCTCATATTTTTTAATGTCAAACTTCTTTTATTCTCTTGATGGGAAAACTGGCCACAGGAGATAATAGAGATTAATATGGATAGTGTGAATTTGTTGAAGAATTTTGGTGCAGTTGCTGCATGAAGTAACTAAAAGAAATTTATACCACAACATTCTTGCCTCAACAGAAAAAGCAAAGTTGCTATATTGCATATAATTGTTTTCTTTACAGCATCAGGATAAGGAACAGATACTAACCTCTAATGCAATAGACTTTGCTAAATCAAGACCTTTCTCAGAGCTTGCAACTTCATCAAGATAAGAAGTGCTTTCTACTTCACACAGATGCAATAGCTGCATAAAGGATAAAATGAACAGACTTGAATAAAACAGGAAAACACATAGGATCGTCGACAGGAAGACACAAGAGACCCAAATGAACCATATCACTGGGAGTAGTAAGACTTACAATTGATAGTACTTTAGCTTTCAGCCTAGATATTGCTGCAACAACTGTAGAAGACTCTAAAACTGGAGGTTCATTGTTTAACTTCAAGATTGACTGGGCCAGAAAAAGGATTCCACCCTTTCTACATAGTTCCTGAAGTGGCATGAAAACCAGACACTTGTAGCAATATAATAAAGGATATGCATGCATCATCTTAGGTCAAAAGCAAACAAAATGGGAAGCATTGCATTTGATGTCTTTCGAATAGGTATTTATGACACAATAACAAGAAAATTAGTTCTATGTACCTTATTGCTAAGTAGGTGCTCCCTAAATATTTTTTGTTGACACATTGAATGAAGAAACTGTAAAGAGGCTTCACATTGTTGACACATATAGTAGATTATTTGTTCAGATGTCGGGCTTGATTTTATCGGAAGGACTGTGTTGTGAGCTGACAGCTTCAAGCCAAGAAACTTAATGGCTACATTAACCGCTCCAAAAGCTGAATCCATAAATATCTCAACCTATGAGGGAAACTTTATGATTAGAGAGCCCATATTTCAAGCTTGCAGAAATTGAATGCAAAATACTACCACAAGCTTCGTTGCATTTAGTCAAATATTGGAAGGACAAGTAAAACAAAGATGACCTTGAAATCAAAGGAGCATCTCTTACTCATTTCTCCTAATTTACATTTTAAAATAATCAAGGAGGACCTACCTTGGGGTGTGCAAGCAACACAGGAACAAGATCTTGAAAGTGTGAAGACAAACAAGATCTAAATAGGTATAGACTGCTTGCTACTAGCGCAGAATGAAGAAGGAGCAAGGAGTTTGAATTGTTGTCTTCCTGCGTAATGTAAAGAAGTCCTCATAAAAAGAAGAGTATGTCACATAAAACTCCAAACTGAACAGAAAAGAAAATGGTTACCTGTCTGAATCCACCAAGAACAATCAGTAAATAAAATACCATATCCAGCAGCTGTTCTTGAAATTTCAACTCATTAAGCAATATCTATATAATTAAACAAAACATAAAGAAATGAGAAAAATGTTCCACTCTTAAGATACCAGTGAAAAAAACCTTTGGAAACGTAGATCTCTATATTAGGTAATAGGCATTAGAAGTTCATAATGCAGTATGTCGTACATCCCCTCACCTGTATGCAGCTTGCAAATGTTTGAACCACAGACTCCTAGACGATGACGGGCTTATCTTCAACATTCCCATATTCAAACAGTTCACAAAGCGAGTCAACAGTTTTCTAATCTTTTTCTTTTTTACTTATTTCATGATAATCTAAAGACCCTATTGCTAAAACTCATAAATACCCCAAGATGAAACGTAGACAAAAAGCAAACTTAAATAGGGATCATTAAAATGACACCAGATAAAGAGCAAAAAAATGCTGCTACCTAAACAGACAATTCCAAGTTCTCTTCTTCTAACATAAAGAGAGATACAGGTATATAAAGCCCAAGAGAAAAAAAATTAAGCAAGGATAACTGGTCTAACCTGCTCAAGTTTAGTATGTCGTGGTGCTAAGTCAAACAAGGTATGCAAAAGTCGAAGCCCATATAGTACATGTCTTAATCTTGATTCATCTCTGCCACATTTAAGCAGAACTGCAATAAGATGCAATGGCAGAGAACCTGCAAGTTTTTCAACATCGATCTGCAAAAAAAAAAAAACAAAAGGATGTGGCACATTGGAGACCATAAGCAACAATAAGAATGGATTTCTGACCTCTATTGTGCATCCAGTTTCAGAATGCAAGTGAACAGTAAAATTTCCAGAGTCCCTAAGCAATTTATTGAGCTCCTGAGAACTTAGCCCATGTAGCTCTTTTATGGCTGAATTTAAGTCAATGATCTGTTCATTTACATAAGTATATTTGTTATAAAGAGAAAAAGAACAAGGACAGGATAACAAAATAAAACACCAATTGGAGGAAATGAAAAGCAAAGTGACAGTTGAATTATTGAATACTAAAATAAAGAATGACAAGTGAAACTCAGAATCTCATATAGCCAACTTTCAGTAGCAAATTAACTGACCTGTTCAGCCATACAAGATGGATCTTCCACACCAAGCCTCAACCTACAGCCACTAACGTGTTCACATTAGGAAAACGCACAATTACAACACTATAACAAGATTCAAGAATGTAAAATACTGATGTATGTTGCATAACTGCTTAGACATCCACAGGAATTCAATTAGTCAAAGGCTGAAAGCAGCATGATATGGTTCATAGGGGGACTAAACACAAGGGAATAATTGATATCTGTCATCTTTGTGTGTTCATACACCTAAATGACCAATTTCAGGAATGGTTTGACTAGATTTTGACACTAAAGCAATATACAACACATTACCACCCTAATTTGAAAAGGAAATGAAACTGTGATAAATACAGTATTTAAAGCAAACTGAGACATACAATGCTTCCAGTAGAAAATGAAGAACTTAAAATTAAAAAAATATGGATCATTGATTTCAAGCAGCTTATTAAACCTAACTTGTTTTCATTTTTTTAAGACACTTATCAAATCAGACTTATTTAACTTAACAGTTAAAGAAAATGTTTGTAAGGCAGTACCTAGTGGGATATTTTTTTATCTAAAACAGTACTACTTTTCATAATTGAATTCTCACAAGTAATAGTGTATATGCTGATTAAATGGTATTTTTGTTTTTTTATCTTAAAAATGAAAACTATCACTAACATTTACATCATTATGTTTGCAACAACTAGTGGTGTTTCTAAATTTCCTTTCCCTAGCTACATGGGCATTTGGCTTGTATAATGAGGAGAAGTATTGCCATAACTTTTGATAATTAATGCATCAACAACTACGGAAGTTGGCTAACAGTTTGTAGTGCACATTAAGTTTCTTAGCCCCGGATAAAGAAAGACTTTGATCTTATGCACCAAACAATAACAAGAATCAACCTTAGTTGAGTAATTTTCTTTTTCAGCGCAAAACTTGGAAGCTTGCTCTTGAAGATTCAAAGTAGCAAAATATTAACACAATTACCAAGCGAAGACAGAATTGGAACATAAGAAATAAAGCACCAAGTTATTTTGACCCATAAAAGGTGCCATATCATAGCTCGAGCACTCTTGTTCCCAAAATTTTCTATCAGAAAAACATATATGAGAATTTTCTGCAAAAGACATGTGGACCATGTTCACAAATTGATCATTCAAGTAGTTACGTGGAAATCATGAAAAACATATACGAATCCAGCACTTGACCCTAACGTGTGTGGTTATAATTACAACCAAGCGCATCCTAAAAGAAAAAGTAATTTAGCAATGAAAATGACTTTGGTAAAACCCCAAAGCTATTAAACTCAACCAGAGCTTGCCTAACTCGTTTTATTGCACTATTTACACAAGCTGGTAGCGTTGACACCCAAAACACGAGGAAAGTACTTTAAAAAAAGGGAAGCAAATGAGGGTTTTTAACCGAAGATGTAAACTTTAACAAAAAAGGTATAATTTCGCGATAAGACATTTAACAAGCACTGTTTATAAATGTCCTCTAAAGTAAACCTTTCGAATACCCAAAAAGATATAAAGGAAGTCGAGAGAAACAAAAACTTCCCCTGTTATCAAAACAAGTCCGAAAATTTAGTGTTTAAAACAAGCATGGATTGATCATTTAAACCCTAAACCGCCGGTGTGCAACCGGAGACCAACTATAGAAACCAATAGTGCACGATATCAAGCATAAGAAGCTACAAAAGAATCAGAGTACAAAGGACTAGCCTTGAAACGGAGTTGGTGAGCTTCACAAACGAGATTTCAGCGCCAAACTGTAGAAGGACACAAAACACACAAATTCGCGGGACTTTTAAATTTTGCTATCACAACTTGCGGTGTGAGATATCGAGCGTACATGATTGAATGAAAAAGCTATGTCGTAGGTGGGTTTGTTTCGAGCTTTGAGTTGACAGTGACTGAGTGTTGGTCTCCTGCTAACGGAAAAAGCTTGTTTGGGTTGATTCAACTTTTCATAAAAAGTAAATTCTCAAAAAAACACTTTCCATTAAAACTAAAAAGTGAAGTTGTTCGAAATTTGCTTCAGATTTTGTGCGGCTTATTATAAATGTGTTTGTCAAACGGCAAAATAAGGAACTTAATTTCTATGTTGTAATTTTTAATTTTTGCTTTTAATTTTTTATTTATGTTTTTCTTTGAAATAATTTATTTGATTATTAATGTTAATGTAGTTATATTTTTATCACTAATAATAATTACATATTAGATAAAACTCAAAGATAAATTATTTTTAATTAAATAAATTTATTTAATACCTTATATAATATTTATTAACAAATTATTAATAAAATTATATTATTTTAATAAAATTATATTATTTTAATAAAATAAATATTTTAAATTTTTATTTATAAATTAATATTTATTAAAAATATATTTTAATTATTAAATCAAATTTTATTTGAATATTTTATTATTTTTAATTTAATTATATTTATTAATAATTATTAAATTTTAATTACATATAATTTAATTATTAAATTAAATCAAATCAAATTATTGATAATTTTTATTGATAACCAATTTTAATTTATTAAATATATAATCTTGAATTAAATTATTTATAATTTTTATTAATAATTAAATAATATATATTTAAATGATAGTAAATCAGATTACGAAAAAATAAAAATGGAAAACAAAAACTATTTTTATGGTTTTTCATAATTTTTAAAAATTAGAGAAAAAAACTCAAATCAAAAACAGAAACTAAAAACTCAAACAAACAGATTTTTAATAATGAATGTGAAAACAAAAATAAAAATAGAAACAAACATCCCCTAAATTTCTTCCACCGTAACACTTTGCTTTCACTTGCTCAACATTTTGTTAATACCGTACCAAACTTTGTATTTAATTTATACTTTCACAAACTTTACTTAATTTTCTATTTATAAACTAAACTTTAAAAAGTAATTAAATATTTAAATTTTAAAAATCTAACCTTTATCTATGATAGCTTAAATTTTTAATTATAAACTAAACTTTAAAAAGTGGTTACTAAATATTCAAATTTTAATTTTTTCAAATTTAACCCGACATTAATATCTTTGTTAATGTTGTTGATATAACAAATCACGTCAAACGTAATTTTAAACACATATAATGACAGATAAAATGAGATGTATGTGTCAAATTCTTGTTTAAAAAATTAATTAACATTAAGCAAAACAAAAAATTTTTAAACAAAAATATTACCTAACTGAAATTAAGAATTGGACGTTTTGTTCCAGAAAACCTATCTTAATTGATATTTATATTAGGAGACATCTCATACAGTACATGAGAATAGGGGAATCCATGGTGGTTGATTGAGCGTAGAATGTTTGCTTTCTAATCCGTAATCCTTCATCCACCAATACTCCAAATCTTCATCGTGATCATCTTGTTTCGTCTTACATGTTCCTATAGATAATCACTTCTGCTGATGTACTTGAGCTTGTCAGACAACCTGCAAATTAATCAAGATGTAGAACTTTCATCATCCATCTTTAAGGGAAAGAGAGAACTAAATAGGTATGTCATTACTGCCAGCTGTTAAGAGGAGGCAGCCGAGGGTGGAGAGGAAGAGCTTAGCCTGAAGGTCGGGGTGGACGAAGTAAACAACGCGGAGATTGGCCTTGACGTCAAAAGGGACGATATTGTAAATTGATCGTAGAGTTGAGATGTGGGTGAAGAAGTCAATTCTTTGAACACTAGTGTGGAAGAACATAACGTTCCTCAAATAAGATGGGATGTAGTAGAAAACATCAGATTCTTAATTTCAGATGGGTTAGAATATTTTGTTTTAAAATTTTTTGTTTTCCATTATATTAATTAATTATTTAAACAAAATGTGACATGTACATCTCATTTTATATATTATCATATGTGTCTAAAATTACAAGTCACATTAGCAACGTTAACGGAGAAACTAACGTTGGGATAGATTTTGAGCAAATTTGAAAAGTTGGATATTTAATTGTCACATTTTAAAGTCGAGCTATAATTACAAAGTTGAGTAGAGTTTGAGATTTTTTGTAATTAATTAACCCTTAATTTATTTATGGTACAATTAGTATTAATATCAATTAATAATAAGTAGCATTTCAAGTAATTTTCTACAAAATAATTCTTAAACTGTGCTATATAAATTTTAATTTTATATCAAATATGCTTTCAAAATTATAATAATATAAATTTGATATAACAAATATCTCTTTATTTATATTAATATTAAT
>JAOSBN010000004.1:9729000-9752634 GCA_027563595.1 Erythroxylum suave | reverse complement strand
TTATCGAATCTAAAATATTAATTAATTATGCACAGCCAAATATATATTTTAAAAATTGAAGGATAAATTATTGTTTTATGTATGTATTTTATTAAATTCATACTTATTAATTATGTATTCTAAATAACTTGGAGATATTATTATCGTCCAAACCTCACAAAGTCAAACTATAAATTTGAAAGTAAATGCATGTTGCTAAAAACGGTTATTATAGTTAAGGCCTAGTTCCAAATTCCGAGTAAAACAAACAATGGAATGAAACTTCCTTTGTGAAATTTAGTGGCTGCCAATTCGATACATTTTTATTTGTTTATTTGGATTGGCGTTACTTATGTCCTGAATCTGCATGCGTCCATTTTCATTTTCATGCGTACTCTTATGATATGCACCAATTTGGTCAAGCTCCAATCGACCTCGCAAGGAAACGCTTCTTAACATCCTACTATTTTTGTCTTCCAGTAAGCAAATATCCGGTCCCCTTCTGGTCTCCCAAGTCATTCTCATCTATCTCTGCCACCAGAACTACCAAATGGAACTCGACCACCAATGTTATCATCATCAACCCAACTCTGTTGATCATGGAGTCATGTTCTTCAATGAAGCAACTGAAGCAAATCCAAGCCCACATGACCCCAACCGGTCTCATTACCCACACCTTTCCTTGCAGCCGGGTCTTGGCCTTTTGTGCCCTCGCCGACGCTGGAGATATAAATCACGCCAGTGCTCTGTTTAGACAATTTCAGAATCCCAATACGTATATGTGGAACACGATGATTAGAGGTTATGCTAAAGCCAAGTTGCCCGTTTTGGGGTTCTCCTTTTTCCGCCGAATGGTTAGTCAGCGAGTCGAATTGGATAGTAGAACCTTTATTTTTGTGCTACAAACGTGCGAGCGGTTCTTGAGAACTTTAGAGGGAAAATCGGTTCATTGTGCCATTTGGAAGATGGGTTTTGCTTCTTCTTTGTTGGTCCAGAATGGGTTGATCCATTTTTACAGCGTGCGTGCTTGTTTGGGGTTAGCCCGTCAAGTGTTCGATGAAAATTCTTTTAGAGACGTCGTTTCTTGGACGTCGATGATTGATGCTTATTCCCAGCTCAAATATTATAACGAGGCTTTGGAACTTTTTAATTCCATGCTTTTTAGTGGGGTTGAACCAAACGAGGTCACTGTCATTGCTGTTCTTTCGGCTTGTTCGCTGAAGGGTGATTTGAAAGTGGGAAAGAGTATTGATGAATACGTGAGGAAGAGCAATCTAAATCGTAGCCTGAATTTGATGAATGCTATTTTGGATATGTATGTGAAATGTGGCTGCCTGATTGCCGCAAGAGAGGTTTTCGATGACATGTTAACTAAAGATGTGTTCTCATGGACTAGTATGGTTAACGGGTATGCTAAAAGTGGTCAGTTAGAAACGGCAAGAAAGTTGTTCAATGAGATGCCTGAGAGGAATGTAGTTTCTTGGAATGCAATGATTGCTGGTTATTCTCAACACAGTCAACCAAAGAAAGCTTTAGAGTTATTTGATGAAATGGTGGATGTAGGGTTGGTTCCAACGGAGAATACTTTGGTGTGTGTTCTCTCTGCTTGTGGCCAATTGGGATACATGGACTTGGGGCAGTGGATACATCAATCCTACATAAGTCAGGATTGGAGTGAGATTAGTCTGATTTTGTCGAATGCACTTATAGATATGTATGCTAAATGTGGATTTGTAGATGTCGCTGCTAAAATTTTCAGTAGCTTGCTAGAGAGAAATTTGGTTTCCTGGAATTCCATAATTGCTGCTTATGCTGCTCATGGGTATAGTGAGCAAGCTATTATTGCTTTTGAGCAGATGATAAATGGAGGAATTAAACCAGACGATATCACATTCGTTGGTTTATTGTGTGCTTGTAGTCACGGTGGGTTAGTCGCTGATGGAAAAATCTATTTCCAGAACATGAAAGGAAGGTATAATGTAGAACCCAAGAGGGAACACTATGCTTGTATGATTGATTTACTGGGTCGAGGTGGACTCCTAAAAGATGCCTATGAATTGATAAAAGGGATGCCCATGGAGCCATGTGAAGCTGCCTGGGGTGCCCTTCTCAACGCTTGTAGGATGGTTGGGAACATTGAACTGGCTCAGCTTGCTGCTTATAAACTTCTAGAATTAAATCCGGAGGATAGCGGGGTATATGTCCAGCTAGCAACTACCTGTGCTCATGGGGGAAGTTGGGCTGATGTGAGAATGGTTAGAAGAGTGATGAGAGATAGAAGGGTTAAGAAGATTCCTGGACATAGCTTGATAGAGGTTGAGGGTGAGTTTCATGAATTTTTTGCCGGTGATAAATCACGTCCAGAATGTGAGGGTATTTATAAAGCATTACAGGAGTTAGTTTCGCAATCCAAACTGAAAGACTATTTTGAAGTTGAATGTTCTTGCCACAGTATCTGATCTTTGGATACACAGATGGTATCAGCAGGCCAATTTCTTACTGGGTAGTGTTACCTTCTTCACATCTCTTAATGCTGAGTGGAAGTGAAAACTCCTGGCTTATTAATACCCTAATAGGAAGGGCAAGGAAAATGACCATTTAATGATCTTTTATACGGAAGAGGAAAGCGAAATCACGCTGGAGTCTGAACATGTTGGGTCACTAAGTGGAAGAACAAAGTATTTTCTTCTCTCAACACATGAAGGATTCTTAACATCTTATATTCAACAAGTTTTGGGGATCGAGCAGATTTCCAGGATTATGGATGGTTTGCTACCGGGAACATTTTGGGGCATCTTGCTGTTGCTGTTTAATAAGCCTGTTGAACCAACAGCTAAAAGGTTTTCTGGTGGGACTTCTGCACTGTGGGTTTATTTAATAGCCCAATTCACTGAAATTCAATCAATGGACGACCTACCTCGGCCATATCAAGGACATAAAGTACAGGCTGTCTTCTTACAATGAACAACAAAACCCTATCAACATTTGTTTTTGAAAAGAAAACTGTGACAACATTGCTAAAACACATGGGATAGAATTAGATAGAGCTTGGACTTGCCCTCTACAATGTGGGATGGAACTCAGTATAAGATTTCGAGGTTGACTTTAGATGGGTATGTGAAATTTTTGATTATTCCATAATGAAAATTACTCATTCTATGAAGTTTCCTGCTCCACTTATGTCTTGGTGCTTCAAATGGGATCATTTTTGCAAGGAAGAGTAAGGTGAAGGAGGATGTGAAGGAGGGTGGATTGCGAGATTCAATGGAATTGGTGAGTGTATAAGAGCCACAGTTTTTGAGGTCAACTTATATCAGGTACTTTCATAGGAGTCGGCGAGAGAAGTCTAGTGAAGGAAACTATTTAATAATGAGACCAAAAGAAGGTGAAATTGGCAGAATGTGATGAGTTGTTGAAGAAGTTCAGGCATAAGGAAACTATGTTTCGGTGTTGTGTGGGAAAAATGTGGAGAATGTTGTGGCTGTGATGGAGAAGTTGGTGGGCAAGGAAGTTGTTGAAATGTCTGTCAAATTCAGAAGAGGAGGTGCTTGGATTGTTGTAGGAGTTCTTGCAAAGCAGCCGACTATGCAAGACGTTCTAATCTTTTGATTGGCTTAATGAGGAAGGTACTTGAAGTCCAGGCTGAGTATTTTACACTTCTGAAGCTTTGAAGAGGCATATTAGAAATCTCATGCGTTAAGTTGAGGAGGGGATCAGGATCCAGCAATCATTGCAGGAGATTCAGGGCATAATTTCTCCTCCGTTGGAGGAATCCCTGGAAGAAGGTGAAGTTTTCTTCTGTTTTTTCTCTGCAAGGGGAAAAAATCTTTCTTTTTGAACACCTTTTGCAGGGAGAAGAAGACGATTTTGTATCATGAGAAGCTAATTATGAATCGCTTGGTCGGTGATTATGTAAAACAGAACTACCACAAACAAGCTTCTGTATTTACAGGGCCTTGTGGCCGAGGAGTTACAGTGGAAACTTTTTTATTGGAAAAGGTATGGCTGCTTGACATTGATAAGCCATTGGGGCAGTAAACGTTTGAGAATTTTGTAACGTTTAAAACTTGAAAACGAAAAACGTTAAAGTTGGAAAATCAATTCCAAAAGGCATCAGTTGTGTGGTTTAATTTCCCTCGAAAGTATTGATTGGAATCAACAAAATTTTAAAGGTGCGAATTCTTTGTTGCGAAATTAATTATTAGTAGTTTAGCAAGATTATCCAGGTTTTATCGATATATTTTCAAGTTTGCGGTGTTTGTCTCATGCAGCAAAGACTAGTACCATTGGCTCTTCTACTTTTGCTGTTAAGTTCAACCAGAAACTAGTTCCAGAGCTTTCTCCTACTTTTGCTCTAAGTTCAGCCAGAATCTAGTTCCAGATCTTTCTTACTTAGCATGATGAATTAGAAATGGTTTTGTAAATACGAATTTTCAATTAGGTTTTGGGGTGTTTGTCAGCTAAAATTCCATTTGTTATGCAATGAGAGAAGACTTAGCTTTGGATCCATCTCCCGCATTGCTAATCCTCTCACTATGTTTCTCGTCTCAAGTCCCTGCTCTTCATAAAAATTCCATAATTTTGGGCTCAAGAGCTCACAAACTCAACTTCAATGAACGCGAGGGGTTTTATTCAATACTTACAGGACGGTTAGGAAAAGCATCGACCATGACCTAGGTGTTACTTTGTGTTACAATTAATCAGTTGGTTGTACTTTGGTGACAATTATTTAAAGATATTATTTATTTAATACATAATACATGTATATAACAAAGTTTATAGGATAAATATACAGTATAAGTAAAATTATGATGAAATCATGATAAAGAAATTCACATTGCATTTATGCATTATCTCTAAATTGTTTCTAGTCATTTTTCTACTAAGACTGAACATTAATAGAACATAAAAAAGGTTAGCAAATATGTAAAGGAATAAAAGGAAATATTAGTTTATCTTTACTCAATTATTTATTTTTTCCATATCAGTTATCATTTTTGTTATAATATATGTTATTTTTTTACATTTAGGCTAATCTAGTGTTTGAGTGTATGGGAAGAGTAAGAATCATTATATGATGTGTTCTACTATAAATTTTTCTTTTAACCTCTTCCAAATGGGCTAAATTATCATGAATATTATAAGGTTAAACTAGTTGAATATGAAGAGAGTGAATTGCAATTAACATTAACAGTTGAGTTAAAAAGGAATTGTGAATTTTTTTGGTATATTAATTAACTATGTTAAATTAAGAGATCTATGACAATTTATACTTTCTTAATACATGCTTTTCTTTTAAGGGGATGTATCTTTAGAAATTGCTTTGAATTGTTTTAACATTAACTGATATATGCATGTAGGAAAAGGATAAAATCTATATTTAATTTAATGGTTAATTGTAAAAAAATTCAAAATTTTCACAATTTTTAATAATAGTCCAAACTTTGAAAAGTGACACTAAAATGCTCAAACTTAAAATTTTTACAAAAATAGCCCGACATTAAGTGTTCCATTAGCATTGTTAACATGACATGCCATGTCAGATTTTTATTTTTGCCACTTGGATGCCTTATAGGATAGTGGTTCCTAGTATGATATTTATTATTCAATAAAAATATGTTAAAAATTGAAAAATTAATTACAAAAAAATGATGTCAATGGTCTAGGTCATTATGATAGCTAATCAAGTATCTTTGTTTGACTTAGATTCAAAAAGCTATTGGATATAATCTTCTAGTTATGATATAACTCTATCTTAACTAAAGGTTTGGTTGATTATGGCCATGTGAGCTGAAAGGTAGTAGAAAAAATTAACAGATGGTGTGGGTGTGACTCTTGTATTCGTCTATTTCATTGGCTGCACAATTTTTTGAATTTTGGGGCTGTGTACTTTTAGCTTTGTGAGAGTCACGCAGATGGAGCGATTAATGTGTTGATTTTATATTGTTGAAAAATTCATCTTAGTGTTGTGGTGTTTATTGATTTCTTGATGTGTGACTCATGATTGAGATGTTCTATGAATTGCGTGTGTTCTATGTTGAAGGTTGGCTGCAGGCTGTGCAATTGATGTGGTGACGGTTATGAATATCTTGTTTGTCGTGGGTGTGTGACTCATTGTGGTGATTCTTCAACAAATTATTATGTGGAGGTTTATTTGTCATATTTATCTTACATAAAGTCCTTTTACTGCAGTTGTAACTTGGATCTGGAATGTGCATGAATTAGCTTATTTTGTGTGAACAACTTTTGATCTATTTTAGAGGAGCTGAACCTATAGGGAAGTTGTTATGTTTCTGTCTTAAGTGTTTTTTGTTTTCAAATTTAGATAGTTGATCACTTGAGTTATTTATTTGGTGTTCCTTCATTATAAGATTGTTGAGAAAAATCCTCCGTTGAGGTTAACACGAGTTGGTCGTGTTACTGGGTGTGAAAAGTCTTTCACAGGAAGTGAGGATGAGAGATAGTGTCAAGGGTCGAGTAGTGTCGGTTTAGTAAAGCCTTGGTTAAATCTATAGTACTTCGGTGAAAGTATTAAGCTGGGCGAGGGCTCTGTAGTTGTAGGCAAAGAGTGTCAAACTGTATTACCAAATTTCTAGCGTTATTTGTTTTTTCTCTTTTGATTGTTTTTGTTAGAAACGACCATGGTAAAATTGGAAAGTTTGCAAAACTACTACCCCTTGTTTTTTAATTGATATCAGAGTGGGTCATCGAATCAGAACTTGGTATATCAAGTTGGTGCAGATTTGGGTTATGGCCATAAGAGAAGGAGCATCAATTATCAAGCCACTACTGTTGGACGGTTCCAATTATCCTACATGGAGATCACGGATGAGGGTCTTTATTTAGTTACAGGGAGCAAGAGCATGAAACTCGGTGTTATATGACTGGACGCAACGATGATTAATGACGATAAGGGAGAGACAGTTCTAAAAGATCCATCTGAATGGACAAGAGCCAAAGAAGAGAGGGTACTTGGAAACTCAGAAGCAATGCATGCAATTTTTAGTGTTGTTGATGAAGGATACTTTTCAATGATATCAGTCTGTGAGTCGAATAAAGAAGTGTGGGATACTTTGCAAACTATTCATGAAGGGTCCAAATCTGTGATAGCTTCAAAACTAGAGATGTTAGCTGTGAGGTTTAAAGAACTGAAGATGAATGAAAATGAGACTATTGGGGACTTTCAAAAAAGATTGCGCGATATAGCGAATCAGGCACATCAACTCAGGAAGAAATATTCCAATATGAAACTAGTCAGGAAGACGTTGAGATCGCTACCTCCGAGGTTCATTCCAAAAATTACAGCAATCAAAGAATCTCATGACATCAATGATTTGTCGTTGGATAAGGTAATTACAATTCTGACTAATTTTAAGATAAATTTGTTAAGGGGTAAACAAGAAAGGAGCAAAGGATTGACACTACAGGCTGAAACTAGAAAAGGTATCAATGATGTAGATGATGAATCCGACGAGAATCAGGATACGGAGCTATTAACATGAGAGTTCAATTAGTGGCTAAAGAGATTGAAAAAGAATAGACCTGAGTTTAGGCAGAATGATGGGAGCTCATTGAACAATAACTTCAAACAACAAGCCAAAACTCACAAGGAAGAAAGAAAGGTGAAAAGAATTCGTTGCTATGAGTGTCAAGACTTCGGACATGTTCAAGTGGAGTGTGCTAACATCTTGAAGAAGAGAAAAGGGAAATCATATATGAGCATTTGAAGTGAGAACGAATCCAGAAGTGAATATGGAAGTGAAGAAGAAGTTGTGAATAGTTTTGCATTAGTTACTTTGTACAGCAAAAGCTCAGTTACTTGCTTAACAACAACTGAGAAGGAAGTAACTGAAGACGAAAAAGGGAGTAAATCGAAAAATTTTGAGATAAACATAGATTGATTAACTTAAGGCTTGCTCTCAGATTATGACAGTGATGAAAGTGGTTTAGGTGATAAAAAGGAGAACATTTATGAGACTTACAAATTAATGTACGAAAAATAGGTAAAAACATGGAGGAAGAATGAAAGATTGAAGGAAGAAAACTTCTATGTGAAGAATACTATTCAAGACTTGGAGGAGAAATTGATGACAACTTTAGATGAGCTTTGTAAAGCTATACTGAAACTAGTAAGTACTAAAAAGGGATTGAGTATGTTGAATGGAGATACCGAAAAGTTAGAAAAGTTGTTGGAAATTGGTAAGACTAAAGGAGACCTTCAAGGAATTGGATATAGAGGTGAATGTTCCAAGGTGAATGATGAGAAAGATGACATATCTAGATCTGTCCAAGAAGAAACTTCAAGGAAGAATCGAATATTTGAACCCATATGTCATTCTTATGGAGTTATCAGGCACGTAAGGCTGAGATGCTACAAAATGTTACAAATGATGTTTCAAAGGAGTCAAAATAAAAAATCTATACACTCTCCATTAAATTTCTAGCAGTAGCCCAAAGTACCGAAGCACACTTGGATTAGAAATGGTCAATTATAAGTATAAAGACTTTATGAAGGAAAAACAAGAAATTGTCTAGATTTACAGTTAGTTACTACTTGTGAAGAAACTGTTAAGACAAAGGATAAGTCAGTTACTTCAGAAGAAGAAATCGATGACAGAGATAAAATGACGAGGAATAAAGCTAGGTATGAATTGCTTTAAGGGATAAAGAGACTATATGCTTTACATTTTTGAAGTTTTTTTGTTGTTTAAAAAAAGAAAGAAAACTAAACGTAAAAAAATTGTCTTCTTTAGTTCTTCTTTAGTTTTTATGTTGCCATTGCCATCCCATCTTTTTAGAAGTTTGCATTGTGACTTATATTTGACTCAATTGAAAACTTTTTAGCTCTTTCATCAGTCTGGGTCTCTCTATCAGGTCTCTCTCTCTCTTTCGGCCATATCTCTCGATGTTTGAATGGTGGTAAATTATCATTTTGGCGTGCTTATAATTCTTCCACTACACCTATTGTTAATTCTTATGATTTTGTGTTTTGACACTGTTTTGTCCTAAGGGGGAGATATTAGATTGTTTTTGGTGACTATTCCATTTAGGGGGCTATTTCAAGGTATATACGTGACTATTCGTCTTGCTTTTTGGCTTCTTTTTGTTCCAAGGGAGAGAAATTTGGATGATTGGATAATTGTGATGTTCTTTGGAACTTAATGTTTGACTAAGGGGGAGTATTTGTCATAATGATACTTATATGCCCAATTATGTTATCTAGGGGGTATTTCTTATTTGTGACAAATAATGCCAAAAAGGGGGAGATTCATAGATATATAGTATATATCTTCTTATTTTGTTTCGGAATATTTATTATTAGTTAGACCTATAAGATATTAATTGGATGATGATAGCTAATCAAGTATCTTTGTTTGACTTGGATTCAAAAAGCTATTAGGGATAATCTTCTAGATGTGATAAAACTTTATCTTGATTAAAGGTTCGGTTGATTATGGCCATGTGGGCTGAAAGGTAGTAGAAAAAATTAACAAATCTTGTGGGTGTGACTCTTGTATTTTGTTAGCTGCACAATTTCTAGAATTGTAGGGCTGTGAGCTTTTAGCTTTGTGAGAGTCACGTGGATGGAGATATTAACGTGTTGATTTTATGTTGTTGAAAAATCCATCTTGGGGTTATGGTGTTTATTGATTTCTTGATGTATGACTTATGGGTGTTCAGTGAATTATGTGTCTCTTATGTTGAAGGTTGGTTACAGGTTGTGCAATTGATGTAGTGGAGGTTGTGAATGTCTTGTTTGTCATGGGTGTGTGACTCATCGTGGTGAGGCTTCAGCAAATTATTATGTGGAGGTTTATATGTTGGATTTATCTTGGATGAAGTCCTTCTGCCGTAGCTATAACTTGGATTTGGAATGTGCACGAATCGGCTTATTTTGTGTAAACAACTTTCTGATCTATTTCAGAGGAGCTAAACCCATAAGGAAGTTTTTATGTTTCTGTCTTAATTTTTTTTTTAAATTTTCATTCTTAGATAGTTGATCATTTGAGTTATTTATTTAGTGTTCCTTTATTATAAGATTGTTGAGCAAAATCCTCTATTGAGATTATCACGAGTTGGTCGTCTTATTGGGTGTGAAAATCTTTAATGAGAAGTGGGGATGAGAGATAGTGTCAAGGGTTGAGTGGTGTCAACTCAGTAAAGCCTTGGGTAAATCTATTGTACTTCGGTGAAAGTATTAAGCTAAGTGAGGGCCCTGTAGACGTAGGCAAGGAGTGTCAAACTACGTTACCAAATTTCTGGTGTTATTTGTTATTTCACTTTTGATTGTTTTTGTTTTTATTTGTGCTAAAGACGAATACGGTAAAATTGGAGAGTTTACGAAACTAATATTTTTGTAAAAAATTAAAAAATTTGAGTATTTTAATGTCATTTTTTAAAGTTCGGACCATTATTGCAAAATTAGCAATTTTTTTATAGTTAACCCTTAGTTTAACTTTTCAACTTAAACATCTAACCAGAATTAACATCTCTTATCAGTCTGAACCAAAGTTTGAAAGAGAAAGTTATATTCAATTCGAGAACAACTATTTAAATTGTCCATAAATGCCTAATTATCTTTCTTTTACTCTTAACACCTCAATTTCCATCTTAATGCGTTTTAGTATGGTTGAAATTTCTGACTCAAATAATTTTAATTAGATTTATTAGGTTGAGCAATTTGTGATAAATCAGACAGCACCTAATATGAAGATACGAATAGTAATGATATACTTAGAAGGTTTAATAGTAGAATGACATCAATTATTCATATGATACAGTTCGATAATAAAAGAATTAACATAAGGGAAACACATTGCAACTGTGACCCATTGTTTGGGAAATATGCCTGATAAGTATAAATTGCATCGTGTTTTGGGCTTAGCTTGATATTTATTTAATTGTTAATTTAATCGTTGAGTACGTGTTTGGGTTAGAATTGTGTTAGTTTATTAATTATTTATGTTTTAAGTGTTTTATAGGTTAGTACAAGTTTTTGAGCATAAATATTATATTTTTGAGCTACCTTGATGTGTTTGTTAGTGATTTAGGGTTAACATCGAAGAATGAAGAAGTTTCAGAGATATTCTGGATGAAATAACAACCATGATCGTGAAAGAAGTACCAGAGTTGGCCCACATGGCACGATCGTGACAAAAGCCTAAGACATAGCCCACCATCATGGCCTGCATGCTACGATCGTGAGCGAAGCCCAGGATATGACCCACAATCGTGGTCTACGGCTACGATCTTGACCTGCATCAAACATATGCGTAGACACTCAAAAAATCAACTTTCGAGGGATTTTTTGGACCTTTCGAACCCCAAAAATCCCAGGGTTGCTTAGAACATAAAATATATTTAAAGAACAAGATAAAGAGGCAAAGGGAGCTTTCCCATCAGCCACATTTGAGAAACCCTAGAGAGAATTCATCGAGAGATGGAGCAAGAGAAGAAGGAAGAGAGAAGAGGAGAAGAAGCTGACTCAATGTACTTCCCAGATCATGAGTTTCCTGACGTCGCTACCTCCCATCATCTATTCAAATCATATTTCTTGTTTATTTATAATTTTGTTATTGTATAGAATTGGAATAACAGTTTGATGATAGGATTTTTTAATGTTGAGGGTGTTCTAAACTCACCTTCGGAGTTTTATCTTTGAATTAATGAAATTTGATTGTTTATGTGTTATTTGGATTTATTGTGATTTAATTCTATAATTGTATAATTTGATAATAATCTAAGTGGGTGAATCGGATCGAAAACGATTAAATTGGGCTAATGAGTGTTAGGTGATTTAATAAAATTAAAATTAAATTAAGTCGGTAAATTATGCAAAGAGAGATCTTGCATAGATTTTTGGTAGCTTATTAGAGAACTTTAGAACTAATTAGGGTTTTGGATAGGTTGTTAAGAGAGAGATTGCAACTTCCATAATTTGATTAGGGTTTATAATTTAGAGTTAATAGTTATAATTCGAGAGAGAGTAATCAACCCTAGGATCATCTAGAACCAATAATCTAGTAATTCATAATCAGTTAGGTTAGCATTAAGGATAGGTAAAATTCCCTTTCTCTCAATTGTTAATTTCCTTAGGTTGATTCTTGGGTGCGTTGCAATTACTTAGTAATAGAATTTCCATGATTAATTCTTAATTTGATTTGATTGATTAAATTAATTTCTCATTTTTAGTCTAGTGCAATTTGAATTTTTGTATTGTTTTCTGGCCTTAGATTTTAGGATTAGATTATCCCTCCTCTTGGGATTGATACCTTAGGTACTAGGCTAACAAATTGTGCCCTTATGGATTATCAAGGGCTATTTATTAAAACTTACACATATCAAACATCCGATTAAGTTTTTGGCGCCGTTGTCAGAGAGACAATTAGTTTAGTTCTTTAGTCTACGGCTTTTTTACTATCTTTTGTTTTAATTAAGAAATAAAAATAAAAATAGAGAAAGAAGGTTGGGGCGTAAAGTAAAGACACATCAAGAAATCTTAGAGTGAGAATGAGAAATCTGAAGAGCTAAGATTCCAAGAAGAAATGGAAAGAACAATGATGGAAGACAGATATTATAGGGAGCAAGGAACTTTTGTGAAATACAATGGGGCACAATATGGTTGGGAAAGTAACGATCCTTATTGAAACATGTACACTCTAAGGTGGCAGAACCATCCAGATTTCTATTGATCTAACAATGCAAGTACTCACATGAGACATTAAAACTTATTTGAATTTCAACAAGATGAGTCTAATTAATGGGATTCCAAATTGGACAAAATCATAGATAAGCTAATAGACATGGAAGACAACTAGAAGAGACGGGAAGAGCAATTTGATTAAGTAATGAAAAATCATACTGCTTCTATTTACAACCTGGAGATTCAAGTAAGACAGCTTTTCTATAAATTTTATAAGAGAAGTGTGGAAGATTCTCTGGGCAATATATATTTATATCAACGAGAGCAATATAAGGATATCATACTTAGAAATGAGGAAGAGTAAGAAGAACCAGTGGCAGACCATACTAAACCTACCTTATAGAAGACCAAGAAATCAAGAAAGAGGATGAAGAAAAGGATGAAAACCCCTTATATTATCCACCAGATCTAGGTATACCATGCTTGAACATAAAAAAATCTTTAGTAGTTGTCCATGAAAAGGACCTTATCCCTCAGATTAATGATGACTAAGTGACATTTAACATGAATGATATATTAAAAAATTCGAAGAATAGTAGCTCATTTAGGATAATTGAAGTGTTCAAATCTTCTAAAAAACAAAAGAACGAAGAACAGATGACAACATGCATCGAGTTTGAAGAAGCTACGAAAATTTTTATTCGTGAAGCGAAAGAAGCAAAGGAGGCGAAGGTGATTAAGGAAGAAAGAGAGCAACTAACCTTTTTACAGGACAAACTGTTAGATTTGATGGAAGATTCAGGGAGTTTTATTATTCCCTATTTTGTTGACAGTTCACTCAAAAAAGGACATTATTGAGCTTAATTGGTTTTCATAATTTTACCAATATTGTCCTTCTGATCATTTTGTAATTTGTAGCTTACCTACGAGCTACAAAACTGATGTTGAACGAAAAGAATGGAAGCAAGCAACTCATAATTGATCTCAGCTAAGTATCTAATTAAAGAAGAGCGTTGAGCTACCGACATTAAAAGAAGCGCTGCATGGGAGGCAACCCATGGATTTTTATTTTCATGTTATTTCCTTTGATTTTTAGATAGTTTGAGTTCCATAATTAGGTTATTTCATTTCCAAATAAAATCGGGAAGGCATAGGTGATAGTGCTTAATTGATTATTTAATTATTTCATAACATTTTGGCAATTAACGACATAAAATTGCTTAAGGTACTCACTTTGACACATATGTGATTTTAAGCATTATTCAAAAGCAAAAAAGTTAAAATGAGTCAAAAGCAAGATATTTTGGCCATTTTGAGTCAAAAGCAAGATATTTTGGCCATTTTCTTAAGATTAATTTTTACTTGTCTTCATGGAACAAGAAGAAAAGAATTAAATGACAAGAAGAAGACAAGAAAAATGAAAGCACAAAATGTAAAGAATGTGAGTTGCATGATTATGCATGTAATTTTACATGCAATTTACGTTAATTTAATGGCCATGCAATAAGTTAATTAATGGACAATGTATAAGGCAACGCCCATGGAGCTAAGGTACAGCAGGTGGAAGCATGAAACATGCATGTGGTGTACCAAAACACATGCATAATATACAGAAAACACAACAATGCATTAGCTAAACAAAATACAAAAAGAAAGAAAACGTACTAGCAGAGTAGGAAAAGAAAACGCAACATAGCACATTTGCATTAAATGAAAACATATGCATTAAACGTATATGTTTCATGTAAGGCATGAAACGCAGATATAGCATATGCAATCTGTGAGGGTTTTAAAATGTGAATAGTAAGATGACACAAGTAATTTGTCACATCACAAAAAACAACAGTTGGCGAGAACAGGAGCACAAAACAGGAGACACAATGAAGAAAGAACTGAGGGAGTTTTGGCTAGGGTTATTTTGAGTAGGACTGAAGCATTTTCTTTGGAGAGACCCATGGAAGGCTAAGTTCTTGACTCCAGTTTGGAGGTGACAATGACGCCGACGACCCGGGTTAAGTGTATTTCACCATTTTTGTTATTTCTTTCTCTCATTAGAAATTGATTGTGCCTATGTTAATTGATTTGGGTTTTTTATATGGATAATCGTACTTTTGTTATTTTTCGGTTATTTGTGTATGAACTCATTAAGTATTGTGAAAGGATGATTTTAATGCATTCATTGAATCGTTTATTTGCAAACCCATTGCTAGATTTCAATATAATCTGTAATTTTTATATTGAAATCCATGTGTAGCGACTAATGATTCAAAATCATTAGGGAAAACATGACGTAGGTTAAATGACGCATTATATGTGGTTGTTGCCTTGATTAATCGGTTTTCCTAATTCGCACTGTTACTACCTAATTAAATCTAGAGATGGTATCCTAGGTTATTCAGTAGTTAAGTTTAACTAATGATCGTATCTTGATTAAACAAAACCTAAGGAAAAACTTAATTAAACCATGATTAATAGTTGCTAGGAGAGGTTTGAGGACAACAAATCAGTGAAATATGCTTAATTAGGTTGTAAGCTGAGATTAAACCAAAGAACCAGGTCCTTACCGAATTTCCCACTTTATCATTTTTCACATGTTTTCTTTAATTTGTTTTTATTAGTCTAGTTTCATTATATTTCCTTGTTTCTAAAACCAAAACCCCTTATTTAACATAAACACCCCTTAATTTCATTTCAATAACTCTACACTCTCTATGGAATCGACCTAGACTTATCACTGCTATAGTAGTAGTCTAGTTATTTTATTTTGACTAGCGTTACAAAACATTGTCAATAAGACTTTGACATGAATTAGATGAACGAGGAAGTAAGCAAAAGAGAGGTAAAAAAGCTATAAAGAGTTAAGAAGTGATTTCGGGAAAGTGTAGAAGGATGAGATGAAAAAAATCAAAAATTGGTGAAAATATATAGTGGCCTGCGGCAGGGTAAAACAGTCCATGCAAATTTCAGATGATTTTTACCATTTTACCTTCATTTTTTCATTCACTTTCTTTTTAACTTTATCTCTCTAAATTAGAATCTTCAAACGCTCTTACTTCTCTCTAACCAAATTCCAAACTTCTAGTCTCTTCCAACTTCTACCTACTTGAAATCCATTATGCCGCGCGTTAAATAGTAAGTAAAGCGTAACCAATCATCGGGAAGAAATCAAGTGTTGGGTCGCGGGAAAAGAGACAAGGCAGCTGATTATGGAGTACCTTTCTAGATCTTCTCAAATGAGGAAGGTAACCACTTCACTCTCTTCGCAATAAGTAAATTATGGTTCCCAAGTATTTTCATTTTGAGAATATAGATAGACTAGAATTGAGAGACAAGTTAGAAAATTTAGTAGAGAATTCAATGGGGAGAGTTTATTCAATTTCAATACCCAATTTACGAAGAACTTACCTTAGAATTCTTTACATCCCTTTAGTTTGAATCTAATAAACTAAGGGAATTGTGGTTTAGGTTGTGAGGACAACCTTATGAGCTTAATTATGATACTTTGTATGAAATTTGTGATTTCCCCAAATCATCCATAATGGATCAATAAGATGATTTCTGTGTCACCCCCTACTGGATCGAACTAACTATGTTAGAGTATTTTGACATTAAGAATACGTACAACAACATCATTAGGAGTCATGAACACCTGTTGCCGCGCAAATTCATGTGTCAAACTGTTTTAGACAAAACAGAAACCAACAAGTTTTCGACGAAGGAACTTTTCTTGTTGTGGTACATGGACCACAACATCTCGATTTGCACAGCCACCCACATCTTTAACATAATTATTGCTACTCGACGTAAGAGGAGAAATAACTTAGGAATGGGATACTTGGTTTTGGCCATAGCTGATTACTATGGAGTTGGGTGCAATAAATTTACAATCTACTGTCCTGAATTCATGAACCATCATCATATGTGGCGAGTTGAAATCCTGAAGTCCTATAATATGGAACTTCAGGATATTAGTGCCAAGACACACGTTAAGATCAAGACTAGTCAAGCGAGTTCAAATGCTCAGCAACAACAAAAAGAGGATTCAACCAACAAGGAGCTCGAGGAGGAAGAAGACACAATTGAATCGGGCTGTAAAAAAGTGCTCGATACAATCTACGCAAACACCAAGGTAATTATAGATACACTGGTAGAGAAATCTAGAAGAATGAAGGAGATGACCCAAACATAACAACATTAGAGCCGAGATATACATCATATCCATCGTTAATTCGAGGCTCAAGGCATCCAACTGCCACCTTTGAAACCATCCCCACCTCTATCACAGTAAGACTTTATTCCTAACCCTTTTCATTTTAAATTTAGTCCTTATTTTATTTTTTTTCTTTTTCTTTAATTTGTATTTCTTCTTGCCATACATGTTTGTTTGTCTCCTTCTCACATTGAGGACAATGTGTTGTTTAAGTGTGGGGAGAGTTATGTGTTTTACTTTGAGTGTGAATGTTGTATATTACATGATAGTTTGTTAGGTTGCATTTTGTGAATTGTGTGAATATGTCAATGGCCTAGATGGATTGAAATTGATTTAATTTTGAACATAGTCTATTAGGTTGTGAAGAGTCATTAGCTTGCGAAATTAGTGAATTGGGTTCTTTGGCTAAATATGCAAGTTAATTAGGATTTAAGGTCAATTTTTCACCCTCTAAATTGTCACATTCATTCATAATTTTAGTTCTTTCGACTAAAGCAGCTTTGCTAGTATTTTTTTCATGAAAACGAGTAGCTAAAGCAATAGGGTAGACAATAACAAAAAAAAGTGTTTGTTTTAAATAAATAACTATTCTGCTAGCCTTTGAGTTATGAATCGAGTTAGTAGCCAATTGAGAAAGTGATGTAGCGGAGTAACCAGATCGATATGCATCACAAATGTGTGCGTCCATGTTAGAAGGCTATAATGACATTCCAACCAAGCAGCTTGATAAAAACATGACTTAGTCAAGTAATCGGATCGACATTCATCACCAATGTTTTCCTTCGAGTCAAAGACTAGGTCCAAGTCCACAAAAATTAAATAAAAAGTAAAGTAAATAAAAGAAGTGTTTTCTTATAAAACCTACCAAATTTGTAAATAGTTGAATTTTCATGAAAACTTACGTAGGAGTAGTTATGGATTTTGAATGATCAAAGAATTATTAATGTGTGTGTACAATTGAAAAGGGTAAATAACTTGACATTTGAGTTTTGATTAATATGTATGTTTAGTCCAGAGCCCCTAGATGTGGATTTGCATGTTAATGATTTGAAACAACTTCAATGATTGTGTTTAAAGTTAAATTTATTTTATGAAGTTGAAGCCATTGTCTCATTATTGCATTGTGTGTTTTATGATTTTTTATGTTGTTGTTTTCTTTTCTTAAGGACAAGCAAGCATTTAAGTGTATGGATGTTGATAAGCATAAATTGCATAGTGTTTTAGGGCTTAGTTTGATATGTATTTAATTGTTAATTCAATCGTTAATTATGTGTTTAGGTTAGAAATGTGTTAGTTTGTTAATTATTTATGTTTTAAGTGTTTTATGGGTTAGTACAAGTCTTTGAGCTTTTATATTATGTTTTTGAGGTACCTTGATTTGTTTGTTAGTGTTTCAGGGTCAGCATCAAAGAACAGAGAAATTTTGGAGACATTCGGGCTCAAACAATGGCCCACAATCGTGGCACAATAGGCCATGATCATGACAGAAGCACCAGAGTTAGCCCACGATCGTGGCCCATATGCCAAGATAGTGACAAAAGCCCAAAACATGGCCTATGATCATGGCCTGCATCCCATGATCATGACAGAAGGCTCAGATGTGGCCCACGATTGTGACTTTCATCAGGCAAACAGGCAGACGCTAAAAAACCTCAAGTTTTGAAGGATTTTTGGGACCTTTCGAACCACAAATGGTTTTGGTCAAAACAAAAAGGATATTTAAAGAATAAGTCAAAGAGGTAAAGGAAGCTTTTGCATCAGGCACTTTTGAGAAAACCTAGAGAGAATCCATTGAGAGATTGAGAAAGAGAAGAAGGAAGAGAGAAGAGGAGAAGAAGCTAACTCGACAAACTTCTTGGATTAGGAGTTTCTAGACATTGCTACCTTCCATCATCCGCTTAGATCATATTTCCTATTTGTTTTCGGTTTTATTATTGTATAGAATTGGAATCATAATTTGTTGATAAGATTTTTGAAATTTGAGGATGTTCTAAACTCACCTTCGGAGTTTTATCTTTGAATTAATGAAATTTGATTGTTTATGTGTCATTTGGATTTATTGTGATTTAATTCTATGATTTCATAATAAGCTAAGAGATGAAAAATGATTAAATTGGGCTAACGAGAGTTAGTTGATTTAATAAAATTAGAATTAAATCAAATCGATAAATTGTGTGAAGAGAGATCTTACATAAGCTTTCGGTAGTTTATTAGAGAACTTCAGAACTAATTAGGGTTTTGGATAGGTTGTTAATTGAGAGATTGCGATTTCATAATCTAATTAGGGTTTATGATTTAGGGTTAATGGTTATAACTCGAGAGAGAGTAATCAACCCTAAGATCATCTAGAACCAATAATACAGTAATTCATAATCAGTTAGGTGAGCAATAAGGATAGGTAAAATTCCCTTTCTCTCAATTGGTAATTTCCTTAGGTTGATTCTTGGGTGTGTTCCAGTTACTTAGTAATAGTATTTTCGTGATTGATTCTTAATTTGATTTGACTGATTGAATTAATTTCTTGGTTTTAGTTTAGTGCAATTTGAATTTTTGTATTGTTTTCTGACCTTAGATTTTAGGATTAGATTATCCCTCTTTATGGGATTGACACGTTAGGTACTACGTTAACAAACTGTGCACTTGCGGATTATCAAGGGTTATTTATTAAAAATTACACACATCAAACACCCGATCAATGCCTTTGATGATGCAATAGGAAAATTCAAAGAGTTAACATAAAAGAGTTTAACAAAGCAATATTAGGCTCTATTTGACATGTACTCTGATAAATTACATTTACATTTTTATTTAACTGAGTTTTTATTTTAAGGTTGGAACTTGAAATTGAGTTACCTTTGAAATTTACAAATCTCAAACCTTGTATAATGCCTAGAACAAGCATTTATTACTTTTATGTGTTATTTAAGCAATATAATAGAAGGCTCCATATAACTGCCATCTATAAATTCTCTTATGTTTCCTTCATCTAATAACTAACCAAACCTAATGCTTCAATATTACTACCCTCTTTTATGATACTTATTGAAGGTGTAGGTTTAAGATCAATTTAAAACAATAATAAAGATAACTCAATAACATAGAATGTAAGGAAAATAGGGATAAGTGCTTATGTTTTTTGTGCAATGATAAGTACCAACTAGGATATAGATATGAAAAGAAACAGTGAAATTTGTTTATGGTTGAATATGAGGAAGAGGAGATAGGAAAAATAGAAAAGAGAAAATGACGGTTATAAATAATATGTAAAAAATTACAAATATCTCTTGAAGGAATGTTGGGGATGCCTATAGATGAGAAAATGAGGATGGTAGGTTATCTTATAGGGAGATAAATCAACTTTTTTATTAATAACGGTAACACTCATAATTTTATAAATGCTACATTATTTAAAAAGGATCTTATAATAATTTTGAAATCAAGTATTTGAAGATAATAGTAGTTGGGAGTTTAAGGTTCTCTTCTATTTAAATATGCAAGAGCTTTACTTAAATTTTACAAGGAGTCAAATGTTTTATTAATCTATAATAAGTATACATTACTTTTAACATGATTTTCATAGTATATTACTTGTGTTTTGGATAATTATGGAGGATTTAATACTTAAAAATCAGATATATTTTGCTTAAGGTCTTACTTCTTCATCTTTAAGAAAAAAAAAGTAAATTTAAAGAAGAATTTGATCAATTTAGAATAACGTTGACAGAAGTGAAGAAGGATCCTAAAATATAATACCTATATGCCACTATGCTAGGACCATGTTACAAGATTGTTAATTTTGTTTCTCCTTCATCACTATAAACACCTGTGTGTTCTAACTTAATCAAGCAACGCAAACCAGACATGTCTTCATATTAGTTTTGCATTGGTGATGCTAATTTCTGAAAAAGGTTACAAAATGTGGAAAACTCAACGTAATTGGTATATGACCTTTTATTTGGGTCATGCTACTCATTATAAATTATGGTTTTGAATTAATAGAGAAAGAGGGAATTAGAAGACAAAAAGTTTCTTTGCTAGAGGAATGAAAGTAATGAAAGTCACTTAGAAGTCATTCCATAATATTTGTTGATCAAGAACAATTTGAACTTAGAATAAGAACAAAAATTCAACAAGATTCACTAGAGATTCAAGATTCATGACAATGATTTCTTGTTCGGTTTTTCTTCTCATTTTTATGCTTGTATTTTTTGTTTAGTTAGGAACTAATTCATATATAAATTTAAGGGGATTAGACCCTAAGTTTTGTTATGTTAAATCGATGGATCTTTTAATTTAATAAATTTCTAGTTTCTTGAGATTTATCCATATTCTAATAATTGATTAAACTGAAGGAACGAGAGTTGAAGATTCAATTATTTGATTCAGGTATTAAGATTAGAGAGATGAAATGTATGGTTAGGTCACAACATGAATAACAAGGGTTAAGTATGAGTTACTCGAGGCAAAATTAGAAGATCTTCCTAATTCATGATAAAACCTTTTATGAGAATTCATAAAATGAATTATTGCATTCAAACAATTTCAATTAATTCAATATAAGAGTAGGAGTTATAAGTCTCGAGAGAGAATACAATTGTAACTTAGCAATTCTTACTAGTATAACAAACTAGAATTGTTCATTAAATTAACTTGAAGTCGAATATAGTAAAGTCTGAGGGGATATCTTACCTAAATTTAGTTTATAATTATGTTTTCTTTTTTATTATTACTTTGCTTCTATTCTTATTTTATTTTTATTATCATCCAATCATAATTGTCAACCCAGATAATTAAACTTATGAATAATTGATAGTTAACTCTTATTCCTCATAGGATCAACTCCAACTCCTCAGTGTTAGCAGTAGCGTTACTGAGCACTTGTGGTTAAATTATAACAAGTTTTTAGTGATATTAGTAGAGAATAAATGCAGTTAATATTTATTAGATTTACAAATTGATTATATTATTCTTTTTATTGCATCTTATTAATATCATTAAGTTTGTTTTGTTCTTTCTCTTTTGCAGTTCACTTTTTGTATGTAAAAGTCCACAATCTTGGGAATCTCATTAAGCTAGATCTTGAGATTGAAAAAACACAACTCAATTGGTATATGACCTTATGTTTGGGTCATGCTACTCATTATAATTTAAGGTTTTGAATCAATAGAGAAAGATGGAACTAGACGATAGAGAGTTTTTTGCTAGAGGAGAATTTGGAAGTAGTGAAAGTCACTTAGAAGCCATTCCATAATAATTGTTGATCAAGGACAAGTTATACTTAGAAGAAGAACAAAAATCCAACAAGATTCACTAGAGATTCAAGATTCATGACAATGATTTCTTGTTCTTTTTTCCTTCTTATTTTATGCTATTATTTTTTAGTTAGGAACTAATTTATATATAAATTTAGGGGAGATAGACCCTAAGATTTGATATGTTAAATCGATGGATATTTTAATTTAATGAATTTCTAGTTTCTTGAGATTTATCCATATTCTAATAATTGATTAAATTGAAGGAACGAGAGTTGAAGATTCAATTATTTGATTCAAGTATTAAGATTAGAGAGATGAAATGTATGGTTAGGTTACAACATAAATAAAGAGGGTTAAGTATGAGTTACTCAAGGAAAAATCAGAAGATCTTCCTAATTCATGATAAAACCTATTATGAGAATTCATAAAATGAATTATTGCATTCAAGAGATTTCAATTAATTCAATATAAGAGTAGGAGTTATACATGTCGAGAGAGAATACAATTGTAACTTAGGAATTCTTACTAGTCCAACAAACTAGAATTTTTCATTAAATTAACTTGAAGTCAAACATAGTAAAGTTTGAGGGGATATCTTACCTAGATTTAGTTTATAATTATGTTTTATTTTTTATTATTACTTTGCTTCGGTTCTTATTTTATTTTTATTATCATCCAATCATAATTGGCAACCCAGATAATTAAACTTATGAATAATTGATAGTTAACTCTTATTCCTCATAGGATTAACTCATACTCCTCAATGCTAGCAGTAGCGTTACTGTGCATTTGTGGTTAAATTATAACAAGTTTTTAGTGCTATTAGTAGAGAATAAATGCAATTGATATTTATTAGATTTACAAATTGATTATCTTATTCTTTTTATTGCGTCTTATTAATATCATTAAGTTTGTTTTGTTCTTTCTCTTTTGCAGTTCACTTATAGTATGTAAAGTCCAACAATCTTGGGAATCTCATTGAGCTAGACCTTGAGATTGAAAAACTTTACATATATAAAGAAGACTCTAAAGGAGAATAGAAGTTGAGGAAGCAAAGATGGTTGTAAGGAAAATGAGGTATTTAAAAGAAGAGTTTCTTGTGATTGGAGATGGCAATCGAAAATTAATACTTAAGCCTAGACCTACCCCAAAGCCCCATTAGGCCCCATCCTGATACAATTTTTTTTATTTTGAATTTGAAATTTAAAAATGATATTTTTCTTAAAACGAGATCTTTTTTAAAACTTTCAGGCTTTGGGTTAGGCTGAGTGTTGGACCTCGAACTTTTCTTAGAAGACTAGAACTAATAAGCGAGAAATGTGGAGAGGTTTATATTTTGTTTTGGTGCTTTTAGTGGATAAGAGATTTTGAAATGAGAAGAATTAAGGTAAAAGTTAGAAGTAGAATAAAAACAAAAATGAAATTGAATTTGTGTAGTAAGTTGATGAAGAATATGTACATATATGTATGTTGCTATTGGTGTTCATGATTAATCATGGATTAAAATTTCCTTATGGATAATATTGATTTGAAATGGAGATGAGAAT
>JAOSBN010000004.1:9725686-9728900 GCA_027563595.1 Erythroxylum suave | reverse complement strand
TCAAAGCAAGGAGAGGAAATCGATGATGGTTAAGGAGACATCATTGGTTTACGCTCACGTTATATGGTTCCGATTAAAATTTAGGTTTCAAAAATGGGATCTAACAGTTGTGGTATCAAAGCAAGAGTTGGGTTCCGCAAGCGGGACCCAACATTGAGTCGTGTAGCTTGAACTTGAGCCCTGTCTAGACCTGATTTTTCTTTTTTAATTTGAATTTTGAAAATGACGTCATTTTTTTGTTTAGAGCTTTAGGCTAGGCTGAGTTGGGTAGCCCGTTGAGCTTAAGCCCATTCTGAAGTCTAAGAATTAAAAAAAAACTTGAGCCCTACCCTAAGCCTAATTAAATTAGGTAGGGCTTGTTGACTTTGTGCCCCTAGCTATGTCCATGCTTAGTTTCCAAGTCTACTAGTGATCATGTTTAATTGTTATCCCCCTTCTTGAATCACTACATAATTTTCCTTTTTTTTATCCCCATTAGTTTTAGTTGCACGCACCATTCTTAGTGTTTTGTGTAATCAATTGGATATGTGGAGAGTGAAAACTATCATTAACAAGCTTAACATGTAAATCTTGCTCATTTTCTTTCTTTATTGCAACTTTTACTTTTGTACATTCAAAAGAAACAATTTTTTGTATTTACTTGTAAAATCAATTCATTTACATGCTTTTTGGTAGCATTAAAAATTAAAAAGACTTGAGGCTAGTTAAGAGACTATTATCCAGTTAAACCATGCTAGAGATAAGTGTTTATTGGTGATCTTCCCTCAAGTCACATAAATAAATCATATTAAAAGTGATACGAATAGAAGAAATCACAACACTAAGGCAATTTGTAAGAGAATTTGCAACATAACATCTACATGCCTAAAGTTGTACTACATCAATTTGCAAGAAAGATAAATAAGTCAAATTTAGAGGTAGAATCTTCTAGGAAAATAAAACTTTATCTTATGGAACAATAGATATTAATGAATAAAATTCGAGGCTATGTATGGATCACCTATATGATTTGAAGGAAGAATTGGACATATTTGAGAAAGATTTTCTCTATGTTGTTTAGACATTATACGATAAGAAAAAAGGAAAGGTTGCCAAATATTTTGTTTTGTAAACTTGTTTAATTAGAACTTATAACAAAGTGATAAGAAGAGTAGTATATATATTATATATTTCAATAAATTTGTCCCCTTTAGCATTTTAATAATTCTGCTCCGTTCTAACAAAATTTCATTAGCTAACTAAGGAACCAATCTTGAATGTATGTCGAAGATGAACCTTTTTATTCTCTCACAATTGGTTAAAAGGATTTATTTGCCTCTTACAGTTAGTTCAATGGTGTATTCTGCATATATATAAAAGATGGAGCTTTTTAATCTCTTTTAGACACACACACACACACACACACACACACACACACACACACACACACACACACATACACACACACACACAAACACACGTCTTTATAATTAAATTATAACATAAAATTCAATACACTGATATATTGCTTGTTTAGGTTTTAGTACGACATTTCTTATTTTTATGGCTTAAGTAATACCATTCATTTTATTATTATGAGACTATTTCCTACCTTTGTTGTTTATTCGGTTATAAAACTTGGATTTTGTTTATCTCAGTTATTTCTTAACTTTGAATTGATTTCAATGGCTACAAAACGATCTAGCATTTTGGTAATAACATGTGTACAACAATGTATTCATGCATAATGTAATTGTTGACAATAGGCTGATTTATAGACTTTTTAAATGTCAAAGAACCTCGACAGTAGATTCTTTGGTTGTAAAAAATATGACATAAATTTTATGTGTAGTTTAATTACTCTAAAGAAGGATTGTAACTAATATATGATTATTTATCTAATCTATTATAAAGAAAAGAAATATTGCAATTTCTTTTAGTAGTTTGATGAAAAAATTATTCTAAAAATTGTAGATGTCATAAATGACTTAAGAGATAAGAACATGACTTGCAATAAACAAAAAAGAGATAGTAAACATACTTGAAGAGATAGTAAACTTATTTAGATATGGGGTATGATGATTTTTTTTGGATTATATCTCGTGCTGCAATTGATATTTGTCTATGCAAGTAACAGGGATGATATAATTTACTTTTATAACATTATGTATTAAATAAAAAATTTAAATTATGGAATTTATATGATTTTATGTATTAAATTAATGAAAAATAGCTATGCTTTTATTTTATACACATATGTACAAACAAAATAGCCTTTAGACACATACCTTTGAATTCAAATCAAAATATTAACAAAATGATTTCCTGCATATGCTATTGTAATTACATATAAACAATTCAGGCTATAACTTCAAATTAATCAATAAATTCAAAAGATCAACAACATGATTCCTTACATATGGTTTCCCACTCATGGTGTAATTACATACATATGATTTTGTCTATAACATCATAAAAAGATACAAAAGTGTGACATTCATAATTATATAGGAACACATATATTGTTTATGAATTAAAGTGAGATATCTATAATTACTTAAGATTTAAAAATCCACATGAGCTATCCATACATAGAAAGGATTACAAGTTATATAGTTCCTTTACTCTTTGTTCTTTTAGCTAGTCCAACTCTTCTTTTACTCAACCTTTTTGAGACATCAAATCTTTCAGCTTTGGTTACCTTTCTCTTTATTCTAGTTTGTTGAACATGTTCCTTTCCATTGTTTTATAATGTATCTAATATGTCGCTTTATTGAGAAGGCATCTATACCCTATATAAAAGAAATAATATCAATTTTTTACATTATACATTATAATTATTCTTCAGTATGAAATAAATAAGTGACCTAAATGTTGACATCTTACAATTTTTTAAATTATGTCTAGCTTGTTTACATTTCTTGCATGGTTCATGCCCTTCAATAATTAATGAAATAGTACCTCCTTCTTGCTTTCACCAACTTCCCTTTTTTTTTCTTTAGCCTTCCTACTCTTTTTTTTATAAGTAAGAAGATTGATCTTTTGTCTATGTTCTTCTCTAGTTACCAGCCAAACCTATTCACATTGTACTGGATTTATGTTCTTATAATAAAAGCTCATATATTCCTCATTAATGTACCACTTAAGCACATAATCCTTAAGATCTCCTCTCTCCAATATAATCGTTGGAATAGCATCGCTATAAGGGATCCTAGTTAACTTTCATCTCCCACAT
>JAOSBN010000004.1:9708186-9720686 GCA_027563595.1 Erythroxylum suave | reverse complement strand
CTTTGGGCCCAGCCCAAACCCTCATGATTTTGCTCTTCCTAACCCAGTTAGGAAAATGTGTCTTTAGAGGAGAGGTATCTATATCCTTCTAAGGCATATTTCGTTCTCCATTCCAACCGATGTGGGATTTCACAATAAGGGAAGAGGAGTGAAAAACCAAAATCATAAGGGGTTTTAATAGTTTTTAAAAGTGAGAGGGCGCTTTGATATTTTGTCAAATCATAAGGGGATCCTATGAATTTAACCTTAAATAGTATGTTAACAAGCACAAGAATAATAAAAAATACTTAACTATAATTGATTAAGTTATTTAATTAACTCTTAATTTTTAGTTAATACATATTTTATACATGGCAATATGATAATTAATAAAAAGAATTTGATTAACTATTTTAATAACCTAAACACAGTGAAATAATCAAAGTATCAAATACAAGGATTAATAGTAAGGGAGGCTTTCTACTTGTAAAGCTTTTGAGTTTAAAGATACAGGAGATGTTAGAAATGAGAAAAACAAAGTGTAAATCAAGTTGTACTTTGTTTTAGTTTTTGTTTTAAATAGTTTCCTATAAAAGAAGTTGTTTGAATCTTATTTTATGAAAAGAAGATAGCTTTAGAAAATTTTGAGTTTTTAAATATTTGTGATATTGCTAATGAGGGGAAATGACTCTAAATGGGTATTTGAGTATTGTTGACGCATTTGGGCTAAACTTTGTTTTCTTTAGATCAAGAAATTTGAACCCCATCATAAAATCTATAATCAAGAGACTTATACTATTCAATTAAAATATAAAATACTAAAATATGATTAATTGCATATTACTAGAAATATAACATGTAGAATATTTATGCAATATAACATGTAGAATATTTTAAAAAATTATTAAATAATTTCTTGGTCATTTTCTTTGTTCATATATCTATAAATCTATAAATGGACTTTCTTTTATGCATATTCAATAGATGACAATATACAAAACGTTCTTTGAAGTATTGTGTTATCATAGCATTATAACTATTTTTCATAAAATTTTTGTCAATTTTATTTATTTTTTTCTCTCTTGAGCAACTAATTTTGATTTATAAATATTATGGATTTTTTACGTTGACTTAATGTTACTTATTGAAACTAGGGCCACCACTCTTTGGTAGCGACACGATAAAAATTCTAGGCTGAAAGGAGGGCGTACACAAGCTTCTTGACTTTATCATTTATAGATTTTGTTATCTGTATTGGGTGAGTTTATAGTTTAATCAAAATGGTATAATTACTTAAGAAGGTTGGTTCAGTCATTTTTTGTTTGGTTCTTAATTAGTTCAGATCAATTCCAAGTGCGTCAGTTCTTTTTTAAGGTTTAGTTTGCTTTATTTGGTTAATTTCATATATGATTTGTACTCTTTTGGATATTCAAACTATTATGACTAAACCCATCATGGTTTCATTTGATGCGGTAACTATATGTTGTAGTCTTAAACAATGTCAAGGTTTTGCAAAGATGTAAGTTTTGTTGTTATATTATAGATAATTTTGTTGAACCTACTAAAAAGAAAAAAGAGAATCTTACAAAATTCAATGAGCAATTTGAAGAAGGAAATTTTAAAAATTATCAAATTCTGATATGGTTTTGCAATACAAGTAAGCCAATAATCAAATGACACTTTGATCATTCTAAAACTACAAAGAATGACAATTTGGTCATTCTAGAACTGCCAAATGTTATCTAGAATCTAATGTTGTTCAATAGTTTTAATTACTAAGGCAATTTCATCACCTATATTATATATGCCTCATATACACTGTTCTGTCTCAGGTGTTTATAAAAGAATAAGAGAATTTCTTAAAATTTTCAGGTGAATAAGGCTTGGCATATGACCATTTGTTAAGGCATGTTCTTATATGGAATGTAGAGCTGAGGACATAAGCTAGAATACGGGCATATTGCTGTAACAAATTTTTAAAAAGGACCTGACCTGGAACACATGCATGTCAAAGCTTATGTCCATATTACAAAATGAGATAATAAGTTACACAAATGTTTCAAAGCCTATAACTATATATGTAAAAAATAACAAGATGTATAACATGAGATATGACTATTTCTTAGATTATGTTTGTGATTGATAACCGTTTATGAAAATGTGTTTTTGATGGATTAAAATTGTGGAAGAATCCTACGATTTACTAAAATCATGGTTATGTTATGTTAAGTTTAGTAAAGAGGCAAGTTATATAAGATTCTACTAGCTAGGGTTTACATATAATTATATTTGTGCAAACCTAGCCTATATACAAGAAATTTGTAATCTTCATTAGGAGATTTATTGATCAATAGTAAAGTCAATCTTTTTTGTCTCTTAAGGATATAGACATATTCAATTGTTTGAATCTCGTTAAAATCTTAGTATTGGTTGTTTATTTGTTTCTTTCTTCTCTATTCTTATTTAATATAACTTATTTCTCAATAAGTAGTATAAGAGGATAATTAAGGCAACAATAACTTCAGTGGCAATATTTAAAGTGGAAAATTTTAATGGAAATGGAAAATTCAAACTATGACAGTAGAGAATGAAGGATTTGTTAACACAATCAGGCATATTGAAGGGGTTATGGGATTATAAATATTGCATCTTTATGAAGATATAGAAGAAGTTAGAAAGTTGATACATGTCAAAGTATCTCACACATAAGTTGTATATGAAGTAAAGATTATATAGACTAAAGATGCCTAAAGGAATAAATCTAAAACATTATATCAATGCATTTAACTAAATAGTTAGTGACCTACAAAAGATTGAGGTGACTGTTGCAAACAAGGATAAAACAACGATTATACTTTGTTTTTTACCATTTTCTTATGAACATTTGGTGATCACCCTTATATTGGGAAAGATGAAGACTGATATGGGTTATGGAGGACATCACCACTGTGCTATTGACTTATAACCAACATAAACTAAATATCAATGCAAAATCTCAAGTTGAAGGGCATATAAGGTAAAATCAAGATTGTGGAAGAAAGCATGGGAAAGATAACTCATCTAAGTAAAGTTCTAGCTAGAAACACAAGTGTAAAATAACAATCTAGTTCTACAAGTATAAGTAAAGTAAACATATGAAGAGGGACTATTCAAATAAAAAAGAGTCTAGTGATGAAACAAAAATTGATAATTAATCAAGGTATATTAAAGAAGTGCGAAGAAAGGACCCAGATTGCATTAATAAAGATATATTATATGTTTTAGTTAGTCAAAATTTAGGACCCATAGATACTAGACACAAGATGCTCATATCATATAATACCCAAGAACGATTGGTTTATATTATAATGATAGATTAACTATGATGAAAGAGTCAAGATTAATGGGAAACCACCTATAGATTAGTGGAGAGCACATTTGTAGGTTAAGAAGTTGCAATGGGAAAGTTAAAGGAAGATAGTATTACATTATAGTATATACATCTAAGTCATCTTAGCAAGTGAGGGATGATGAAACTTTCTGCTTATTAAAAGATGTAAAACAATAGAGTATACTTTTACAAGTTTTGAGCATTTAGTAAAATTTCTAAACTAACCTCAGTAAATATAGTATTTAAGGAGCAATGTATGTTAAAGAAAATATATAAAGAAGATATGGTAAGGTAAGTATAGCGTGGTACTAGTTCAAAGGTGGTATAAGTTGAATTAGAACAAACTATAATAGATTTTAAAGGGGCTAAAAATTTTAGTTCAAGAGATAAAAAGAATTTCAAGAAGAGATTATTAGTATAACAGATAGAATGAAACAAACCATTAAGTTTTTAAGTAGATCTGGTTGAAAAGACTTACTCATTTATGCTCTTACCATCTATGAAAGGGATCAAACTACCATTTAGGAGACTATGGTGACTCAAGAGAAAGATAGACGAATAAGTGTTGTGGTGAAAGCTGTAAGCTTTTATAAGGTTAAGAAATTAAATGCATTTAGAAAGATCTTATTGAAAAAGGTTTATACTTTATAGATTACAGTCAATATGTTGATAAAGTCGATTACTGTAAAAAATTTGAAATATTGCTTGAACTTGATTAATGTCTTAAAGTGTTAGACATAAATACAACCTAACTTATGTAATTGAGATTTGCCAAATTGAAGGTTATTATGAACGACTCATATATATGAATGTACAATTTTAGAGGCATTTGTTGAAGTGTAGTGGTTGAACACAAGATATTTCTTAAGGTAGAGATTGTTGTGTATGGCTTATATATACAAGTATAATCTTGACTTTTTTTATGGAAGAACATATGTGTTTCTTAGAAGTCTTAGAGTGATCGTGTGTCAAGACATGTTCTTTTTTGGAATGTAAAGGTGAAGATATGGGGTTAGAACAAAAGGAGGATTTTTTTAGGAAGACATGACCTGAGACATAGTATGTTGGAGCTCTATGTCTAATTTTTGAAAAGATATAGTATGTTATATAGCTTAGGACACAAGTATGTTAGATTGCATCGATATTTATGAAAAAAATTGTAAGATACATAACATGAGACACAATTATGTCCTAAATCGTGTAATAGACAATTTTATTTGGAAACAAATTTTTGATTAATTTTAAACTTTAAGTGGATTCTATAACATAATAGAATTATGTTTAAGTTAACGTAGGTTTGGTAAAGGGATAACTTATATTGATCACTCCAAGTAGAATTTACATATAACTATACTTGTCTAAACCTAGTCTATATATAGGAAATATGTAATCTTCATCAAGAGATTTATTGATCAATATGGTAAACTTAATTACTGGTTTTCGAGGACATAAGTATATCTGATTGGTTAAACCTCATTAAAGTCTTCTTATTGGTTATTTGTTTCTTTCTATCTTTATTCTTACTAGATATAACTTATTTCTTAACAATCTAAAACATGAAGCTTGATAATTTATATATGATTTTCTTTTATAGTTATTACTTATTTTAGATCAACTTATTGTCTTTGATCCAAAGTAGCATGACCAATGAGATGCTAAGTTAGATGCCCAACAATAGAACCACATGAATGTAATGAAATTGTTGATGTCCATTCATTCTAAACTTAGAACCAATTAGTGGATGTCTTCTCCATCATAATCCATTTCCTGAAATGGAGAGAATTATTACAGAGTTTATATCTGAGGAGACCATATTAACTACAATGAAATCTTGTTATTCCTCAAATATTGTCTTAGCTAATATAAAACCCATAAGTTTTCATCCTCTAAAGAATGGTTATCGTAATTATTACAAAAAAAAATTAGACATTGGATATCTAATTTTGAGATTAGGTCATTGTAAAAAGATCCCTAATAAAAATCTACTTAATAATGGTGCAAGCTTATTCTTTCACTTTTATAACCAATTAGGATTTTAATGAGCATTTTAAGTTTGACCTCATTGCTCTATTTGATCAAATCTACTCAAAACATATTTCTTAAGCTTTAAAAAATCGTTTTTGATAACTCAGTCTACTATCTTTCTCAAACAAAGTATCCTACTGATCTGTTATCTTGTGAAGGTATAAATAATAGCAAAATTGCTTCTAACTTTATTGACAGTGATGTTCATCTCACATCAACAAATAAAAAACCTTTGGATGAAACTACCTTGCATCAACAATTGATGGGGAGTTTGGAATACCTTATAATTACGCTTTCTAACGTAGCTTATACAATTCACCTTGTGAGTTTGTTTACAATAACTCTCTAAACCACTCATTATACTGTAAAGTTCTTTATGACCTTAACCTAAGCTCCTCAACCATAGTGGAGAAAGTTATTATAGGAGGAGACTTTAATGGCTATATAGGGATGACCTCTGATGGGTATGCTTACACTTACGAGAGTTTTGAGTATAGAGATATTAATGATTGTGGGTCTAGTTTGATGGACTTTTCAGTAGCATTTAATTTGGCGGTGGCTAACTAAATCTTTAATAAAAAACATAAGCACCTGGTAATCTTTAGTACAAGACATGCGAAGACTCAAGGCGATTATTTCCTCATAAGATGCTGATACCTAATGCATATATGTCAATTTAATATAGATTATTGGTCATGGATCTTATAATTAAGGGTTGGAGAAAGAAGAGAAGTTCTTAGAGGTGCAATAGAATTAGATGACGAAATCTAAGAAGGGACATTATGGAACAACTTAGGGATAAAGTAATGTTAGGAGAAGAATGAAAACTAGAAGGAGATGCTGACCAAATATGGGAGAGAGTAGCAGCTCTTTTAAGGAAAACAACTAAAGAGATCTTTGGAGTTTTTAAAGGGCCTAAAGGTAGTAGAAAAGAGTCTCAGTGGTGGACTGAAAATGTACAAGAGAAGGTAAAGATTAAGAAGGCAACTTATATAAAGCTTTAGTAGATAGCAAACATAGATAAAGAGAAGGTAGATAATAAAGAGAGTTACAATCTAACAAATAAAAAGGAGAAGAAGATAGTCTTGAAAGCTAAAAGTAGAGCCTACGAGAAGTTATATTTATTGGAAAATAAGGGTGAAGAACAGGAAATATTAAGGTGGTGAGAGCTAGAAAAGGATATATTAAGCTAGTGAGAGCTAGTGAATGGAAAGTGAGAGACTTTGATTATATTCGTTGTATAAAACACCAAGTAAGATAGGTACTCATAGATGAAAATGATATCAAGAAAAGATGACAAACATACTTATGTAGCCTTTCTAATGAAGGAAGAGATGATAACTTTTCCTTAGGTGATATTAGTTCTTTTCCAGAAATATCATAACTTTACTTATTACTAATAGATCACAAGAGAAGAAATTAAATGAGCTTTGAGGATGATGAATAGTAAAAAGGCAGTTGGATCTGATGAGTTACCTATAGAGGTATGAAAGAGCTTAGGAGAGGAGGGTCTTACTTAGTTAACTAAGCTTTTTAATGTGATCTTTAAGTCTACCAAAATGTCAAATAAGTCGAGATTTAGCATACTATCTCTCTTTGCAAGGATAAGAAGGATATATAAAGTTGTAACAATTATAGAGGCATCAAACTATTTAGTCACACTATGAAGTTGTGAGAAAGGGTAACTGGGAAAAGAGTAACAAATGGTGCACCTATCTTAGAGAAATAATTTGATCTCTTGTCAGGGAGGTGTATAACAGATGTTTTATGCCTCCTTAGATAGAGGGACCTGCACATGATTTTTATTGGCTTAAAGAAGATTTATGACAAGGTACCTAGGAAGTTATGTGGAATTGTTTAGAACATAAGAGAGTTATTATAGGCTATGTAAGGTATTTTAGGGATATGTATGAAGATATTAAGACTAGAATAAAAACAACAGGAAGAGATACAGAGCATTTTTCTATTGATATTAAACTACATATGGATCCTTATTAAGCCCTTTCTTATTTGCAATAGTTATGGATGAACTCACCAAGATTATCCAATTGGATGTACCTTAATGTACGTTGTTTGCTAATGACATTGTTTTAGTTGATGAAACAAAAGAAGGTGTTAATGTCAAACTAGAACTTTGAAAGGATACGTTAGAGTTAAAGGGCTTTAAGTTGAGCAAGACTAAGATTAAATACCTAGAGTATAATTTTTCAGGTCACAAGGTTGCACTTGATATGGAGATAAAGATCGATTCAAAAGTTATACTACAAAAGATTGTTTTAAGTACCTTGGATATATCGTATAAAGCAATAGTAAGATGATAAAAACATAGTTCTTGTATCAAATCATGGGGACTTAAATAGAGGGGCGCATCAAGAGTTTTGTGTGACAAGATGATACCAGTCAAGGTAAAAGGTAAATTCTACTATTTAGCAATTAGTTCAACCATGTTCTCTAGGGGAAGTGTTGGCCATCAAGCAAGCGCTAATGGTGGTGGAGATAAGAGTGCTTTGTTGGATATGTAACCTTACAAGAAAGAATAAGGTTATGAATGTAGTGGTAAGAGAAAAGTTGAGAGTGGCTAAAATTGATGGTAAGTTAAGGGAAACAAGATTTAGGTCGTTCAGATACGTTAAAAGAAGACATTTGATGCCCTAGTAAGAAGATGCGAGAAGATTGTACTAAAGGATTGTAAGAGAAGAAGAGGAAGACCTAAGAAGAATTAAGGAGGGTGGGAGGTGGGGAGCGATTAAGTATGATATGGAGTACTTGACTCTCAATAGAAAACTTTGGCAAACTAGGACAAGAGTAAAGAATTTTGCATAGAGGGTCATTTTCTTTTCATAAAGAGGTCCTTCTCTTTTCATAGACCTTCTGAACTTTTTCCTTCATTTTTCTTCATTTCTTATATCTTGTACTTATCCTAAATACTTTTGCTTATAGTAGTTGTTCTTTAGTTATTTTATTTATTTTTTCATACCTTTACTTTTCTTTTCATTCAATTGTATGTCTGCTTTATTTACTTATTTCTTATCTATTTATTTATTTATTTACTTTTATATTTATATTTAATTTAATTAGGAATTTTATATTTATTTTTAATCTTTATTTTTTAATTTTACTTTTATTTATTTACTATTTATTTATGTAGTTATTTGGTTATGTATTGGTTATTGTTTTTCTCTTCAAATCGTTTTGAATTTTGTTCTTTTTTCTTTCTTTTTTATGGGTCTATCAGTAACAGTCTTTCTACTAGTTATAGATAAGGTTACATACTACCGAATGTTTCTAGACCTTGTATCTTAGCAGGATTTTTAGCGGGACATTGTTGTTGTTAATGTTGTTATGATATTGTCTTATTTGTTTGTATTATGTGATTTTATTAGTATATGTAGATGACATAATCATTACCAAAAATGACCTTTTAAAAGTTACAAAATTGAAATAGTACCTCAATCAACATTTCGAGATGAAAGGTGTTGGACATCTAGTAGTTTAGAATTTCTTTCTAATGCTTTAGGCTATTATCTCTCTTAAATGAAATATGATACTATCTCTTATCTTGCGTAAGTATAATTGACAATAAAATTGCTTCCACCCTTACTGACATTAAAATTCATCACACCGACATATGGCAAACTTCCGAATGACCTTACTTCGTATCGATAATTGGTGGGAAGTTAGGTAAACCTTACAGTTACTTGTCCTATTATAACTTATACAATTCACCCTTGTGATTCTATTTATGACAACTTCTCGAACTATACATTATACTACAATGTTTTGTAAATCTTATTTTATAGGTACCCTATTTTGTGTTACCTAACTCTCATCATCATCCTATCTTTTGCTTATTAATCAACACTTACAAATGAATTCTTTTTTTGGTAATTCTCTTATCTCATACAAAAGTAATAAACATACACTTTCAACAAAAAAAACTTGTTCTAATATTGAATCCTTGACACCACAACTTCTAGACTCTTGTGGTTATGTTGGTTATTACAGAACATTCATCAATTACTACTATTTATTGTGATAATCTTAATACTATTCAAATTGTTCATAATGATGTATTTCATATGTGAACAAAACATATTGAGAAGGGTTGCAACTTTATTCATCATGATCTTAAACAAAGAATTATCTCTCTTGTTTTCATATTATCCTACAGTTAGATAATTGATATCTTTTCTAAAATTCAATAGTTATTTGAGTTTAATGAATTGAGATTCATTTTAACTTCCTTAAATTTGAAGGAAGATATCAGTCTAACTAAAATATTCAGACAAATTATTTATATATAATCTTTTAACTATTTCCTTTATTGGTATATAACGATAAAACCTTCTTTTACATTCAATAGATAACAATATACAAAATTTCTGCGAGTGTTATAATATCACTTTATTTGACTTGCTCATTACATGGAAGACAAGAAAGAGACCGGCTGCTTTCATGATAACTTCCCTTTCCCTTTTGGTCATCTGATCACCGAAAGGTAGTAATCTCAAATCTAAATTTCCTCTTTCAATGTCATGTCATCAACTTTTGTGGTTCTAGTGTTGGTATCTAAGCATAATCAAAACATTGCTAAAGGAGAGGCGACAATCTCAAGGGTTTTGAAGGTAACAGCTCTTGAATATACTTTAACAACTATCACTATCATGTTGCAGGGTTGAGATAATCTAAAACTTTCACGCCTTAAATATTTCGGTGGTCTACCTTCTAAGTAGAAGGGGTTTTCTGGAAAAACGCAGAAAATTATTCAATAGGAACATGTGAGAGACTAAATTGATATAGGGGTTTCATTACTTGTGGGGCCTTACAAAGGCCTGACTATCGGTGCATCTTTTAGTAGTAACATCTATTGGAAAATTGGAATGAAATCTGATCCCAACGGCAACAAAATAATTATGAAATTTTTGTATATTTTGATTTCTCGAAAATAAAGATCACTTTAATTCTATAAAATGATTAATGCATAAATCATAATAAAGCGGAATCTTAATTTGTACCTTATTCTTAAGATTGATCATATCCTTGTTGTACACCTCAAATTGTTTTCGAAATCTATTAGTCTTAACCACCATAGCCGTACAAGCCTCTGGCCTCTGACGGTATCCACAGAATAGTTGAGAAAATTTTGTAACTTTTACAGAAAGGGTTAAATAAGAAGTGCTCGCTCAATTAGAGTTTAAGCCTATTTATAATAGGTTCTAGACATTTTGGTAATTTAATTGAAATTAAATTCTAATTTCAATTAAACTTTAATTAGAATTACAAACAATTCTAATTAAATACTAATTATGCTCAAATAAGATTCAATATCTCATATTAATCCTTATTTATTAAATATATCATATTTAATCATAAGGTTTTTCAAACTTTACAATCTAAGTCCAACTTGATTAAATTAACTCTGTTCTCTTCAACTCATTCTTTATGTGAGACCCATTAGGTTGCCAAATACATTAGCAATGATTATAAATTATAATTATAATTCATAATTAGAATTAGAATTAGAATTAGATAAATTAAAACTCTTTTTAATTCATCTTTAATTCTCCAATTAAACAATTTATAATCATAGATCAAGATTGGCATCTAGCAACGTATCATAGCCACCAAAATATCTAAGAATGTCAAAGTGATTTTAACTAAACCTTTTGTGAATGATTTTATCGTATAATTCAATCTTTTCATCATTCAATGTTTCGATTAAACATAAAGCATAGAATTAATGTCTACTATATTTTTTGTTCAATCATATTAGTTCTCCGCCATTATTTATCGATTCAATCAATGATATTTCTAAACTATTTATAAAGAGTCATTCCATCTTGGCCATGGATTTCCTGAATAAATACTAATTGAGAACAACAAAACATTCTCTTCAATTACTTTAGGGTAATGAATCCTATCTTGATCACTCAACTACCTCCATATAGGTCATGCCACGTCCAATAACTACTGATTAAACGACCCATGATTAAATAGATCATAATTAGTATCAAAACATGCAATCCCTATACAAGATAACTTTGACGACTTCAAGTTAAAGGATCACTTATACAATCATCACAATGAGAATTCCATAAACATACAAGCAATGTTTCAAATGGATTTCTTATGACGGATTTGTTTAGTAAACTTGTTCTCTAACAAGCATCCACACGTTTGTTTAAGTATCTCTATACTTTGGCCTATGAGATCGACTACTTCCTTCATAAGGAAAAATGTAACATGTGTTAGTTTTTTTATTTTCTATTAATGTCCAATTTTAATAGAACAATGACTAGGAACAATTTAGGGATAATACATAAATACAATATGAATCTCATAATAATAATCTCATTATAATTTCATTTCCAATGTACAATTATCTCATCAATTTTATTGTATACATCTAAACATGTACAAGATAAAGAATATCTTTAAATAATTGTCGTTGAATTACAACCAAAGCGATTAGTTGTGTAGGACATAAACTAACAAAATCAACGGTTATTCTGGACTTACTGATGTAGATTCATTGGTTTTTGTGATGGTAACATAGTTGCATGACCTTGTTTTAGCTAGTGTTGTCACCTGGTTTTTCTGTAATTGATTAGTTCTCTTCCGTTGAATAGATGTCTGATCCATTCAGAACACTAATGTTTGCTGTAAAAAGCCTTAATGATGGGGGCACTGAGACAAGGATACCAGTTGTGAATTGAGTTAGGAACCTTCAAATTACGCTCACTACAGCTCCGGCAGTGAAGAAGATGACGATGAACTTGCATTTGACTTAGATCGAGGAATTCTTCTTGAGGCAGTTAGACTAGAACGGAAATGACAGATGTATTGTCTTGGACCTAGCAGTGGCTGATTTAGGAAGGGAAAATCAAAGTCAAATTAAGGGAGTCTGCTGGTTTCCTTTACTGATAGCAAAAGTGAAAATTCTAATTCCTTCTCAAGCGATGAAGAAGATCGTAGTTGAAGGTTCAGGTAAAAACAGTAGTCGCAGGAGTCCTTCAAGAGAATACGACTCCCCTGATGATGTGCAAATGATCAGACTCCACCATTCCTGTGCAATAATTCGTGCGTGTTGAATCTATTTGGCTATCTTTTCATAAATTATAGGAGT
>JAOSBN010000004.1:9680842-9694391 GCA_027563595.1 Erythroxylum suave | reverse complement strand
ACCAAACAGAGGAATACATAACAGTTAAGAATAGGAGGGTAATAGAATTTCTATTACCCTCAACCAAACAGCCCATTGGTGTTAAATGGGTCAATAAGTGAATAGTTTACTCGGTTTTAGTAGAATAAAAACCTGTATGTCCTTACCTTTCTTAGAACTGAGTAAACTCTTCACTTATTGGTCCACTTAACACCAAATGTATAACATTGGAGAGAAGATGTGTTACTTGTACTATACACTTCAATTGTTGTTCCATAGTAATATCTATTAACGCTACAAATTTTGGATAATTTTGGACTAGTCATATGAAAATGAAACATTTCTTTTTTTTATGAATAAGCTAAAAATGGGGGTGTAAGGTGCACAAAATTAGCTAAGCAAAACAAATGTAATTGAAATATATTTTGTATGCTAGACTCTACACTTTACCAATCCCTACTGGTATTACTAAAAAAAAAGTTCCTTAAACTTTATATTCTACCTATTCTTTAGACTTTGTATTCTACCAATCCTTACTAATACTATAAGAGTACTAAAAAGCAAAATAAGGATAACAAAAAAGCCCAAAAGGTTTCATATTCCTCCTACCAAAACTCTAATTAAGTTTAAAATAAATAGATTAAATAAAAAAATCCAGTTTGAGAACAAAAGAATGAAATAGAAATACATACAAAGGAGACACTAATGAAAGATATATAATATAAATTGAAACGAAATCACATGGTAAGGATGGAATGAAACTGCAAAGAAATGGCGAAAAATCAAATGCTTAAACTATATTGTTACATAACTTGTAATGCTCTTTTTAAGTAAACGTTAAAATATTACAATGTCTGTTAGTTAAAAACTTTTGTTTTGCCTTTCATTTTATGTGTTAAAAACTACGACTTAAGTTTTAGACAGAAGGGTGAGGTGATAAAGTGATAAGGGTTTAGATTGTTTGAACATACATATGAAGAGCATTAGGATGGATTAAGGGATAAGTTTATAATGGGAGGTTGACTTTGGGTTCCAATATAAGCTTCCCTTTTTGTCAACAAAGTCAAGTCAATTTTAATCTAAGGAATCATTGTGATCTATTATGCTTATGCTTAGGATTCAAATGTTATTTCATGTTCAAAAATTTGATCCCTTACATTTCTAGTAAGAGTTCAACACTTTGTTGCACATAAATAATAACTTTTGTTATGTCAAAATCTAAACTCTACATTCTTGTTTAAAATATGCTACATTGTCATCTACTAAAGTTGTAATTCATACATTGTCAGAAAGCTGAAAAGGTTAAAAGTAAAATGCATCGTGTGCTTATTAAATCCAAGTCATCAATTCACGTTTGAAACTCATCTCTCTTGCCCAATTTTTTATTCATTTGAACTATTAGATCATCACCATTCCATTAGCAAATGACTATTCATATTCATAAATATCTAGAAACTAGGCATAAGTGGGAAAAAACAAAGCAAAAATAATAATAAACAAAAACCAGAAAAGTAACACAATGCAATGAAATCAAATTTTTAATAGAATTAGAAAAACATCAAATCAATTTTCAAAAACTCATCTAGTGAAAAGACCAAGATTAATTTTGCTTCATGCATCGACAAAAAAGGGGAAGAAAAATTCACAAAATTTTTAACAAGATTTGAAGAAGAATAACAAACCAAAAAAATATATATCTTACATTATTCAGAGGCAAAAAGTCATAAGAAAAAAGAAGCGAAACAGAGAGAAGAGAGGAGTTAAAACCAAAATAGTTGTAAAAGAAGGAAGAGAGGAGTAAATTTTTACAAGATCTGTATCCTAAAAATAAAAGAAAAGAAGCGTGATGTATTGTTGTTTTTATGACCCAAAAAAACCTTGTTATGCAAACATAGAAAAACATCTTATTTATGGTTTTGTAAAACTACTATATTTTTTTATTTTTAAAAAATAAATGGCAAAAATACCTAGATAAGCACATTTTAATTCATTGTTTCTTTTTTTATAAAAATTATAATAAAATGAAAAAAACATAAATAAATGAGCCCTTAACACCTCTAAAGTAATTGTCATTCTTGGAGAAAAAATTGTTGCAGAATTATCATAATAATTTTTTAGTGGCATAATAATGATGTCGACTCCTAAGCCTTAAAATAAAGTTTTGCAATCACAAAGCATGAATTCTAACCTCAAGGCAAGCTACAAATTATACTTCTATAGTGGATGAAGCAATGACAAATTGTTCAGCACTTTTCCATAAAATTTCTCCTTCTGTTAGTTGAAACAAGTAGTCAAAAGTCAATTTTATACTATCAATGCATCCAGTAAACTCCGAATACAAAAATCTAATTATTTCGAATGGATTTGATCTTTTACACATGAGCATATAGTCATATGTTCCTTGAAGATAATCAAGATTTTTTTGTTCCAATGGTCTGTACCAAGATTAATTACTTAGATATCTACCTAGCATTCCAACCATAAAGTTGATATAAGGTCCTATGCATATTTGCAAATACGTCAAAATGCCAACAATAAAAGCATATGGAATAGATTCCATTTAACTACTTTCTATGTCATCTTTTGGACATTGCATAAAACTAAATTTATCTTCTTTTTGTTTGGGATAATCATTGCTAAACATTTACAACAAACCCAATACATAAAGCTCCCCGCTTTGTAAAGGTAGGGGAGGGGACATCAATTGTACATAGCCTTCTCTTTGCATTTTACAAAAAGGTTGTCTTCGTGACTCAAATATGTGACCTTTTGTTCACAAAGGAGTAACCTTACCAGTTGCACCAAGGCTTGCCCTTTATTAATGAACATTTGTTCATATTAAATTTCTCTATAATCCTTTTGATACATTCTTTCTAAGAAAACGTCACCATTCCTTGTAATTTATTTTGAAATATTAAAATTCATATCATATAGGATGCCTCTTTTATATCTTTCATTTAAAAATTCTTGGAGAAAAAATCTTTAGTCTTGTATAATATGTCCAAATCATTAGCAGCAAGCAGAATATCATTAATAAATATAATTAGAAATAGAAATTTATTCCCAGCTGATCTTTTAATAGATACAAGGATCAACAATATTTTCTTAAAAACTAAAGAATGTTATGATATCTTTAAACTTAATATAACATTGTTGGGAAGCCTGTTTAAGTCTATATATTGATTTCTTAAGTTTACACAATGTGAACTTTTCTTTATATGGAAAAACCTTCAAATTGATCCATATAAACTTCTTCTTCAAGATCACCATTCAAAAAGGTAGTTTTCAATTCTGTTTGATGAAACTTTAAATCAAATTGAGTCACTAATGCCATAATTATTCTTAATGAGTATTTCTTTGAAATAGGTAAAAAAATCTTTTTATAATCAATGTCATCTCTTTGAGTATAACCTCTAGTAACAAGTCTAGCTTTATGCCGTTCAATATTGTCATTTAAGTTATAATTGGTCTTAAAGTCATGTTTGCATTTGACTTGCTTAGATCCCTCTGATAAATCAACAAGGTCCCAAATGTTGTTTTGTTCCGTTTAATTTAACTCATCTTTTATAGCATCAATCCATTTATCATTCTTATCACTTTTTATGGCTGCTGAAAATGAAACAGGATCATTATTAATAACAAATCAAATTTTGGCCTTCGTAAATAAACCGCATAGTCATCAGGAATAGTTGATCTATTTATTCTTACAGATTTAGTCAAAGTTATTCCACATGGTTTATTTAAATTACTTGGTTGTAAGTTAGTTTCTTTATGAGGTATTGTTTCATTCAAATGTTGTTTAAAATTATTTTGCTCTTCAAATACTTGGTCAACATTTGGTATAAATGTGGATATTGGAACATTTATGGGTAATACAACTTCAACCCTTATTTCACTAATATTCATAACATGTTTGTCAAAACTCCAACTAATTTCAGCATTTTCAATGACCTTACTATTAGTTGTTTCAATCATTTTTAGACTATAGTGTGGATAGTAAAATCTATACCCTGTAGATTTCTCTAGGTAACCAATAAAGTAACCACTGACTATTCAAGAATCTAATTTCTTTTCTTATAGATTATAAACTTGTGCTTATGTTGGATAACCCCAAATATATAGGTGCCTTATACTAGGTTGCCTTTCAGCTTATAACTCAAAAAGAGTTTTACATAATGTATTACTAGGAATCTTATTTAGCAAATACACAGACAATTTTAAGTATATGCATCCAAAAAGTTTTAGGTAATGAAGAATTACTCGTCATACTCCTAATTATATCCATTAATGTCCTATTATGTTTTTTCTGCTACACCATTTTGTTGAGGTGTGCCTAGTATAGTATAAACCTATACAAGGGGGATTTCTCCGTGGCTTACTAAGTCAAAAGCGATGTAATAGAAGATTCAAACCGCGGATCAAATCAACTTGGAGCCCGCCATGCCTTCAAGACCCTCTCTCACCATGCCTCACCGCCCTTGCTTCAAATGTGCAGTGAGGGATCTTTATAGGTAACTCGATCGATCTAGATCATCTCATCTGGTGCGAAGGTCAGTCATTACTATGACCGTTTTAGGACAAAGTATGGTAGAAAACGGCCATTCACGTCAGGCAGAGAGAGCAGAGCTATCTAATCCAATAGTTAGAAATGCGTTCTCGCATCGTACTGTACACATATGTAATGTTTCTCGAGAATCTTTGCAAATCGACCTAGACATTGTCTTAATTCATCATATTTTCCATAATATTCACCAACTTTATCATATCTTACAAATTTCAATTTTTTTTATCTAGTTACCTTTCAACCTCATTTACAAACACCTTAAGGGCGTTTACAACTTGAGATTTTTCATTAAGCAAATAGACATCTGTAATGTGAACAATCATCTATAAAGGTGATAAAATACTTTCTCTACTAAAAGATGAAGTGTTAAAAGGTTCACATATATCCATGCGTATAATTATAAAGAGTTGAATACCTCTTGAGACTCATTTCTTACTATGTTTGTTTTGCTTTCCCTTAATGCAATCCAAATATACATCAATATCAGCAAAATCTAAATTTGGAATAATTTCATTCTTTACCAATCTTTCTAATCATTCATTGGATATATGACTCAAACGGTTATATAACAAGTAAACTGAATTATTATTCAATATATTACACTCATTTTAGCGGTATGATAAACAAAAAAATCTGGATTCAGAAAAATTAACTTCAATAATTTATATAAACCATCCATAAGAATTCCATAATTAATGATGAAATTATGTTTAAATAAATTAAAATAACCATCACCAAATGACAAGGCGTCGTAACGCTAGTCAAAATAAAACCAGACTAATACTATAGTAGTGGTGAGTCTAGGTTAATCCCACAGAGAGTATGTGTCTGTGTGTGTGTAAAGTTGCTGAAATGAAATTAATCAATGTTTAGGTTTAGAGGGGGATTTGGTTTTTAAAAATAAGAAAATAAAATAAAGATATAATAACTAACAAAAGAAATTTAAAGAAAACATGTAAAAAATGATAAAAGTGGAGAATTTAGTAAGGACTCGATTCTTTAGTTCAATCTCAACCTACACCTTAATTAAACATATTTTATTGATTTGTTGTTCTCTTACCTCTCCTTGAACTATTAATCATGGGTTAATAATTAACCCGAGTTTTCCCTTAGGTAGTGCTTAATCAATATACGATCATTAATTAAACTTAACCATCGAATAACCTAAGATACGATCTCTAGATTCTATTGGATAGTACCATTATGAATTAAGAAAATCGATTAATCAAGACAATAATCACATACGATGAGTTATTTAACCTAGGTTATGTTATCCCTAATGATTATGAACCATCAGTCGCTACAAATCAATTTCATCATAACAATAACGGATAATATTGAAATTCTAGCTATGGATTGATACACGAACAACCAAACTATACAATAATATGATCATTCATACACAAAACCCAAATCTATATGCATAGGATAACTCAATCAATTCACAAAGAGAGTAAGAATAAAAAACATAATGAAAAATATGCTTAATCAGGTTTGTTGGTGTCGATGTCACCTCTAAACCAGTAACGGGATGTCTAGCCCTTCATCTGCTCCATGAGTATCCAAGCTTCAACCAAGAACACCTTTTTTTCCATGGAAAATTGATGAGAAATGAAGAAAATTGCATGTTTATTGCATCTGTCCAGCCTTCTCCATTAATCCCTAATAATGCCCTTATTATTGTTGACAACCGTCCCACCTCCAAGATGATTTAATTATGAATTCCTAAATGTTGTCTCGGTTCACCATCTTGGAAACAAAGGATGAATAATGAATAAACTAGTTGCTATCTACCTTTGGTTGCTCACCTTGAAAACCGAAAGAAGATGATAATGAATGGAGTCCAAGTTGTTGTCCACTTTTCTCTCTCAGTTATTCTCCTTATCCAGTTATCTCTTTGCCATCATACATATTCCATCCTTCATATAATAAAGAGCTAGGTCAAATGGAGTGGGGCAGGTGGCAAGAATCGAAGAGAGGAAGCTCCTACACTCTCTTTCCTTGTTTTATTCTCAAAGTGTAGCCTCACTTTAGCCAAACCTCCGCTCTCTTTTTGCTCCAACTCTAGTTGCCACTTGCTTCCCCTCTTTTATTTATTCAGTAGTTACGTGAAAAACAAGTGGGGCAGCTAGGTTTTTATGTAAAATGGGACAACTGTTACATTCCCCTCCTTTAGCCACAAATCACATACTTTCCTTTATTTTTACTCTTGGTTTTCCACATTTCCTAACAGCTAAATCCTTGTCTTATTGTTCCACACCTTGTCCTATTGCTTCACACTTTGTACAACCAAATTTAGGTTAAAACAGGTGAGAAATAGGTAACTAATGGACAATTGGTTCCAATGGACAGTTATCTATTTGTTTCACGTTTTTTAAAGATGTATTATGGGTGTGAGTGGTGTCTCATGCCCATACAACATCCTGCATAGGTTGAGAGTCTCACATGCTTTTAATTCATGTCATTTTAATTGTTAGACAATACTTATGGATGGCTCATCTATCACGTGAGTGAGAGATGTCTTATGGAGTGATTGGTGTCTCACGTGTGCATGGACAGCTTGTATTGCACGGGCATCTCACTCTCCATTTTTTATGCTTTATCTTGTCTCCTCTTTTTGTAATTTTCTTCTTATTCTATGAAGATAGGTGAATATTAATCTTTGGAAAATTGCCCAAATATTGTACTTTTGACTCATTTTAACTTTTTTGCTATCGAATTGTCCCTAAAATCAGAGTCAAAGTGAGTGTCTAAAGCAATTTTATGTCATTAATCGCTAAATGTTATGGAATAATTTCATAATCAATTACTCACCTATCACCAAACTTAAAAGTAAACCCACTTTCATCAAGTTTTTTAAAAATTTTGAGTTTCTAGAAATTAAATTTACATAGAGAGTTTGTATTAAATATAGGTGATAACTAGTATCTAAATTAGACAATAAGTTTGTATGCCTTCAATTGGGACCTTCTTATGGTTTCCTTTGGACAAAAAATTCCATTTGAGTTTAAGGTTTGGATTGTAAGGAATCCTTGTATAACATTAGAAACATTAGTAGTAACACCAAAATCAAGCTACCAAGTTAAGTTTAGTTCGAAACATACAAAAAGGTTAGATGTACCTTTATTTTAAACCAAGCCCTACTTTTCAAATAACCTTTCTGATAATGTCCCTATTTCTTACAAAAGGTGACACTTATCTGTCTTTTGTTCTTTCTTATCAACATTAGTAGTAACTTGTGTCACTTTAGCAGGTGGTTTCTTTTTGAATGTCTTAGCCTTTGGCTTGTGAATCTTGATAACTCAGTAACCCACAAGGTTAATTAAATGAACTCCTTAATTCTTTACCCCTATTTCCTTCTAAATTAGCATAATGGGCAATTCATTAACATTCCAATTGTCCTTTATAGTGTTGTAGTTAATTTAAAGAGGCCCATACCCAGGAGGTAACTAGTTTATTATTAATTGCACTAAAAAGGAGTTCATCAACTGTCATACCTATAGTCTTTAGTTTTACTGCAATATTTTTCATCTCTAAGACATGTTGCTACATGTTCCACTATCCATTAACTTCATGATCGTGAGTTTAGCGTTTAGTTTATCAGTGAGAGACTTATCTACAAAATGACAACATTCTTACACAATTTAAGGTATTCTTTAGCACTTTCAGTTTATGAACCAATGGTCTTAATGTTGTTGGCAATACTTATTCGCATGAAATTAAGACATAATATGTTAGACCTTTCCTATGCTTTACAATTTGTTACAGCCTCACTGTTCGTATTTGTAAGGCAGTAGGTTTTTTTCCAACAATGCTAAATCAAGATCTAAAACACCTAAATAGAAATCGACTTGTTCACACTATTTAGAGAAGTTTAAACCATTAAACACGGTAACAGAAGAAACATGCAAATGAAGAGAAATAACTACAAATACATAAATGCTCAATAAATTATTAGATTTAATTAATTACAAATTTATAATACATTGCTGGTTTCCTTTAGGAAAACTCAACAATATATTATCATAATTATAATGCTATACAAACTTTATCAGGTATTCAAATAAAAACTCATCAAATACAATCAAGATCTTTAAATATATAACATATTTGAAAAAGGAATATTGATTTTCCTTTATTATTTTTATTAGTAATAGGGTATTAATTTACATTTAGATAAAATTTAAATCTTATCAACCAATAAGCATTATTTATCCATATAATTAATTCAATAATAAACATTAATATTTTATGAATAAATGACTATTTATACATGACAAAATTTCACTTAATTAATTTGGTTACTTTGGTGACTAACAAATTATCCTTTTATATTGTCGTTTATAAATTTAACATACAATGTATAATTTTAAATTTTAATAATAATATGCATAAAACTAACATGAAATCATTAGTAAAATTAATAGAATACATATCATCGTAATAACATAAAATGTCATTCTAACGATACAAAATTAAAAAAACTTAAATAAGTATGTAGACATGAGCTTTGATTCTAATAATAATTATAGTGGAATCTACATCCACAATTTGTTGTTGTCTAGCAGTTAAGACGTTTGGTTTTCATTTAGAAGACTAAGGTTCAATTCTTTCATCCAAAATTTGTTGTTGTCTAGCGATTACGATGTTTGGTTTTCACTTAGAAGACTAGGGTTATGAACGATGATATACTTATTTATTTCGTATAACAACTGAGTTTGAATTAAGTGTAATTAAACATGATAACAATTTTAGTTTCCCATCTTTAAAAAATTACCACAATAATCTTGAGAATTTTTTTAATGTAGAAACCATTAATAATGATTAATTACAAAACCCTTCAAACATCAAAATATTTGTCAATCATCATAAAAAAATCATAGTAAAATATATGAACAAATTCTTTATTTAAAACACAAGCTCTAATACACGCGTAAAAACATTATCTCTACGACATAAATCAAAATTAGCATTCATAAGTTTAGGATCTTGAATAAATAACTATTACAAATTAAAAATATCACATTATTATAATTCAGTTTACTGATAGTGTTCTCATAATTATAATATGAATAATATTAAATATTTTATTTATAATTCAGGATTTTTTTTGTAATAGATTAGCCTATAATTAACAGGTCATAGTAAGGAAATGATGCATTTAAGAGATAACATAACTCCGTTGAGATTGAAGTTGAGAAATTGGAGTTTTGAAGTCATCTTTCTTTCAATGATAAGGTCGTAACGTTAAAGTTGTCACATATTCAAGTGAACAAGCACAACTACTGGCCTTTCTCAATAAGAATATGGGTGGCAGATGGTTCCAACAAAATCGACAAGTCTTCTTCTGTATTTGCTTTCGTTGGCATTACAATCATAAATTTAAAGCTCCAAAAGTAAAAGTGCGAAGACAATATTTATTTTCCCTCCTCTTCTTGTTTTGAATTGTATTTTATAGCAGCATAAGTATGACAAGTCCTCAGGTCTCAAGCCATCAACTCCTTCATTTCCCCTCCGTAGGTCAGGCATTATCAAACTCTACTTAAGGAAGGCAGTGTTTTGGGAAATTGGATTAGATGTGTCCAAAGTTCCAACAGACATGCCCTACCATTCAATAAAACAAATGCCACCACTGACATACCTCATGTGTTTCTCTCCTTATGTCACCATTAATTAATTAATAGCCAAATCCGATACTTGGTTACTTTTATTACTGTTCTTAGTACTTACAGGGAAGCTTCTGTGATTGTTTCCTCAGCTTCACGAAACTAGTAAGGTTGTTGACCAAACATGGGACGGTTGGGTAAGGCGGCGTCAATTTCAGCAGAAAGCGTTCGGGTGCGATCGTCAAGAAGCGAGAGAAGGGAACAATGGTATTTTAGCTGAACAACTAGGCACAGAGATAAGTTCTCCAGGCTGTCCCACCAAGCCCAAAAAGTACAAAACTCACCCCCTCACTCACTTTCCCTCTCACTCTCTGTTCCCTTGCAAATCGCAGACTATATGCAATACCACCCACATATCTTAGTGAGCGAGCTGAGCTACCAAAAGTTCTGATATTCTCACAATAAGAAGTTCTAAAGAGTGGATAGTCTCAACTCAAAGGCTGATTATGTTTTGGAGCCAAAGAGAAAATCAATGAGATAAAAGATGATCATTCATCTACCTAATATGTTGTCTGAAAAGTGAAAATGGGTATGGCTACACATGGTGTTTGGCTGATTAGCAATCAATGACAAACAGATTGGGATTCCGGAATCTAGTTAAGTTATCATCAAATAAGTCTATATGGGGCTAATTATGACCTGTTCAAAGAGACGTTTGATCAACTGATGAATCACCTGGAAAAACGAAAAGCATAAAAAGCTACTTAATTTTAAACTTTGTAGGAAAGTTCCAATGGACGGGACTGGCAAGTATATTATATAATTTCTTATTCCCCCTTAAGAGAATATTGATTAGGGGTCATTAGTATCTTACATCACTCCATTTAAATTCTTAGTGGAAAGCACTCATTTTATGATTCATTCAATGGAAAAGGGAAACGTCAACTTGTAATTCATTCAATGGATTAGGCTCCTGTGAGTCATTCAAGATACTCGAGCAAGCATATAGGAGCTCTAATATTGGCCCTCAAATCCTTTGTTTCCTTTCTCCTGTCTCTATCTTGTCTTATTGAATTTCAGTCATCTATTTATATAGGACTCACATAAATAAATGGCTGAAATTTAATAAGACAGGATAAGAACAAAGGAAAAGAGACAGAGGATCACATCCCCTAATATTGTGAGGGCTCAGAGAGTGGATAAGGAAGATCTAAATCATGGCATAATCATGAAGAGGAACCCCACGATAACTTAGCATGGGCTATAGGAGCAATGGTCATGAAAAGACTGAAGTATCCCTTAAGAATCTCCATAAAAGTCAACCCCAAGTTTGTTGTAGCTAGGTTGTGTTTGAAAACACACACCAATAATATAAGTTCATCAAGCTGTTTCTCAACAAGCCTCCGACAGACTAGGTCAACTATACAAATTTTATTTTCAAACTTAAAATATTAAAGTATTAGGTTGTATTCTCTATTTAATTTTTAACAATTCTTCCCCCACATGAATAAATTCAATAAGTTATTTTTGTTTGTTAGATGTTATATTTCGAATTCCTTATTAAAATTATAATTATTTGTAAAATATGTTATGATATTGTATTAAATTTTATAAATTATTTATTATTTCAACATGAAACGTATGAAATATTAATATAAAAAGAAACTTCATCTTTGGCCTAAAATATTAACACGATAAATTATAAATTACTTTGTGCATAAAAATTAACGTTACTTTGTATTAAGTAAGTTTAGCTTTTTAATCATATATTACTTAAACAGTAATAAGAAATAGGACACAGCACTAAATATTGTGCACAAGACAATGTAAGTGCAAAGTAAACTTTGTGAAAAGCTGAGATAGAGTGTGTTATTGAGAGAAACAGTGTCTCTCTTTTTGATCACCTTTCTTGCCTTCCGTAAAAATGTCGACTCTTTGAGTCCTCTCAATTTTTGTGCTATTTTTTCTCTTCCATTTCCTTAAAATCGTCTCTTTTTGTCTTCCATTCTTTTTCGCCCCTTTTCCCATTGTTTATTGTCTCTGTATAGTTTTCTCTCTCCTTTTCCCTCTCGTGGACCCTCTGGCTTCCCCCCTTTCTGCCTCCCTCCTTAAAGTTTCCTCTCTCTGCAGTTTCTTCAGCTTACACATCTCCGACAAGGCTAGTTCCTCACATATGTTTAGACTAGTTGTTTGAGCTTCGTCGGTTTAGAAGGATCTAATCAAATCTTGTCCACACGTAAACCTAAAGAAGATTGCCCTTCACCCGCCACTTGCTGACCTCCCAAGACTCTTTTGTTTGTTCAACATTAGAGGGCATTGGTTGTAGAAAGTTTAAAACAATAAGCATGCCGTCTTGAGCTTCCTGCCCCCCTCAAAGATTGACGGTGATATCGCAACCTCCTTATTGAGTTAGCTTCCAAAGGTAAGCCCAAACTTAGCAATTGGGCTGCCTCCTTGACAAAAGGGTGTCATTTCCCCGGTGGTTCAGAGACCCATAATAGCCCTTTGGATTGGTGTCAAAATAGTTTTTGAAAGGTTCTTATTTTTGATAATGATGTTTATTTATTCAAATTTACTTCACATGATGAGAAGGTATCTATTCTGGAATTAGAGTGTTGGCATATGCAAGGCAATCCTTTTTTATTACGAAAGTGATATTCTGGTTTGTTTATCGGAAAGACGACAATGTTATTATTCTCATTCATCCAATTTCTTTTTTTTTATAATTAGAATGAGTAGATGAAAAGAGTTTGAGAATAGGGCGACAGACAGAAGATTTGTCCCCCTTTTATTTAGATATCATTAACTGCCAAAATGAAAAGAGGCAGCCTCATCAGGATCTGTATAGATGTAAGAAAAAGACAGGTCTCTCCCGTAAAGAATTTTTCTTGCTGTATAAAACGTGGTGGGTGGCGAGAGTTTACTTCCAATTCAAATCTCATATTGATGCCTTAATTCATAGTTTTAATAATAACAAAATATATTATTGTTAATAAATTTATTTTCGATAATACTAGTGAATTTATTGTTATAAAATGAAGCAATATATGAATAATGAAGTTTAATATAAACACAAGATGAGTATAAGAATCAATTGAACAATCAATAAATAGAGAAAATGAGTAAAGGGAAGCATATATATAATTTAAGTGAAGACTAAAAAATAAAGAGAAATTAGTTCCTATTTGGTTGAGCTTATATTAGTAGAGCTTTTGTCAATAGAACTTTTGTCAGTAGAACTTTTCTGAGAAGAGTTTTTTTAAAAAGTCAGTTGACTGTTTGACTGTCAATTAAAAAAATAGCTTTTCAAAAAGAGCTTCATGCAGTAGACTGTTTGGCAACATAAAAATAAAAAGCACTTTTATTAATTTTAATTATATTTTATTTTATAATAAAATTA
>JAOSBN010000004.1:9669553-9680742 GCA_027563595.1 Erythroxylum suave | reverse complement strand
TAAAGCATAAGGATAAAAGGGACTAAAAAATAGGCTCATTAATTGATATAAAAAATCTACCTGAAAAAGTGCTTTTTAAAAAGCTCCAAATTTGAGCTTTTGAAAAAGTTGTATTTTAGCTTTTAAAAAAACTATTTCTACTCCAAAAGTACTTTTGAAGGTTACAGCCAAACACTCATTTTTTCCTTAAAATAGTTTTTACGGTGGGAAAAAGTACTTTTCCACCTGTCAAAAGCTAAACCAAACACACTCTTAAACATATCAACATTTAAACAAGTAATTGTAATCTTTTTATAACCTTCTCTTAATAATTTCAATAGAATTATGAGTCTAATCATTAAATGATCATTTACGTATAGCATATAATGTATAAATCTTTTTTTTTTGATACAGTGGAAATTGGGGCTCCACCAGGGTAAATTACCAAACAGGCCCTCTAAAGAGTACTGGGACATCTTTATCGGATATGATTTCCCTTCTATCAAGAAAACGATGAGCGTGTTCCTCGTTCTGTCTTATCGAAGACATTGAGCTAGGAATGATGTCTTACTGGGAAGTCCGATCGGTATGCAATTGGTTGTGGCAGAGAAACGACGGTGGGGAATCAAAGACATGCCTTGCAAAGTTGGAGTTGGAAAGCCCTTCTTTTGCCAAACAATCTGCCTGGGTATTTTCAGATCTGGGAATGAAGAAAAACAACAGTTCATCCCAATCTGATGCAAGCTGACGGATTCATTGAGTCAGCGCCGGAATCGGTAAGTCCTCGATGCTTATAGATAGTAGGGTAATAGCTTCTTTACAATCGGAAAAGACTTTCATTCTTCAAACCCCTTTTTCCCAGGCTAGTTTGCAACCTAATATAATTGCCCAGAGCTCCGTCATCAGAGGGGTTGTCTTACCCACTTTTTTCGAGAAGCCTGTCAACCAACGACCGTCTTCATCTGTTACAATTCCGACAGCGGCAGCCAAACCATTGCTTTGACAAGCAGCGCCATCCGATCTTAATGTGAAAATGGAACTCCGTTGCTCATGGTGAAGAGCTTCGATTTCTGGTAAGCCTCTTGATTCCAGTAACTGAATTGGATTAGGAATGTTCCCTGTTCGATGGTATTCTGTGTGCTGTATTCCTTCAGTGAAAAAAGCTCTTTGATTTTCCTTAATTGATGCTAGTATGGAGAAGAATAGGCTTTGTTCTGTGGTTGCTTGATCTTGAATGGCTTCTAGATTCCTAGCTGTCTACAGCTTCCAGGATGTGATTGCCACACAAATGTTCCATTGAGCGATTCCCTGAAAAGTTAAACAATGTAGATTAGTAAAAAGCCACTTAGATAGCACGTTTTCTGTCCAGAAGCTTGAAGGCAGATCTGGCTGTAAACGTTTCCAAATTCGAGAGCTCCTCGGGCAGTCACGTAGCAGGTGTAGTGTTGTTTCAATAGCTCCACACAAAACGCAGTTCGATGTCTCTGCTATTCCCCTTCGAGCACATTCCGCGTTTGTCCATAGTATTTCTTTAGCCACTTTCCACAGAAATAGCTTGACTTTTTCTTGACACTTCAAACCCCAAATAAGCTTCCATTTGGGGTCAATCGGGTTCCATACATCACTGAATTTAGCTTCGTATGCAGATGAACATGTGAATCGCCTCGATGCTGTCCACCACCATTTTATTTTGTCTTCCCCAGCATTCGGATTTGGTGGAGGTACAACCTTCATTTCTTCAATCTTTTCTCTGGGTAGGAGCGTTTGTAGTAACTCCAAATTCCAATCATTTGAAGAAGAAAGATAAAAAGAAACTTTCCTGTTAGCCTGTAAATTTGAAATAGGCTGCAAAAGAGAAAGATAGAGAGGGGAATTTGTTGGGGTCCAGCGGTGTTTCCAGAACGATACTCGCTTTCCATCCCCAATTACCCAGCTTACACTCCTTTGAATAAAATCCAAGGTTTTTTGAATGTGCCTCCATAGGTGCGAGCCTGAATTCTTAGGGTAGAAGTGTAGAAGCTCGTGTTGATTTAAATTATACTTTGCAAAGAAAATATCCTTCTAGAGTTTTGATGAGTCTGAGATGAGGTCCCAAGAGAGCTTCATAATGAGAGCAATATTTGTGTCGCTTAGCTTCCTCAATCTGAGCCCTCCCCTGTTTTTGGGCTAGCATACATGGTCCCATTTCAATAGAGATGTTTTCCTCTCAGCTGGGCTGGCCCCCCAAAGGAAATTTCTTATTATATTATCAATGTCTGCACAAATTCCTTTGGGCAAGGAAGTCGATTTTTGATTTTGTGAATGCAACATTTCTTCTTGAACAAAAGTGCGCTCTAACTCCAATCTTAGTTTCTCCTCTAGTTTCTTTAAGTATGAAGAAGGAGAGTTAGCCATTTATTTTTGTAAGCCTTGTAATCTTGCTAACAGCTTTTTTTGGTTTTTGTAGACATCACCAAACACTTCGTGTTTCCAAATTTCCAAAGCGTGTTGCAGGTTGGTGAGGCTTCATTAAGGGGTAGATTCGGACACCATACTTGCGTCAACCACTGCTTCCATTGGGTATGTGATTCCCAGACATTCAAGTACTGAAAAGTTGACATTTTGTGGGCTGATTGACTTTTGTATATAAGTTCGACCAACACAGGAGAGTGGTCTGATGCTACTTGAGGTAAGTACCTGATGCTTGTACTTTCAAAGAGTGCTATCATACTGTCGTTCCACAAAGCCCAATCAAGTCTTTCGTGTAATCCTCTACGCGCCCATGTGAACCTAGATCCAATGTATCCAACGGCTCGCATTCCAGCACTAGTGAACCAATAATTAAAGAATTTGCAGCCTAGTGATGGTCGTCCCCCAGATTTGTCTTCTTTATTTAGGTAGGCGTTGAAGTCACCTAGACATAACCAGGGGCCAAATATTGTACCTGCAATGGTGGTTAGTTTCCCCCATAAGGTCCTCTTTACCTGAGGATTGGGGCTTCCATAAACAGCGGAGATATGGAAATTAAATAGATTGTGAAAGGTTGCATGCATATGAATAAATTGCCAATCGTATTGAATGATATGTATTTTAATGAATTCTTGCCATATAATCCATATTCCGCTGGAAAATCCAATCGCTTCTACTCTAAATGATTTAGTAAATCCTAGGCCAATACTTTTGAGAAGTGATTCTGCACTCATGCCATTTGTTTTCGGTTCCAATATAATAATGAAATTAATTTTATAGAGTCTGATTAGTTTCTTCAAAGCTGTTGCTGTCTTGGAGTTATTGAACCCTTGACAGTTCCAAGTTAATAATCTGATATCCACTAATAAATTATAACGTTTTGGATTTTAGGACTTACCTAGATCCATCCGGGGGTTCGTCACCCTCCACATTGGAGGTTAAAGTGTTTCCCAGTTGAGTCAGTTCTGTCCAGACCTCCTCGATGGAAACCATTGTGGGGGGCTGTTGCTGGGACTTGGTTGTCGAGCTTTTGATTGTGATTCTTTCTTTCCTGTTGATGTGAAAGCCTTTGAAATTTGCCATCTTAACAGGAAGTTTCCCGAGGCTTCCTAATACCTCAATATCATCACAGTGGTGAACCTGAGGATAGAGTGGATGTGGTACTATAACAGCTTGGTGAGGTGATTGGTCCACTTGGGATCCTGAAGCATTGTTTTGATTTGAAGTGTAGCTGAGTAAGATTGGGGTATTTGGATTGAGGATGTTCTGACATGTGGAGCTGGCTAGCGGATTTTCTACTTGTTGTTTTACTTGTTAAGGAGAGGGGAGGTCGACTATAGGTGCAGATGAGGATGGCTTTTTAAACCATATTGCTTCTTTTGTTGATGAATTATTCTTCCTTTTTCCTTTGTTTGCAGCTGTGCCTATTTTGGCGTGATTAGCTTTGATATTGGTGGCTTGGAAAGTATGGACCTCAGTTGATTTCATAGTTATTGGGTTGGGCTGGTCAGAACTTTCCAAGGCTTCCTGATCACGGAGAACATTGAAATGGGAGTTTGAGGCAAATGGATTTTCAATCTGGGGTTTGTTTTTTGGCAGGTAAATTTTCCTTTTCACCTGAAATGTTTAGTGGTTTGTAAGAGTCCTGATTTTTCTGCTGAGATATTTTCCTGCCCTTTTTTTGAGCCACTAACCAGGGACCGGGTTTGGAAAAGTCTTCAATATGGAAAGAGTTTTGAAAAGACTGATTTTGATTCCTTTGATCATGCTACAAATATGGGAAGATTGATTTTGCGTGATCTGTGCCTTCTGTTGATTAGGAAGGTGCGGAGATTGTGCTCGACTTGGAAAGTGACCGTCGAAGTGGAGGCTCGTTCCGCCTGCCGGAATTTCCTGTTGAACCGTCGGAATCTGGATGTTAACGGTCTCTTTCGATTTTGAAGAATCCATATTGGTTGACTGTGCCAAATCTGGTGGCTTGACATGATTACAATCTTCCAAAGAGTGACCATAACACGCACATGAGTAGCAGATTGGCTGTAGATCCTCATATTGAACCGGAAAGGTTTTCCCATCCATTGTTACAGAAAGCGTAAGTGGCTTCCTTAGATCTAATCATATGGCGATTTTTGCAAACAAACCCCTCTCCTCCGATAATGTATGATCATCAGCCTTAATATAATTACCGATGGGGCTAGATATTTCTTTTAATAAGTCTTCATGATAATATTGAGTCGGCAAACCAGGGATCCGAATCCATGATGCTGCCGATTCAATATGGTCATCCTAAGTATCGAAATCTTTGTGTCACGGTAAGACTCTAATGTAGTGTCCCAGAATGGTCCACGGGCCTTGGAGCAGGGCTTTGTGATAGTCCTCATGGTTAGCCAATTTTAGTAGAAAGAAACCGTCAGTGATATCAATGAGTTTAATGCTCCCTTTCGGACGCCATAACGACATAAGTCTGTTATAAAGGATCTTGTAACCAATATGTCTCCCTAGCGGACGTATGATCAATGTTGGAGCCATGTTTTCATCTATTTGCTTGTGAATAGATTCGGCGAATGTGATTGTAGGACCAATACCATTGTGTGAGTGTTGAGCATCACCAGGCTGAAGCTTTATTTGTTTGTGTGTATGAAATTGATTTTGCAGAAGGCTATTTCTGAATGATAAACCTTGTCTTGGTGGTATGTTTGTTGTTCTTTCAGAATCCGTGACTGAAAGAGATTGTTGCTGTGGCATCATAGGAGGAATTTTTGCCTGAGAGTCTTGTGCAAATTGACCCTTAAATGAAACATTGTCTTCAGATGCCGTTCCCTGATGCAGCAGCATTACAACTCCTTTGTTCTTTACTTTTTTTGTTACCAGGCTCTCCTCTAAGGGAGGGAAAGCGTTGGGTTTATCCATCTCCATGTCCATCTCAACAGACTATTTCTTGTTTCTTTCTGTTAGTTGTGTCGAGAAATTCCTTCTTCTGTAATGTATAAATCTTTTTATAAACAAGAGAAAATTTGTTTTGATAGTTAAAGGAAATCTTATAATCTTTAAATAAACTTTCAGATAACTTTTAAAATGATATTGAATTAAACTTTGCTAAATAAATATGTTTTAGTCATTGAAAGAACTTGAATATTTTGTTTTCAAGTACACGGATCAACTACTCAAAGTCAATGATCAACTAACAGCAGGCTTTTAGGTGTTGGTCGGCTAATACAGGTCAGTGGGTGACCAATGCCTCTTAAAAGGAATAACAAAATTTACTTAAAAGGAAGAAAACAAATTACTGTAAGTTTATAATCACATTAGTTGATCGATATGGCAAATTGGTCGATTAATCGGTTAATGTGGTTTAAAAGGTATTACAGTGAATTTGTTGATGTATTGATCGATGCATTGGTTGACCGATATGACTAATTCTATTATTAGCAAGCTTCGGAACATCTAGTTTTTATTTATAACGATTATTTTAGGTTATTTTGAGTATAAATAGATCACATGTAAATTGTGCAATATTAGTTAGGTATAATAAAGTTGTTAATTAAGAGTCTTGAGAGACTACGTGCATGCACTAGATAACACCTATTAAGCATTTATTAATTGGTGTGAGCACAAGAAAAAGTTTCTGGGTTGTATAATTATTGTGGTTAGAGAAATTGCTTATAGTGTACTTTGTGAGGGGTTCTTTTGACCTTGATCAAGATTTGTAAAGAGTTAATTCTTCATTCATCACAAAATAAGAAGATTGTTAGGGTCCTCTTTGACCATGGCAAAGAGGAAGTTGCAAGGAGGATTGTTATGTATTTATTGAAAGAAGAAGTTAGCAAATTCTTAAGTGATACTTAAAAAGTCGATATAAATTAAGAATTGTTTGGTGGAATCACTGTAAATTAACAATTGGTATAATACTCATTCATTACATATATACTTTCAGAAAAATTTGAGCAAAGTTCATTATAGCATAATTTGATTCACTTTTAGTCAAAAGAGATAAGATATTAATGTTTCTCCAACTTTAGTGTAAATGATCACTTATTTTGGAGAATTAGGATGAAATCCTTTCTTATAACTGAAGGTTTAAATTTATAAGGGACTGTAGAGAAGAGTTAGTGAATAGGAATGATAATAATCTCATTTCATTAAATAGAAAGGCAATGTACATTTTATTTTTCGACTAAATACAAATGTACTTTCTAAAGTTTCAAAATATGTCAAAATACTCATGATATTTGACATATATTTGATCTTACATATGTTAATGGTTTTCATAACGATACGAGTGTTAATGATATTGATATTACTCATAACAAGCTTGATGATCAATTATGTGACAATAAAAATGAAGTAGAAAGGAGAAAAAAGAAGGATCAAAGAAAATAGAGCATTAAAGATCATATGGGATGATATAATTAAAATAGAGAATCAAATAATGAGGTGTTCACATGTGGTTTATTGCAAATAATAATGAGGTATCATCTAGTTCAAACTCTCTAAATGATAATGACAATATTTGTTTCCTATAATTAAAATAGCATGTTTCGAGCCTGTATAAATTCTCCTTAAAGCAATGCTTTTAAGTACACTAAAAAACATATGGGTTGGAAAATATTTAAGAACTAATTTTTAAGGTCCTAGCTTATATAAGTACTAAGAACATGTTGATTTGCTCCAATAGTTGCCAGCTGAACATTCCAATAGTCAAGGAAATCTGACTCTCCGCTTGCCTGAAATTGTGTTTTCATTGTAACTTTTATTTACTCTCTTTGCAACTTTTTGCGTTATCATTGTAAACCATTTAAACGTAAGAATAAAGCCATTAATTATATACTTGTCATTATTAACTTCTTATTAAGTATATTTATTAAGGATGAATGGGATGAACAAACACGAAATCCATCCCATTCGTCCATTTCATCTGACGATTTTGAATTTTGCCACACCACTTAGTCACGCCTTTTTTACTCTTAAAGGTTGCAGAGAGAGCGAAAATTTATGTTCTCTTCTAAGGTTTTACTCTCTCCAGCTTCCTCTCCTTCTTCACCATCGACTAGTTTCCGTTGATACTGCTTCCTGCAATAGATCTCTATGCTATTTTTCTCTGGATTAGGTGACTCTTTTGTGAAGGACAAGTGTCTTGAGATTGCTGAAGATGCTGCAAAAGGTTTATAGACAACTTGTTCTTTAATGGTTTCAATTTATGCTTTTCTTGGAAACAGGCTTTTCTACTTGTTATTAGAATGAAGCACAAAAGGCTGACTTAAAGCGACTTCAAACTTTTTAATTTGCTTATGTAGGGATAGAGTATCTTCACATTGACTGTGTTCCACCCATTATCCATAGGGATCTAAAAACTAGCAATATTCTTCTTAACAAATACATGCGAACAAAGGTCTCATATTTTGGTCTCTCAAAATCGGCTGTACTTCACACGTCTCGAACGTAGTTCGTGGTACTGTGGGATATCTAGTCCTGAGTAAGAACATTCTCTTGTGCTTGTCTTTTAATTTTCCACCTAAATCAAATAAACAATCCTAGTTTGTTGATTGTATTGTTTATTTGAAGCTTCTTGGGACATGTGGACTTGCAAATAGCAAAAGTTCTTCACACACTACACATTGATAGTGGGTAAAGCAATATGTTTTAAGTGTGTGAATGGTTTTCTTTCTCATGATGGACATGTATTATTATCTCTCAGCAATTGATAGACAAGAGTGACGTCTATAGTTTTGGTGTGATTGTCCTTGAGCTGATGTCTGGTCAAAAAGCCATATCAAATGAAAGTTTTGGTGTCAATTGTGATAATATTGTTCAATGGGTAAGTTAGTTAATTATATAATGATACCCAACTATGAGCATTTGACACGAACACAATATTCTTACCTTTGATAGTGATGAGCCTTTATGAGTTTCAACTTTCAAGAAATTCAAATTAGTTCAATGCGTTGTCATTTTTTATTTCTCTTTTGACTTTCTACGTCATCCTTGTTCAAACACTAGAAGTGAATATCATGCTCATTTCTCACTAACAAGTTGCTAGACACATAAATCACTACAGCCCAATTCTTCCTCGCTTTCTTTGAAGGATTACGTAAGTGATCTTTATCGTAATAATGGTCTTCTCAATCCCACTTCTTTTTTCGCTACACACGATTTATTTCTCCTGTAATTGTTTGTTTCATTTCTTAATTTCTTATAATTAAATAAGGTGTGTGATGCTTTCGAAGAAGTTAGAAAGAATGTCCTCTCAAAATCGGCCAACGTGACAACTAATTTACTACACCACAAGTAAGTTTGTGTTGCATGTCAAAAATTTATAGATCAACTCCAAATAAATAAAATATTTACATATTTTTAAGTCTTGTCATATTTATTGTAGATTTTGGAAAGCAGCAGCAGAAGCTATCGATGAAGGACTTGATGGTGTAGCATATACATTTAGGATTGCGTTCGCAGGCTTCAACATCCGAAAGCCATTTTCATCCCTCCAACGTTATAAGTCAAGCAATGAATTGGGCAAATCTGGTGTTAAATCTGCTTAAGCCATAAAGCCTTAATTTTTCAATTGAAATAATTACGTAGTCTAGTCGATTTCTTGTAGATGCAATTTGATTGGAAACTTTGTTACTTTTATCTGTACCTATTCATGAGGTCGTGTTGCTCTTAGTTTTACAGTAGATAAATGGAATAAACTACTGTACTTTATAACTTAACTGCATTGGCTGTTGTGTAAAGTTTTTTCTTTTCCTTTGTACAATAATATTATGACGTGTCTTATCTATTTTGGGTGTTCTGAAACCAAATAAAACTTAATGATCACAATATTTTAATATAAGTGGAAGAGGTTATATACCTTCTGCATTTTAATGACATGGTCCAAATAATCATAACATCACAACGAACTTCTCACATATAAATATACCTTTTGGAAAGAATGGAAATTAAGGATCAATCATATTCCAGTCAAATTCTTGTCTTACTGCGCCAACTTTTTAAGAAAACAAGTTGAAAAAGTAAGATTAAAGTTTTCTATAAATTCAAGCTATGTGGGCATCACCTTTTTGCTGAAGCCATCTCAATAATTTAACATTGACAACGATTTCAATATTAGTAGACACGACGTCGTATGGGGAACTTGACTTCTCATTTTTTTGTTGCGTGCGACTTGCTTTCGATTCCAATCCAATTCATGATGGTAATTGAATAGTTACCTTCGTCTTATTAGAAGAAGACTAAATAATTATCAAAAAGTAACGAAATAAGATGTATAGAACAACAGTGTAAGAGCATATGAGATGTGAAATTGATATTCCCTTCAATTATACTCTCCTAATGTCTTGTCTGTATTGTCTAAAGAATCTTCCAGAAGTGATTTTTGTTTTTCACAACTCTCTATTGACTAATAATTGAAAAAAGAAGGAGAGATAATCTCACCCTTCTAAGAAGGACCAGAAGACATGATCAAAAGTGGGTTTAAAAGCAAAAGCAAAAGATTCCCTTGTATCTGCATGGTGTTTGTATTTTTATGTTGTTCTCCTGTAACGAGTCTAATGAGATTCATAATCAAATAATACCTTCAATCAAATAAGCGAGTCTTAATTGTCCAAAGGCAGTCAATTCACTTTTCCATATATTAATTAATTAAACTTCTTTTAGAATTAGTATATTGACTTATTACTTTTTGTCGATTATCTAAAAATAATTTTATAATACGACAATTATCCATATTGTTTCTATCAGGATTTAAATGCAAAAGTATTATTTGCATAAAAAGTAGACTATAACGTCTCAACAATTTCATCTTGTATGACTTTGAAATAATTACCAAATTAGATCATACGCTTACATTAAAAATTTATTTTGAAAATTACGATTTCATAATTAATATATTATTTTTGTTATTTCCAACTAATTTTATGTAGTATTATTTAATTATTACACATTTATTTTTGGCTAAAGTACTGGAGAACTTTAATCAAAACAATATACAGATAATAAGGACGACAATTCACTATTGCGTGGCCTTTTAATTCTATATAATTACAATTATTGTGTCTTATTTTCGTACAACAATTATGTATTATTTTCATACAATAATTAACTATTACAACAATTGCGTATTCTTGTCTACGAGTAGACATTGTTCTTTTATTGTCTTCGACAGGTTTAACAAGTTGATGAGTTTTTAGTACTATGCAGTGACTTAATCCCCATGTACAGAAGTGAAGAGATAATTCCCAAATCTCAGTTTGTTTAAATCTAATCCTGTACATAGTCAGTGTCGTTGGATTTGAATCACTTAACAGGTTGAATGGGTTGGTTCTTTGATTTGAAAGCTTGCTTGAGTGGGTTTGTTCTTACATTTAGATGGGTTACAAGAACTACACAAAGAATTACAAAACAATAATGAAATTTTATGTAAGACAAGTCCCATTCAATTAGCAAAAGGATCCAAAATAAATAACAAAAAGAACATGTCTAAATTATATTAATTTATTATTAACTTTTTCGCTTACTAATTAAATGCTTTAATTTTCTAAGATAGTTTCCCCTTAATTTTGGTTCTTGATCCATTCATTTTTTGGGATTTACCAATACAAATTTTTTTGATCCTACTAATTGGGCCGAGAAGGGGCCACATAGCTTAGAAGAGATCTAGTGAAGTCGTTGTGTTAACTCGTTAGTCGTTACTAGCAGAGTAATACTGCACAAATGTGCAGTAATAATGCCCCGTTATTGCAATTTGGTTGGTTATATTAAGAATA
>JAOSBN010000004.1:9640263-9650528 GCA_027563595.1 Erythroxylum suave | reverse complement strand
TTGTTACAAACTAGGTAACAATCACTTGATTTATCAGGGATTTTAATCAGAAATAGGAAGTATTGGGTTAGAGGAATCCAACGTAGGGAACAAAAGAAGATAAAAGCAGTTTCAAAGAGATGAGAAAAGTTGATTTCTATTATCTAATAATGATCACGTTCTCCTACTCCCATTTAAATAGTAACTACCCTATCGATTCAACAAAAGCGTCGTGAGAAAGAACCGAAAAGAAAACCCACGAAGGAGTATTTAAACTTTGTCCAAATTATATTTTACAACCCATAAAATAATATATTACATTCAAATAAAATATGCCTGCCACTTAGGACGAGTCGATTTCCTTTTTTCCCTTCGCGACACCAATGATTCATCTGCTACCGGTTGTATTGTATCCGTAACATTATCCAGGTCGTATGTTTCCTTTGCTAATTTAATAAGTCTCCTAGTGTATTATCTTAGTTTTCTTCTAACTCAATTTGACATGTCAAAAACTTCATACAAAAGAAGTTGCAAATTACGAAACAATTAAAGTAATAAAGAGAGATCAAAAAGGGGCTTTTTCCAACTTTACGTGTTGTGTAATGTAACAATTTAATTACTTTTTTTTTTTTTTGAATTGGGAGAGATGGCTGAGTGGACTAAAGCGTCGGATTGCTAATCCGTTGTGCGAGTTATTCGTACCGAGGGTTCGAATCCCTCTCTTTCCGATTCCGAAGTTCTGGTGGCGAATTCATGGGGTTATAGATGAAAAACAAAACGGCATGAGGTTGCAGCTTGTCAACAGCAGTCTCACAAATTTCCTTTATTTACAAGATAACCAGAATTATGTAACGTTGGTTAGAACTTTTCTATTGTTTAATTGGATGGTCAAATTCACCATATGGACATTGTTACAAGAAGGCAGATATTGCTGGCTCTACGTCACTAATCAGTTGTGCTTAACATCCTAAGTTCCCCAGCCTATATATGACTTAGTAGGGATAACATCACGGAACCATTACCTGCCCAACAAAAGATAGTTCAAATATCATTGGCAAACCTCAGACAACAGAAGTTTCAAAACGAAATAGAAATCATACTCTATGCAATTGCAACCCTTCCGGACTTAGTGCTATCACACCATGGGCTTGACATTGACAACAGAAACACCATGCAACCCTTCCGGACTTAGTATTATCACACCATGGACTTGACACTGACAACAGAAACACTATGCCATGGTAACCTCCTGCTGGGGTTGATGAGTAAGACACCAATGAATCCATAATCGACGGACGCAAAAGAGGCGCAACATGCTCTTTCAAGGTATTTCATGCCCATAACTTATTTGTGGAGCAAGTTCTCAAGATGTGAAGCTAAAAGAAAAGGAAATTGAAACAGGATCGTTAAAGAACAAAGACAACTACCTCTACTCAGCTGATGCTAAGAATATCTACCAAAGTTCCCCCTCCAGATACTTATCCTAACTATACCATCTTCCCATCGAGAAACCCCGTGAGTGAAACCTTACTTGGATGGTGTAGAATTTCAAAATAAAGTAAAGGCTGTATATATGTACTTTACCAATATACCATTCATAGCTAGATTCTGCATTAATTCCAGAGTTCAAACAAGATAAATCATTGCTCAACCTCAGATTAAAAGCATTGCCAGTATATTCCTAGAGGAAATGACCCAAAAAAATCAGCTCTTAATGTAACTACCAAATTCTGTAAACCTAGGTCAAAACATCCAAAACATTGAGCGTATGGATGAATAATGAGGAAACAGCACAACCGGTTAATGACGAACTTCATGTAGACTTTGAAAGGCTAGGATACAGTTGTATATTATTAAGGCAGAGAACTCAAGTAAGGAGACGGCCCACTTGATCTGCGAATTGGGTAATATTTCACTCCAAATAGATTTAATTAGTAATAATATTGATTTTCCATGTCCAATGATAACTTTTAGATAACTCTTAAAGGTCACTAACGGTTAATTCGGTCTTATTCATGAATAAAATATGTACACTTAAGGTGGCATTTCCTTATTGTTACAGCTATGTTATCCAAGTGAGTCCAACACAATCACATAAAGCAATTGCAAGTCTCGCTCTCCTATTCCTTTCTGGACACGAGGACACTTACATAAGCCTAACCTAAGATAGCCGACTCACTGGCATCTTGGAGCTGGTACATTGTGGTTGGAAGAGGAGTAGGGTCTAATCAAAATTGTTCCAACACAAGCTTCCGTATGAATGCCTCTGGAGCTGCAAAAACAAAGAAAGCAGAATGTTCTAACCAATGTGCACCGTCTGTTGGAGAGCTTTACAGAGAAATAAGAGCTCCCAGTTTCCGAAAACACCAAATGCTTGCGAGCATTTGAAGGAACGTGATGAGTTAATACTAGAGGGATGATAGATACCTAAGCCACCAGTGAACAGTCTGAATTGACCAAGAGCTTGCCTGATGAACATCTCAACTCCGCTCACCACAATAGATCCAACCTCTCTCGCCTCTTGCAGGAGTCTTGTATTTCTGGGTGTGTAAACAGCATCAAAGACCAATGCATATGCTTTTAAGGCCTCCTGTCCACGCAGCAAAACTATGTGTTAGTATATGTATGTACAAGTAACAATGACGACAAGTAAGACTAGAAACCTTTGCAAGAGGGCTCTCCTGTATGTTAGGTTCCATTCCAACTGCCGAAGCATTTGCAAGGATCATTCCGTTCTCCGGGCAGAATCTGTCTAGAATTTCGTAAGGTAGTGCCTCCCCAGAAACCGCTTGAGCCAGAGCTTTTGCTCTCTCTTTTTAAAACAATTTCAATAGTTATGGATACAAGAGTAATCATAGTAATCTTACAAGCAGAAAACTTCGTCTTCTTCCTTACCATAATTGCGGTTAAATATAACTACTCGAGCCCCTCTAATTTTAGCACCAAAAGCAAGTGCTCTTCCTGCTCCTCCTGCTCCAACCAGCACAAATGTTTTCCCAGCAATAGGAGAAGCCTCTGATTTCCCTCCGTTGGTAAATTTTCTACCTGCTCTTCCATATCATTCTTCAGACAGTTAATACTTGTTTGCAGTGATAAATCATGAACACCAATAATTATAACGTTTCATGGTTTAATGATCTTTTCGAGGCAGACATTTCCTCCTCTAGTTGATTTATAAATGATAGTGAAATGGAATAGGCTATAATAGAATGGACAATGTATCAAATGGAATCTGAGAAGCTAAAACAAGGCAAGTTTAGATTCCTTTGGGAACAGAACCCTACAAGTACAATATGACACGGTGTACTGATGACAGAAGCTAAATTCATTCATTTTTTCCTTCTCCACTGTTGGGAAAAAAAATTAGTTTTTAGAAGATGCAATGCCTCCCAAAGAGATCTAATTTCATGAGGTCGGTACCTGTCAAAGCATCCTCAATTGCAGTTATAGCAGCATCACAATCTGTATTATAACCAACAAGCTTCCCATCATCAGGTCTCCTTATTATGGTATTCACAGCTCCTATGGCCTGATTCATAAAGAATCCCCATTGTTTAGAAGCTTGTAAAAAAAATGTCAAACACACAATCAGCAACTTCAAAGAACTATTGCCACGAATGAGGGTTGTAATTTCTTAAAGGGGTATCATTCTTTTCTCATTATGTTGAAGCAGCTGGTTACTTTGCTCCTGCAATTCAGGGTTCTTGGTTACGCTTTGATGTCATTCTTGTGCTGTAATTTAATTCACATAATGCATTTGCTTGGTTGATTGTTTTTGTAACGCTCCAACCTGCTTCAAAATCTAACTAAGATTTGTTCAAGTGAAGAAAACAAAAATAACGGGCAAGGAATGATCTACCAACTCAATAAGGGTAACTAGAATGTACCCTTCATGTAATACACAATATATATAAATTCAAAAGAAACCTACATGGCATCACATCGCAATTCATATCACAATTTCGCATTTATTAAGCTTATTTATTATTCTTAATCCATGCAGTTATATCCCAAAAATTTTATTTAATTCTTTTCCTAATTTTTTAGGACTCCGCTTAACCTAGTAGACTTATATTTAATGATCTGCCGGCTAACAGACCACACAGGATACTTCCTACTCTTAGAAATATTCTGGGCATTCCCACTCTTGGAATACCAGGTCTCATTAAATAAATCATACAGGACACTTCTCATTCTTGAAAGTATCCTAGATATCCTCACTCTTGGAATACTAAAATAAATCACTAAGGATATCCCCACTCCTGGAATATCCCGACACGTGTCTAATAAACAATCTCAATCTTATCGTATAAATATCAAGACCATCAGATATAAATCTACCTAGGCAAGCCACTAACCACAATTTCATTTGATTCTCTATCCATAAATTCAACATCATCATGTCATATCATCTTCTTTCATCATTGCATAGTTCCATTATGCAATAACTCATCACAAAATTCACCAAATATAGTATACAATTTTCCATACAACCAAAATTCTCATAATAACCATATTCTCATCCATAATTCACAATAAATTCAGATAAATTACAAATCATACAGATTTTATATAAAGCAATATTTTCAAGTCATCTAACTCAGCACAAAACCACAATTATTAGAAGCATACGAAAAGGCATTATATTTCCATAAATTCACACGATAAACATAATATATTTATTTTTACAAAAAGTTTCATAAAATAGAACATATTTAAATATCATCTTCCAGACAATTTGCATTTTTTTCACTATTTGCGCAAAATTCATATAATAAGATAGTTTAATATCTAAAATTCATACAAAAATCCTAAGAACCGAATTTTCACGTAAAAACACAAAATAAGGTACATTCTAATTAACTCCCTTAGCTGAACTTTGCAAAACTCCGAATTCCTAGTTAATCCCTACGTTCTTTCATATTTATCGCTAATACCTAAGCAATAATAAAATAAAAATAAACTCTAAAAATTTTCTAATTTATTACTACCCTAACTCTTCCAAAATTTCAGGTTTGCCATTATTTTTTTTTCTCTTCTTCTTTCTTCTCCTTCTCCATTCCACGTTGCCATCCTCTCGAATTCTAGCTTTCCAGAAATTTAGTCCCCTTTCTAATCACGTTTTCATCCATTATCTTGATGTATAAACATTCTATCAAAAATAAAACACAAATATAGTCTCTTACCTTGCAAAATCACCACAAAAGCCTAAAGAATGGTAAGTCTACGAAGAACACTGCAGAAAACTCGGAAGAATAGAAACTGCCGTCGGTTTTGGAGAAAGAGGGAAGAAGTAAAATGAAATAAAACCTATTTATTTTAAGTTTAGGGTCATGGCCGGGTCGGGTTTTATTTCTTCTCTTGGATTTGAGATGGGTTTAAGTAATGGATTTTTGGTTTTAAGGTTACGGGCTTTACAGTTTTGGTGTTGACAATCAATGTGTTGTAAAGCTAGTTAGTGGAATCATTTGGAAGCTCGTTAAGAGTTGATGATAAGCCATGCTCTTCCCATGCTTCTGTAATCTGACAGTATGTATGAGCAAATTATCTAAGATAAACTTATACACATAGAAGGTATGGGTATCTCAAGATTTGCTGTCTAGAAGTCTTCACTTATAAGAAGAATAGTTGGTTCTTGTTTCAGAATTTCCTGACCTTAGCCAGTGGGTGGACTTCATCGCAGCACCCTACTACGGCTTCCTTATGTGGGATTCCAACACTACACTCATCAAGCAGAAGGTGAAAGACCATCCATGGAAAGGAAGTGAGTAGTGGTCAAATTACAATACTAGCTGATATTGCAAGCGAAAATATGGACTAGAACTTGAAAGTACAAAAAGGATATCGAAAGCTAATCGTGTCCAACGGTTATATAACGTACCTAAAACCAGCAAAGTCGGTGCTTGTATAGGTTCTAAAAAATTCGTTGACGTCATCCACTAGCATGGGAACATAGATTCCATTGTATCCTGTATGTCTAAAGGTAGGATTATGCAGAATAGGACCTTTGCTATGGCCAACTGGGTTTGAGATGAGACCAAAGACTTTGGTGTCCGGATTTATGTACTCCGGCTTATAGACTTGCGTAAGACTGACTAGAGTCGGCATGCCAGGCACTTCTTTGCCTTTCAGAGATCCATAAACCAAAACCCCTCCAAATTTCGGTGCTAAAAGCTGGCAGATGAGGCCTCGGCTACCCACCGCAAGAGCAATTAAAGGCACCTGAAAAAGAAAAGAACACTAGTGAGTGTATTGCTGGAGTACAGCACATATTTCCAGGGCTCCAGATCCTATGCGTCAAAAATGATGTTTCAACTCTGTTCAGTTAATTTTAGTTACACATTTACCTAAATAACGTAAATATGTTTATGAAATTGAATGAAACAGGTAAGAAATGTTACGATTTCAGTATTTGTTCCCATTTCCAGGTTCAAAGCAAAGAAGTCTACTACAAGTATTCTGATGGAAAGACGGTCCCAATCAACTGCATTCGAAAAGATAAAGAGTCCCCTTTTCCTTTTTGTGTGTGTCAAAACGAATACCTGACAATGAGTAAGCATCTTAAAGACCGGCGCCAAATCAGTGATGTAATCCACATCGATCACTAATTTGATAACATCTGCTCCAGTAGACTGCATGCATGCGATCAGAAAACCGAGCTTCTCTGCTGAAGGCTTCCCACCATTGACGTAGCTTGATACAATTAATTTGCTACTGGACCTGCTGTAGACATATTCTACCATGCTGCTATCTGAAACCATGCTGCTATCTGAAGCAATCTGTAAGTGTTTTTTAGTATGAATATGTATTTCTGTACATTTGACTCAGTTAACAATAGAATTTGATTCTTTTATCTATACCTCATAGTCCATTTCGACAAATTCGACATCCAAGTCAAGTGCCAGTCTCAGTACTTGCATACAAATATCCTTTGTGTCCATGTCCCATGAGGTTCTTGATGACTCGGGCCTGTTAACAGGACAAACTCTAAATCTCAGCTAAACCTTTGAAAATCAAGTTAACTTGTTTTATGTCCGTATTAATAAGCACCGAATGAAGTTGAAATTGTGACTGAAGGCAAGACATAAAGGTGGCATCATAGAAAATCCAAATAATTATGGGCCACAACCACAACCTCAAGCACTAACAGTAACACTGCAATTAGAGTTTCTATTTCGATTAAGATATTTTTATAATATTTTATTAAATTTCATTCATATATTTATATAACTTTATAAAAATGTATTATGAGATTTTAATAGATTCCATCAACCTAACACCGTAGTATCAATCGCTATTCACAAACTTTGTTTATTTTAACATGAGCACCATGTCCGTGTCTTATGCGCAAGGACTGGGCATGTAAATACTGCCAACGACGCAGAAACTCAGCCCCGATTAGGCTACCGAATCGTCCAGGACAACGAGGGGACCATTTGGTAGCAAAAGGTGCAGACCATAGGGCCGTCAGAATGACGGTTTTAAAATTGTTTTGTACTGTAAATTGTTATGATAGATTATAGAAATAATTTAGATCAATAAAAAAATTATTGGGATATATTTGACTTGTGCTTCTTGTTTATGATACAATTTTCTTCTTCTTTCGTTTGTACAAAAAATCTACTCATACTATGTAATACTTTGATAGCTGTATCCACTCTCCAATGATTTGGTGAACATAAAGTAGTAGATATTGGACTTGTGTAATCTTTAGGTAATAATTAGCCACAGGGTTGAGTGATGAGAAGTTGAAACAGTAGAGGATTTAGCAAAGAAGATGTATGCTTACAATACGTACCTGAAAGAAACAATGGAAGGCAGAGTTCTATGCCTGATGAGCCTTTCGACTTGGGAAATATGAGAAAAAGACATGGAATCAAGACGAAGCTCAACAAGGTCAGCACCTTCTTCCTTGGCCTTGTCCATGGAAGACAGCATTTCAGCTGAGGTTTCACATTCCAAAGGACAGCAGACCATGATGTTGTTTCTGAATGCCATGAAAGAAGGAAGGAGACAGACTTAGGAGGGGGGGTGGTAGTTGAGAATGTGAACTATGATTTCCAAATGGGCTATGCTTCTTTATAGCATGAAGCATCACTTGTCGCATTCGTAATCGATGAATGCTATCAAATATTATTCATTTCTACTAACTTACGAAAGTCTGCCACGTACCATTGTCTTGGGGATGGCCCAAGGCTTGTATGAATTTATCCCAACTGGTTGAGTTCCTCGGCAAAATACATTTACGTAATATTCCTATTCATCATTGACTTACTCTTTTTTAGTTTAATTTTTGACATCTTTTTAAATGATTATTTTTCATGTGTACTGAATGAACTTCCTGTTAAATACATTTATTTTGAAAAATTATTTTTTCAACTTGTATATTGAAGTAAATAGAGAATATAATTGATGCATATATGCTTGAATAAGTTATTGGACCGTTAAGTATAGTATAATTATGGAGGATGATAAAAACATGTTGGAAAAGACGTTATTGAATTTTTTTCAGGTGTATATAACAAATGATAATAAATAATAACAGATAATTCTATTTTAAAGATGAAATTTCATCTTTTAAATAATAAAATCTAAAACTTAAGTTTTGATGTATAGATCATATCTCAAGTCATTTTGGAGCCAGACGTTTATACCAAAAAAAAAAATTTCTTAATACATATATACTTTGCTTAACACATTCCTATCATTGATGGTTTTTCACAACTATAGTAAAAGACTTCAAATTTAAATGCATGTGACAATTAATTCGGATACATAACCACAATTTATCTTATAAAAAGATACATTAGACTTCTTCATAAAGTAAAGTAGTATGCTATATTAGTAGACTAGTAGTCTACAAATAACTGTTGTAATACTTGCTTCTTTGGTCCAACGGCTAGTAGTATCATACGCTATAAATTGTTGCTTTCCTGCAATCTTGGGGATCAAAAACTATTTAAGTACTTTTCACACACATTTCTAAATACTTTTCAATCATTTGAGCATTTGTTGTCTTATTTTGAATGTACTAGCCTTTTTAAGATTTTCATTGTAAGCTCTTATTGGAGTTTTTGTTCATTGTATCGAAAGTTCTTAAAGTGATTTTGAGGTTCTTCTTCACACTGAAAAAATATTAAAAAAGAGGTTCCTATTTGCTAAAGTAAAAAATTGTATAATTGTTATTCTTCACTTTGAGAGAAGAATTATAACGGAAATCTAAAAAACTTTTAGGAGTGAACGTAAGCAAGAATTATCTATCAAACCATTATAAGTTGGTTTGCCTTTCTCTTCCCTTACTATTTTACATTATTATTTACAAGCATTGTTAAATCCTTTATCTTTATTTTGTACTTGCATTTTTTTATAGTTTATGGTCATTGATTTATAAGATGGTAGCTTTTAATTAAATTCTTGAAAACACCCGATTCACCCACTCCTCCTTTGAATGCCATTAGGTAATAACAAGTAATATCAGAGTCAATCTATTAAGTCTAGTATTTCAAACGAAATCATATAGCAAAGATTATAATACAAAATTTAAGAGCATTATGATTATCCTTTAACCAAGAGAGTCAAAACATTAGTAGACCCCTCCTTCCTTTTTGGGAAAATGAATTTCTTTATTAGAAAATAAGGATGAAATTTTTCTAAATGACTGAAAATGTTGATCTATGAGAAATTGTTTCAAGTGGTTCATATATTCCTACTAAAATTATAGATGATAAAAAGTTCCCAAGTTAAAAGATCAATGAGATCCTTAAGATAAAAGATTAATTTCCTTGAATAACAAAGTCATTTACGTTTTTGTTTCGTACATTAGGAAGAAACAAATTCAATGGAGTTTGCATGTGTGAAACGACTCATAAAATTTGGCATACTCTAGAAGTTACATATGAAGGAACAAATCAAGTTAAGGAAAGTTACTAACATATAGGGTGTTTAGTTCACTTACTGAAATAGATAAGGAATTCAAGGGTTACTCTTAGGAATAGAATAGATTAGGAATATAATGGAATAAGTATTACTGAGTTTGGTTTATTGCTAAAGAATTTTTATGCCAACGTTTGGTTTGAAAAGGTAAACTTGGAATGACAAAGGAATAACTAACAAAAAGACTAAAATATTCATTATAGCCATTACTATCTACTTTATAATTATTATTACTATTATAATTCTTCTTCTTCTTCTTCTTCTTCTTCTTTGTTATTGTTGTTGTTGTTGTTGTTGTTGTTGTTCTTATTATTATTATTATTATTATTATTATTATTATTATTATTATTATT
>JAOSBN010000004.1:9597711-9640163 GCA_027563595.1 Erythroxylum suave | reverse complement strand
TTATTATTATTATTATTATTATTATTATTATTATTATTATTATTGTTGTTGTTGTTGTTGTTGTTGTTGTTGTTATTATTATTATAAGACACCTTGAATATTGCTTTGTTCAATCTTTGAGAGTGGTTTATTCTTTTTCTAGTTAATGCAGAGAATTTTAGAACTTAATGAGATGCGAAATCAAATCGTAGAAGTTACACAAAAAGCATCACAATAAAACCTTGCAAAAGAGACAAAAAGCAAATGAGAGAAAGTAAGGGAAAGATATATTTAAAAAAAGAAAGAGCACAGTCGCAGTTATAACATTTGTGCAAATAAAGGTAGTATGATTTCTTCTGTTGTCATGCTTGCTTTCTTATGGTTGGATGGCTTTTAGAATGTTTCCTTCTTAAAGACAATCTACAATATCTCTATGTCAACCTAAGAAATCAAGATAGAAACTTTAGTCTCATTTTAAAAAATGTTAAAATCAGAGCCATTTGACCAAAATATGAAACAAGAAGGGTTAAACGATATAAGTATAATAACAAAAGTGAAAATGTAAATTTGGTGTAATATCCAATTCCTGGAACTTATTTAGGGTTAGAATCCTAGATCATTACACATGAGTTATCTCACTGGAAATTTATGAAAATGTATTACATTCACATGCATATCATTAGCGTACACAGATGAATTATAATTTGTACGCATTACAAAGATAGTATATGCACTCAATTGACATGTTCTGGGATATGAAAGATTTTAAAATGACTATGATGTGAATTGTGAATTGTTGTGTCTTGAATTTTGGTTTGATTGGATTCTAATTAGTAGTTTGGAATTAATTGTGATTAATTGGTAGATTGGTGAATTAATTTGTACATTGGACTAGGAAAAATGCCAAGTGGTAAGATAAATTGATACATGAAAATTTAGGATGACTAAGCCTATAATTGAGTGACATTTGGCATAGTTAAATGAGTGACAAATGGACTAGTCATTAATTGACAAATGGAACAATTATAAAGTGAGAAGTAGACCAATTAATGTGTGACATGTGGACAAATTAATAGGAGATTAATGGCAGCTTCTTAAGGGGCATATGACAACTTAATTATGGAACAAATGGATTTCATACCTTAAGACATATGTCTAGGTTTATATCAAGACACCTAGCACTTAGTGAAGAAGGTTACAGCAAGGATGGTTTCTGTTGTCTTCCCCTTTATCTTCTCCTTGCATGTTGGTTTAACCCTAGCTCAAATTGTTACACGAAAGTTATATTCTAATCCGTCACAAAATAGCCAAGGAACCAGCTGAATGTTAATTTCATCTTGCTACTAAAAATCAATTTGTTTTCACCTCGAAATTGTGTTGATTTTGCTTGCTTGGAGAGATAGGTTATCTTGATGTTTTGAGTTGAATTAGAAGCCTAATAAGTAAGTAGCAATCTGATCTTTATGGCATGATTAATAATATGAGAATGATGATTAAATTGGAATGAAATGTTTATAACATTGATGATGAAGTGTGTTGGAAATTTGTTGAATGAACTTAGGAGTTTTTATGCTTGATCTTGGTGAATGAAAACTGTGGGTTATTGGTTATCATATGGATGAATTAGGTTTGGATTTAAAGTATACTGAAGGTGGATTTATGCTAAAGAAAGATGTTGATATAGTGTTCTTGAATTGAGAAAGAACTAGGATTATATGCATGATAATGTATGATAGTTTTTGGTTTGATTTTTGATGCATGATAGACCATAATTTGTGAGCTATCAATTGAATAATTTTGAGCTGGTACTAGAGTTTAATTCAGATCTAAATGAGGTTGCATAAATGGACATGAATTCTAGAAAATTTGAAGTGTTAATGATGGTTATAAGTAAGGAAATTCGTGGAAAAATAAAGGAAGAAAAGCAGGGCATGATCGTGGCCTAGTAAATTGAATTCTGTCACGATTGTGGTAGAGTCCCCACAATCGTAGCCTATTGCACAAGCTCTTATCACAATCTTGGGAAGGTTTACCATGATCGTGGGCCAGCATAAAGAGTGAAATGATATTTTTTAAGTGATATTTGAAACAATTAATTCTAAGGTACTTTATTATAGTACATATGGACTTGATTAAGGCTTAAAATGAGTCCAATTTGATGTTGATTAAGTTGGTTGAATTTTTGATAAGTTGAAGTTATTAAATCATGTTTTAACTTAAGGAAGAGAGTGTTTAATAATAAAGTATTTAAGTTTGAAATGAAGGAGTGCTAAAAGAATGAAGATGTTCTTCTAATGTGAGATTGGTTAAGAAACGAGAATATGCACACATACTTAGGAAAGTTATTGAGCATGCATTGAGAATGACATATGTATATATGTACATGATTGAATATGCATTTGATTGATCAACTTTGTAATGTGAATTTTGTATGTATTAAATGATTTTAGACGCACAAGTCGAACATCAGAATCCAGACATTACCGGGTCATCTAGGCAATAGCGTAATCTGGAGCGTACTGTGAGTCAACCTGAATGATTCTCATTAGGATTGATTTATTTTTGCTTAAATTTAGTTATTGAATTGTGATTGATATGATTGACAATTTCAAACATTAATGGTCTGAGAAGTTTGATATTTGGGAATGTATTGGGAGAATGTATACTCAATAAAAAGTTGAATGCCAGACTAAGATCTGATGAACATGTGAATCTGACTGTGCATTATGAATAAATGTTATTGATGGCATATTTTGTGATTTGATGCATCACATTGATATGCATGATTAGATAAAGGCGTTGTGATTGGAGTGGCCAGTCTGAAAGAACTTAAAGCTTAGATATGTGCATAAAGAGCCACAAGCTCAATAATTAACAAGCCCAGTATCTACAAGAGATAATGTGAAATGAGTCTAATATTCACAAGAGATATAAGACAGTAATAGGCGTTCTGTCACAACAAAATAAAAACGAAAGTAGAGTCTCATACACATTTACATTTGCAACTATATGATTGTGAATACATTTTTGAATTGTGATGATATTGAGATATGGTATATTTGTATACATTTGCTAATATGATTGAGTGAGATAGATGAATGAATTATTCTAAAAATTTTATAAGAAATGTGTCATATTCATGATGATTTGTCGAAATGAGGAATATTTTATATTTGGTTTATATTTGAAATGCTTGTTATTCTAAATAAGTGAGCATATCGAGGATGGTTCGCTCACTGAATTTGTAAAACTCGTCAAATTTGCAATGTTAATTTTCAGGTATGAGAGTGGAGGCCTAGTTCCTAAGACACTCTAGAAGAACATTTTAGAATTAAGAAATGACTCAAAGGTCTGGTCAGCTGACATCTAAGGAATTTTAGATTGTGTTTATATAGTTTCTCATTTCAAGTAGATCTTTTGTAAAATGAGTAGTAAACTCTCAAATACTTTTGATAATGTAAAATTTTGTTTAAATGAATGTAATGCTACTGTGTAAATTATGCTAAAGTTATAAAGTTCAACATCGTACCACCATTTCAGCTTACACTTATCATGCTATGTTATTTTTATAATAAATATGGGTACATTGACAAATTCTATTTCTCAAAACAAAGGTTAATAGCTAAATCCTCAACAAAGTTAGTTGAAAATAAGGGGACCAATACCTAAGTACCTAAGCTTATTTGGGTACTTGAAACATATTAATTAGGTTGTTTTGTATGTCTTTAATAAAAAAAGGAACAAATAGTATATGGATAGTAGAAGCTCAAGGCATATGACTAGCAGTGCATCCCAATTTTCAACTCTTAGGGTCAAAAATGGAGGATTCGTCACTTTTAAAAATAATGTCAAAGGTAAGATAATTGACATTGACGTAAGTGAAAGCTAGCTATGTGACAAAGGCTACAAAGTATGCTTTAAGAGGAGATCGTACATTGTATTTAGAGAAATTGAAAATAGCATTGAATTTTTAGGAAAAATAAAAGGAAACATACATACAATTGATCTTGATGATTTGCCTGACCAAAATTTGAAATATATGATGTCTATTAGTGAAAATATATAGATTTGGCATAAGAGACTTAGACATGTAAGTATAGACCTCATCTCTAACCTTAGCTCCAAGCAACTTGTCAATGGGCTTCTAATGGTTAGATTTGAGAAAGATAAGATTTGTGGAGCTTACTAATGTAAAAAAAAAAAAACCCAAGAACTCATCCAAGAGTAAAAATTCAGTAACTTGTACTAGACTTTTATAAATACTTACATGGATTTACTTGGACAAAATAGACATGTTAGTTAAGTGGTAAATTTTATCCTTTTGTCATAGTTGATGATTTTAGTAGATTTACTTAGGATTTATACTTGGCTAACAAGGATGAATGCTTTAAGGCATTTGTCAAATTTGTAAAAACCAAAATGAGAAGGAGCTCTTTATTGCATCTATCAGGAGTGATCCTGGTAAGAAATTCAAAAATGGAAAGTTTGAAACCTTTTGTAAAGGTAACAATATTTTCATATTTTTTCCTCATCAATAACCCATCAACAAAATGGAGTTATTGAGAGGAAAAATGGGACTTTGAAAGAAATGACTGCGACTATGATCAATAAGTATACTCTTTATAAATACTTTTAAGTAGAAGTAGTCATCGTTACATGCTACCTCTTAAATAGAGTCTACATAATACTAACTTTAAGTAAAACTCCCAATGAACTTTGGTAAGGGAAGAAGTCGAAAATCAATTAATTCAAAGTTTTAGTTGTAAGTGCTATAGTTGTAATACTAAAGAAAATGTGGGAAAGTTTGATTCCAAAGTGAATAATGGAATTTTCTTAACTAGTCCTAAACTAGCAAAGTGAATAAGGTATTTAATAGGAAAAGCCCTATGAATAAAGAATCTATAATTTTACCTTTGATGAATTTAACCCTCTTATATCGAAGAAAGATATTAAATATGATGACATAGGTATATCTAAAGAATTAGAGAAACTAGCCTTTGAAGGAAACAAGAGTGATCAGCAAATCATGAGCACATTGTTGAACCAAGTGAAAGAAATAAAAAAGATGAGGAGCTCCTAAGAGATTATTAATTCAAGAAAAACCATCCTCCGAATCTAATTTTAGTTGATGTTTAACAAATAGTAATCACTATATCTCATCTTATTTTCATTTCTCAAATTGAACCCAAAACTATAGAAGAAGCCCCTAATAATGAAATTTAGGTTCTTTCTATGAATGAGGAGTTTAACCAATCTAAGAGGAGTAAGGTGTGGACTTTAGTACCTAAACTTAGTGATCACCAAATCATAAGCACGAAGTGGGTTTTTAAAATAAAATAGATGAATTAGGTACTATTATAAGGAATAAGGCTAGAATAGTGGCCAAAAAAGTACGAACTTTGAAAGAACTTTTGCTCTAGTGGCTAGGCAAAATACTATGAGACTTTTGCTTGCATTGCATCCTACATGAATTTCAAATTATTTCAAATGGATGTTAAAAGTGATTTTTAAAATGGTTTCATACAAAAAGAAGTTTATGTTGATCAACATTCTAGTTTTGGAAAACATGATGCACCCAACTATGTCTACAAACTTTCTTAATAGCTTTTTATGGATTAAAACAAGCTTTTAGAGCTTGATATGATAGGTTAAATACATTTTTTTTAGAAAATAGATTCTACAAAGGCAAGGTTGATACTAAGCTTTTTATTAAAATGCATAAGCATGATATTTTAATTGCTCAAATTTATTTTGATGATATTATTTTTGGTGTTACTAATGAGAGTATGTGTAAAAAAATTTTCCAAGTGTATCAATAGGGAATTCAAGATGAGCATAATGGAAGAACTTAACTTCTTTCCTAGGCTCTAAATAAAGCAAATAAAATAATGTATTTTTATCAATCAAGCAAAGTACACCAAAGAACTACTCAAACTCTTTAAATGGATCAAGCCAAACCATTAGGGTCACCTATGAGCATCACAAGAAAATTGAACAAAGATGAAGAGGTATCGGTAGATGTAATGCCAAATCAATGTATGATTAATATTTTACTTGATTTCTATCAAGCCTTAGGGAATCACACTTATTATTTTTAAACACATCATTAAATATTTATATGGAACCATTTTATCAGGGCATTTATATCCAAAGAACACATTTTTGAATTAATTGGTTATTTAAATGCAAATTTTATTGGTAGCTTTTTAGATAGAAAGAGAACATATAGTATTTATCAATTTCTAAGAAATGAATTAGTCTCATAGTTTAGTAAGAAACAAAATTCAATTGTTTTATTAATGGAGACAGTCAAATACATAACGGCTGCTAGTTGTTGTGCATAAATCATATGGCTTAGACAACAACTTAGAGATGACATAATGGAACTACCAAGATACCGATAAAGTTTGATAATAGTTATGTCAATTATCTCACAAAGAACCTTATTCAACATTATAGAACTATGAACATAAAATTAAATACTATTTTATTAGAGATCATGTGCAAAATGGAGACATTGAGTTAGAATTAGTGGATATACAACATCAATTGGACAACATTCTTACTAAACCTGTGAGTGAGGATAGATTTTGCTCAAGTAGAAGAGGATTAGGGATGATTAACGAAAATTCTTTATGTTAAATTTTTTTGATTAAAAAAATATTGATTTTCTTTTTTATTGATGTGGAATAAAATTCCATGAAATTTTGTTCAACCAATCAATCTCCTCGCCCTTTTGCAAGAGTTTATTTATGGTTTGATTGCTTTTTTAGTCAACTAATCAATCACACTAGTCCTTTAGTGGTTGACTAATGTTCCTAATTCTAAGACTCCTCTCTTTCCTAAGAGTTTGATGTGGATTTGGTTATACATTATGATTGACCAATTTCACTCAGCAATCTACCAATATCATTTGTTCATCTAATTTTTAATGTAATACATTCAATTCAGTCATTTTTTTAAATTTGATTTAGTTATTAGGTGTTGTAAAGGAATTATGTTTTGAATAATTCTAAATTACACTTCAAACTTTTTACGCTTTGATTATGTGCTTCAAATTCTTTTCCCAAACATATTCGTTTTTGTTTATTTGCTTCTTTTAATTTTCATTTCTAATACTTTTTTTGTATTCTTTATAACTCTATGTCTAGGACACTCATACAAAGTCGAGCTACCTAGGCACCCTTTAGGACTCGTACAATTCACGAGAGATCCTTGACTCTGCTCCTCTCATAAACAATCCTAATAAGGATAAGTATTTTGATAATTATGCTTTCTGCGAATTGCATGAAAATCTTGTTATTTCTGCTACCAATTTATTAAAATTTTGAAACATATGGTCTTCTCTGTTATTTCATTGATCAAGGTGGGGAATCACCTCTTACCAAAATATATCTTATAATTCCTACCAATGTTAGGCTATTCTACACTAATCTCCATCCTAAAGTGATTCATGGTAACACCCATATCTTCTCCAAATTCTAAGTTGTTGAAATTTACCTCACTTATGAGATCATAGGTATAATCATTCCTAAAAATCTTACATATTATAATTTTCACACAAATACATCATCTGATCTTATTCTATGCCTAATGTAGTCAAAATTATTTTTGAGTTGGACACCTATGCAGAGGTCTATAGGAAACTCGATGATGTAATTAGCCTCAATGTTATTCCTCATTTTCACCCCTCAATGTTATTCCTCATTTTCTCCATCTCTTTATTAAGTATAATTTTGTTTTTTTTGTGGTCACTTTATTGCTCTAGGTCATAAAGACCTTTCATTCCTCTCCACCCTTATGTTAAGAGAGCGTATTCATCTTCGTTTCTTTTTTTTCCTTAATATGGTCTATTTCCCTTAAACTAAGAAAAAGAAACAAAACATTCCTTATGCTCTCATACTTATCCTCATCTTCTAGCATTTCCATATTTTTCCAGGTGATGATGAGATTGATTTTGATTTTTTCTTTGACTCTACTACTCTTAATTGTATAGGGTATGAATTTATTCATGGTCAAATGACTAGGCCTTATTAACAATAACAACTCCAACCTCAGTAACTATCACTAGTATACGAGGCTCTGCCTTATACTATTGGTCCTAATGAGCCTCTTTTAAGTCACATTATTAAGCTATTTGTAAATGATGAGGTTACCACTTCACAACCACTTCATTGCTCTCCACTTGATGCTCGTCTAGTGATCATTATGTATCATCTCACCTTGTTATAAGGCAAGCTTAAATCTTTTTAAGACATCATGATGCATCAACTTGATGACTTATACAACTTGATTGAGTCTTTTTTTCCCTCCAGCTAATTGTTCTTTCTTTTTATGTTTTGAAAAAGGGGGGATCATTTTTTTTTGATATTATAGAGGAATGTTAAAATTCAAAGGAAGTGATTACCCTTTTGTATGTCTTACATTTTTATATGGTGAACATTTATGGATATTTCTTTGATAATGAACACCTTTTTGTTAAATTATGATCTCAATATTGAATTATGTTTATGATATTAATTTATGTTTTATACACAAGTTAATGTGGAGCTAATTATTATCTTAATATGGATAATTACTTGTTGCTTAAATTCTTATACTGCTTTGGATATCATAAATGCTTTGTCAACATAAAAAAGGAGAGATTGTTGAACTAAGGGAACTTCCAATCGATATTTTAGTGATAAAAAACCGTTATTACTACTAATAAAGTTTTAATGAGAAGGAATATGAGAACAAGATTTTATCATAACGATGGATTTGAAATGGAAGACGAAGTTTGCAATCTTTAATGTCAAAATCAATTCAAGCATAGAAGAAGATCAAGATAAATCAAGGTCTTTGTATATTGTGTATTACTTAATGTAAGCTTATCTTGTTTGATAGTTTAAAAGGCTCATCATACATAAATATTTCATTTCAGTACATTACATAATTATTTACATTTATTAAGAGACACTAAAGCTTTTAGTTTTAATATAAAAGTTTTTTGATCATTCAAACTAACTTAAGAATATTTTAGGAAGTGTTTAATTCATAATTGCATTGATCAAATTGAGTTTAAGCATTTGAAGTAGTTAAAATCATATTTTTAGGGCAATTGATCAACTTAAATTAGTTAATGGTTGACCAATATAGGTTAAAGTTGTTAGAATTGGTGTATTGAGATTGTTTTGTAACATTAATTGATATATTAGTTGACCAATTTGTCATATAATAATATGCCTACCGATCAACCAGTGCCTTAACGATTGGTGAATCTGGAGTCTTTAATGCATAGTATACTATATTAGTTCACCAGTGCTCTACAAATAGCCATTGCAATAGTTATTTCTTGGCTCCAACGACTAGTAGGGGTCCCAAAGAATATAAATAGTTGTTTTCTTATTGGTTTTTGTATCAAGAAGTATTTGAGTGCCTTTTACGTACATTTATAAGTATTTTTAATCGTTTGAGCATTCATTGTCTCATTTGTAGTACTTGAACCTTTTTGATATTATCAAAATAATTAGGTCAGCAAATTTAGGTTATAAGCTCTTATTGGGGTTCTTTTTCATTGTGTTGAGAGTGTTTAAAGTTTTTTTGAGGTTTCTCTTTTATCTTGAAGAAAGATTGAAAAATAGGTTCTTCTTGTCCAAAGTAAAAAATTATATAATTTTTGTCTTGAAAGAAGAACTACTATGGAAATTTAATAAAAGTCTTAGGAGTAGACATAGGCAAGAATTGTTTGTATCATAAATTGATTTGTCATTCTCTTCCCTTACTCTTTGACTTTATTGTTTACAAGCATTGTTAAATATTTTATGTTTATTTCATACTTACATTCTTTATAATTTGTGGTCATTGTTTTATAAGATAGTAACTTTTAATTTAAATCTTGAAAACATCTAATTCACCAGCAAGTTCCATCATGGAAGAATAAAAACAAATTCTTATACATAAAGAGATGAAGAGAAAGCCTCAATTATAATTCACAATGTCATATCAATTACACAATAATGTCATTTGAATTAAAGAATAAAGAAATAATATATCAAACATTAATTAAAATTGCAATTACAAAAAATATGAAAATCTATATTGATAATCAAGTTATCCAATAAACTCTTATGATTGAAAGACTATAGAGAGTGCTTGAAGATAGGAATTCCCTTTAGATGAGCTGGCTACATTGTTATTTCCTCAAAGAGAAAAGCATTTGGGCCTTAACAATCAGGTCATCATATTCTAGTTTTCTCAGTCAACTATTGACAATCAAAATTGAAATTGCAAAAAATATATTCTATAGAGATGGGGATGGAAAGATGGCTTCCATGTGGTATGATAATTGGATAGGTTTTGGTCCCCTCATCCAACAATAGGCCGCTATTGTTGCCATTTCTAACTATCAGAATAAGGCTAAAGTCTCACACTAATTATTGAGAACAAATGATCTCAATTCCCTATGACTACTCAACACTTATCCTCACAATATTCTCCTAATATATCCTTACACAACTGCTAATTTTGGAGCAATATATCAATTCTAAAATTCTTTACCAAGGAGTTCAAAAAAGGTGTTTTTCTAACGTCCTTGATGTACCATAACACTAAATTGTTTGGATGAAACATATTAGGCCAAATACTATCTTTATTTTGTGTTTGCAGTTAGAAATAAATTTAGTACTTTCAATAAGTTGGTCTTTTTGAACTTGAGGGGTGAATGTATATTATATGCAAGTGAAAGGGAAACAAGAAATCATTTATTTTTTTAATGCTCTTTTACTGACTCACTATGGAATGCAATTAAAAGGCTTTGTCAATAAAGCGCAGATATCACTACCATCCTAAAAGCAATTGCATGGTTAATCCCCATACATACTAAGCCTATCTTGGGGGTTTATATCCTAACCTTGGCTACCACTATTCAAGAAATTTGGAGGAAAAGAAATCTAAGAAGATTTCAGAATAAGGGAAAGTCCAAAGAAGCAGTTATAGGAGCAATTGTTTGAAGCATCAAAGAACAACTTGTTAACTTTGATAGTGTTAAGGAATGTTCCCTAAATCTCCCCGCTTCATGGCAAATCTAAGGGTCTTGAACCTACATCTATTCATGCATAGAAATTCTAATATGGATCCTTATATCACGTATAGAAATTCCTGATATAATCCTAATAGCATAAGAATTTAGGAATTCTTATGGTATTAAATTCGTGAGTTTAACTTCTAGGCCTCGAAGTCTCTATAATATGATTTTGCTCTATGCAATGATACTCGAGCGATCTCCATCTAAAGCTCTCCACAAAAGAAGAAACTTTGTAGAGAGAAGAAAACTTTAGGGATTTGAATCAGGAAAGGAATTCTTGAAGAAAGATAATTATTTTAACCTGAAGAAAGTGGTTCTTATTTTTCCCCGATACATAGATGCCCTTTGAAGGGTTAGATAACAAATATTGGCCTGGAAGATCTAAGAACTCTCTCGATGCTTAGTGGGCTTGAGTATCGTGTCTTTACTGTATTAATATTCCGGGCAGTTTGTTATAATGATTTAGCAAGATTCTAAACCTAGCGATCACGTTCTCTTAACTTTATAATATTATGTTATTTCATTCTTATATCAGTGAAGTTATTAACAATAACACCAACAATAATAATAATAACAACAACAATAACATTAAATAGAAATTCTGCTGACACGTGAGGTTTAGGGAAGTCCAGTAACGCATAGTCATATCCCTAATTAGTAGAGAGGTTGTTTTCAACAATGAAATTATGTAACTTTTCAAAAAATATGATAATAAGTATTTGGTAAATTATAGATATTATAAATTTATGGACAAATCATTAATATTGTCTGATATTAAAGAAAATTTTATTGAATTTCTTAGAAGAATATATATCAAATAATAAGTAATTAATAGTTAATTCTATCTTCTATATTAAAGATGAAAATTTCACTTTTTTATATGAAATCTGAAACTTGCAGGTAGAAAATGTTAATCAAGAATAAAAATTTGCCTGATAGTTCAAGACAATCAACAGTTTTTTCTTCACCCCGTGGAGGAATGGAAACTTCCGTTCAACACTTCAAGAAATTACTTGCAATAAATTAAGTTACTAGGTTAGCTTTTGGTTGGTTTAGTTTTCAAGAAACAAAGTAAGAATTCAAAACGGTATCTCAATCTCCCATTTATCTGGACGAGTTAACCGAGATGACCAGAAAATGAACGGTACCTATATGTGGTGCCCACATGGAGATGATTTGACGGTGTTACATCAAAAGTTTTGTCCCTTTCCCACTTATTGGGCACACTTTGGTTATTAGTGGCAGAAAAGGGCCCACAAAAACCTACCCAGACAGAAGGCAGACACGTTTGAGAAGATGATAGGCCATATTCAGGTTCCTCTCACCAACCACCTCCGGTGTGTGCAATAATACCAGAGAATCTTATTGCCTGGGCCACAAAGCTCTCATCATGATCATGTTTCTTCTGTTATTATTGTTCTAGTTTTAATAGGCATTTCACCAAACCGAAGTTGTTCTTCAATTCCTCTCGTTGATGTCGTCTACGAACCCTTTTAGTTCACGTATAATGTAAAGTGGTCCATAATAAGAGAAACGAAAAGTTGGGAAATAACAGCACGCAACTGAGGTACTCCTAAACGGGTAATATTTGGACCACAAAATTCTGGGACCATGTTTGCGGCTTTGGACAAAGAGTTGCTAATGAGAGTGGCTCCGCTTTTGGATCCTCTCAACTAGCAGTCCGTAGCAACGTGAAACCAGCAACCAGTCGTGGTCTTCTTTGTGAGCTTTGTTGACACGGCTGAATGTTACTTTTAAATCTTCTAAAAGAAGTGGCTAAAATAAGTAATCAGGCATCTGAGGCTGAGCTGGGGTTGTTGGTGCTTGGTTAATGCTTCACTGGACATTTTAAACAAACTGTCTTGAATAATGGAAGTTTAGGTGCCACATCGATTTAAAACAAATAATGGACCAGGGTTCTTGTGGAAAGATAATAGTTCTGATTACTTGCACCTACACTCATTCCCTGCCAAGGGGCCTACATAAAGAATAATTCAGTGAGCGCATTCATAGCTCGAGACAAAACGGTGATGCTATTATTCTTACTGCGAAGCTACATGTTGGTGGCGAGATATGATGACCTGAGATTACACAGAGAATCGATGCTGCAATGTTGATCTTTCGTTTTTGCGCACTGGAAGCTCACAAGCTTGGTAATAAGGATTTTTAGAATCTTGAAACAATTTTGAAAGAATATTTTAATCGATTAAGGTAATTTTAAAGGTTTTTAAAAAGTGGATATGCTTAGATATAGATGAATTTTTTCTAAAGTCATTTAAAATTAGTAAAAAAAATTATGATAAAATAAAAGTAATTAATTAATTAATCTTTTCCCTTATGTAAATTTCCTTTAATCATAAAACTAAATTCAGTTTTGTATAAAAGAAAATGATATGAACTTTTACAATAATCTATTTTTTCACACAACAATTATTGATCGAGATCAAAGAACATAAGCCACAAATCTAATTTCACTTGACACTAAACTCCTATAATTAGGGGCATGACTAAGTTAATCTCATGATAAAAGCGGAAGAATGTCCTAAAGCCACAATTTGTATTGATCATCAGCCATTGAAAGTGAATCGTATTTGCACACGATAGTAATTAAAGAAAGAAGGAAAGAGCTTGAAAAGGGGCCATCAACTTGCTCAAGATGTTGCAGACTAAGGCATCGTATCGTATCCTGTGTTTAATTTTATTTTCTTTTGTTTTTGGAAGAATGGAGTCCAAAACCCTGTTTAGTAATCAACATATTGCATTAATTGTTAGATGATTCTATCAACAGTTATGATCTAACAACATATTATAATTAATTGATTTGATCAATTAATAGCATCAGTTGTTTATTGATGATGTTTAGTAAAATTAGTTGACTAGTTATAATTATTTATGTGTAAAATAATTTACGAGGGCATGACTTAAAAAATATCTTATTTCATTATAACATAGGAAAAAGGGATGTAAAATATTCATAGTTAATATATATGCATATGTATATGTTTAAGAAGTGAAAATATTAAGATATATTTAAATTTTAATATACTATTATTTAAAATTTACATGTATAAAATATTATAGTGAAGAAAATAATATTCTTTACCGTTAATATATGTTATAAATATTGTAAAATTAGTTTGTTATTTAAAAATTAATTTAATTTAAATAAACTTACGTTTAACTTATTCTAAATTTAGTTTATATTTACTAAAAAAACATGATTTTAAAGTTGATTCAAATTTGTTATAAATTTATAATTTATCTTTTTAATTTTAGTGTCTAAATGTAGTAAAAGTGTGGATATCTTATCTTTATTTCATATTATTATCCATTTATTCTTATGTATTAAATAAATAAATATTGTGTTATTTTAAATATATGAGTTTTATTTTTTTACTAATAATAAAGAATGTTGATGTTCCAGCCTGCTTTAATAGAAAAAAAACTTGTAAAAGAAAATAAAACGTGGATTGTTAATGATTTATCCTGAGCTTTTACATACGTACAACACCATTAAATACAAAAGGTACCATTGTACTTTTATTCTTCAATGTTAGCTGTTGGAGCAAAACGCTCCAACATACCAGCATTTTAATTTTCGGCTTATTGTTTTAAATTAACTAGTTACTTAGCTAAATTACCAAAGAACGTCATTAGCTTTTTAATATAACTAACCAGCTAATTTATGTAAATCAGCTAAAAAATAGTTGATAACTCAATCTATGATCTGCCTTTGTTGTCACTTAAGTCTATGCACTCTTCTCTCATTCAGACACGAATCGGAGTTACATGATCCTTCAAATGAATGAATTCTGACAATTACCTGCCTGCTAATATCCAATACGAGAATGCACTTTCTACTGCCTGATCACGAGGACGCCTGAGCTGGGAACATGTTGAGAAACACGCTGTTGCTGTGTCAACTTCAGAGGTCCCCGCCATGTAAAATTCGCGACAACCTGCTACAAATGATTAGGCAGCAATAACATGTTTAAGGTGCCATAAGCATATGGCATCATAACATGAACCTGCTTCACGTGCTAGAGATTCAAGAACTTTGATTGTGATTGATTCTCAAAATCTTTTACAGAGAAATTGATTCTAAAATTTCCAGTGTTTCTCGTGACAATATCACCTTCATAACATTAGTTATTTCTGAGCGGTGGCATTAAAATGTGCAAAATAATGCTAAAAACCGTTTTGTCTAATTTAAATATTCTTTTCACAGAGAACAAAAGATTATTTTTTAATTGCAGATACTAACATAGAACAAATCCTGAGAAAAGCATGGGATCCTTCAATCATGTGCCAGAGAAAGCTCCCAGCAATCAGGAAAGCGCGGGATCCTTCAAGCAATTATTAATTTATAATTTTCAAAGGGGACCCACATCACAACTGTTGCTCCCTCGGAAGTGGTTGCCATGTCCTACCGTCTCAGACTTTATTTTGCTAGATAGTCTAGGAATTTTCAGTATTTAGGTAATATTACATTTTTTTCCAAAGGAAAATAGAGCTAGAAATTACAAACATAGTCGAGGAATAGCAACATTCGCCATATCAACAAAAAGAATGCTTAAGCATCCTGATGGAGGGGAAGAAAAACAAGTGACCCTAATATCAAAAGAAGTGTTATAATTAGCTAGCTAATTTGCACATCTGTTAACTTCCCTATAGGTATGTCGGGGTCGAACTATCTAATCTCTGGACAAGAGGCTCAAAATACCTTGAACAATTGAACTTGCAATAGTCATCAGAGGCAAAGATGAAAACATCGTATGAAACACCATTAGGGAGTCTGTTTCTAGTTCTACCATGTGAAAGCCAAGGTCCCAGGCAAGTAGCAAACCAAAGCAAGCTCTCCAAAATTTAGCTCATGTAGAAGAGCAGCTCCCAATGTGCTGGACAAACCCACCTAGTCATTTCCTAGTACTATCTCGAATAATACCCTCCGCTGAGGCTACACTTATATATAGAGTATTTAAGAGCTTCATCAATATTTAATCGCACCTAACCACTTGGAGAAAGCGACCACCCCACTAACTTCTCAGTTCGAGTTTTACACTCCACCGTCACATGACTATGGGACTCAAAGAATTTGTGTATCCAGTACACATAGTCAAGAATAATCTGACATGAATTCGTAGGCCATCGAAAGCTTGGAGTAAAAATGTTTTGGTTTCTCCAATACCAAGGGAACCAACATGTTACCCCAACAATGTTATGCCAACCAAAATCATTTACCTGACAATTACTTTGAATATTACGTTTCATCCAATCATGCAGGGTCAAGGCATATAACTCATCCTGGAATTCTAACAGTAGCAAAGAATGTTAAATTGCTTTAGCCCTAGTACAATCCCACATTGCATGTAGACAAGTTTCCATTTCTCCACAGAAGTAACAGCTACTATCTGTAGTCATATGACGAAGTACACATTGCTGGTTAGTAAGGAGACAGCCTTGAGAGAGGAGCCAAAGGAAGGATCTAATTCGTTGCGAGCCTTTCCATCACCAAACCATATCCCATAACCCACTACAAACTCCTGCATTATCTTCCTCGATTAATTCATAAGTTGATGTTGTAGAGAAAATGTCATCTTGCGAAGCCCCCCATATAATCTTGTTAGAACCTAAGCCAGTAGTCGAGGGGAGTATACCTATTATAGTCATGCATACGGATGGGGGTAGTAACTCCTAAAATACTACCTAGTTCTAGCTTCCTGATGTACTTAGAAAATGGTTAATTGTGAGGTCTATGATCTCTACTGGGTTCATAGTATAACAGATCAACTTGCCAAATCATCCACCCATACGTCCAACCAAAACCAAAAAGAAGTCTCATTCCCAAGCTTCCTTTTGATGCCACTTAGAACATACTGCCAAGTAGAAGCTATACCATGCCATACAATTGATGCTCCTATCGAATTTAGTTACGTAAGGATCGACTCTGTTGGGAATTTATATTTAGCTTTTAATACTTGTACCCATAGAACTTCAGGCCTAATTATTAATGACCACCCCAATTTAGATAGGAAAGCATCATTAGTCACACATACCTTTCGTACTCCCAATCCTCCCCTCTCCTTGGCCTTACAAACCACCTCCCAATTGACTAAGCTGAAACCATTAGAAGAATTCTCGGAGTTCTAAATGAATTTTCTCATTACCTTCTCTAGCTCATCACAAAGGTGCCAAGGAAATTTTACAGTTTGCATTGTGTAAATTGGAAGGACAGTTAATACAGATTTTACTATTGTAATTCTCTCAGCCAGGGACAAGTTCTTAGCTTGCCATCCTGAAAGCTGAGCCTGTACTTTATCTAGAATAAATTGGTAAGTTTTCTTGGAAGTTCTTTCATGAATAAAAGGAATGCCAAGGTATTTACCAAGGTTATTAGTCAGTTGGAAACCCATTTTCCAACTTAAATTCCAAGCTGTAGCCTGTGACATGTTGGGGGAGTAGTAGCATCTAGTTTTCTCCTTGTTAATCTTTTGTCTAGCCAAGACACAGAACATGTTTAGAGTTTCTTGAAGTAGCAAAACTTGGTCCATTGAAGCTTCTACAAAAAGTAAAAGATCATCTGCAAAAAAGATGTGTGAGAGTTGTGCCCATTTTGCTCAATCTAATAGCCTTCCATCTTCCTCCAGCCACTTCCTTCTCAATTAGATGCCCCAAACGCTCCAGACATAATAGAAAAAGGTAAAGGGATAAGGAATCAACTTGCCTGATGCCTCGAGTAGGAAAAATGAGTTAGAAAGTTCACCATTCCAATTAACCTTCATAGAAACTGATGATACACACTTAATTATAATGGAAATCAAGTCTCCCGGCATCCCTACATCTGTGAGTGTATCCTTTATGAACTCCCAATTCATCCGACCATAAGTTTTTTCCATATCCACTTTGATAGCCATATACCGTCACTTACACTTGAACTTTTGCATTGAGTGAAGGGTCTCTTGGGCCAGAATAATGTTATCTGTAATTAATCTTCCTGGCATAAAACTGCAATGTGTAGGATTGACTAGATCCGTAAGACAAGGTTTTATTCGGTTAGCCACCACCATGGAGAGAACTTTATACACCACTGAACACAAACTGATTGGTCTGAAGTGAGAACATAATATTACATTTTGAAACACTGATCCAATAACGCAACTCTTAAAAGTAAAGAATAAAGGAATATTAAGTTGTTCATCTGAAGATACTATTAGTTCATTTAAAATGATTTAGAATCATTAGGTTAATTTTGTTATTAAAGTTAATCAGAGATTCATAGCATAGCAATTCAGTTTCTTGATTTATAGAATTTATGAACTAGTAGATTTATAGAGTTTCACATGTAGTAATGTGATTTACTATTCCCATCCACTATAAGAAAACAACATAATCCACGATGTTTTATTGATAAAACGTCGCTGAATGTGAATACTTTTCGTGACGTTTAAAAAAGTCATGAAAAGTTCAAATTTTCTATGACGTTTTATGAAAACATCGTGGATTTGTAACACTTGTTGCAACATTTTTTAATTAAAATGTCACGAAAAAGAAACCATGACGTTTTGTTGAATAAAATGTCATTGTTGGCTATTTAAAAGTAACATTTTCTTCTCGCGAGTTCATTTCTCACCTTATATTTTGCTAGTTTCTTCTCTGAAGTTTCTTCTTCTCTGGTTTCTTCTCTCTGCCTTCTTCCTACCCAAAATTAATTTTTTTTCTCTGCCTTCTGCGGCTCTGTATTTCACTTTGTTGGTGGTCGCCATATTTCACTGTCATCATTAGAGCCCTGGATTCTTAGGTATTCATTTGCAAGGTATTGTTCCCTTTGTTGAGTAGTTTTTTTTTATTTCTTTGTTTCATATCTTATCTTTCTACTTATGCTTGTGTTTTCTTATCTCAGAACGATTATGTAACTTAGGGACTCATATCAATATGTTTGGTTTAAAAATTTTTAGAGAAAATTTTGGTTAGATACATTTCATCCTTCTCTTCAAACAACAATAATCCTCGTAAGCCCTAAAGAAAATAAAAAAGGAATTCAAGCTTAGTTATTGTGTCCGTAACTAACAAGAGAAGGGAGAACAGAGATTGAATGAAGCACAAAGGGGTGTCTTCGTCTTAATTACTCCCTCTGGGGCTTAGAGTTTAAATAATAAATTATTGATTTGTAATGCAACCAAGCCTTAAACCCTAATCTCAATCCCAATTCCAATCCCTAGTTAATGAAAAGAACAATAGTGACATCAAACACTTTGAGTCTGAAGTGTGTGGCATTGTGTTCGAAGGAAAAAAGACAGTGAGAGAGACATAGGCGTACATCCATCCGAAGTTGTTGCTAGATTGTTAATTGGTTTGTTTGCATTCATACCATAGCTATTGAATTTGCTCTATGAAATACCATATTTTGCTCTATGCAATTCCACTAAAGTATTAGATAAATAATACAGTAAATAAATTGCCAAAAGTTGATGTATGAATTACAGAGCTATTGTGTATTAGGTGATTGTATGTTTCTATTTATTGAGACCTTTGATGAAAAGTGTCAAACTACCTCATTAAGTATACGAGTAAGAGTCTTTGTGTTTGAGTCTAGTTGATTTGCCACTAACATAACATAATGTTCTCATTCTTATATTTAATTAATAGGTATTTTTTGCTCTATGGATAAGAGTTGGATGAACAATGTTAGGGTTTCCCGTGAATACATTGATCGAGTGAGAATTTTTGTGAATTTTACGGCTGAAAAAAAAGGTAAAGATTGTGAAATTTCATGGCCTTGAGCACGTTGCATGAATTGTTAAATGAGGTCCTAGATGAATGTTTTTGACCATTTAATGTAGTTCAGCATAGATCAATTATACACCCGCTGGAATTTACATGGTGAACTGCCAGAATATAAATTTATCTCTAGAGAAGAAAGGCTTGACGCTACAAATGTAGACATTAATGGGACGGTCAATGATATTAATGAAGGTGATGGTGATGAGGAGGATGATCGCATGCAAGATTTGCTTCATGATGTGGGTACTTTCTTAAATGATTGTCCAATTGATCAGGATGGAAGGAGTCCTCTTATAGATGTCAAAGATTCTATTATGGGTGCCTTTCATGAATTGTTGAGTAAAGCAACTGAAAAGTTGTACCCTGGATGTACAAACTTTTCAAAGTTGTCGTTTTTAATAAAGTTGCTTCATTTGAAAGTATACAACAAGTGGAGCAATAAGTCATTTAACATGCTACTTGCTTTGCTAAGGGATGTATTACCTAATTATAAATCTTTGTTGTAGTCCTATTATAAAGCAAATAAATTTCTACAGAGCCTAGGTTTGGGTTATGTGTCAATACATACATGTAAGTATGATTGTTCCCTGTTTTGGAAAGAGTATGGGGACTTGGAAAGTTGTCCCTAGTGTGGAACATCAAAATGGAGAATTAATGATGGCAAGGGTAAGAAGATAGGTCATAAAGTATTGCGGTACTTTCCATTAACGTCTATATTACAATGATTATTCATGTCAAGTAAGACCGTTAAACAAATAACATGACATAATAATAGGCCTAAAGGTGAGAGTAATACCATGGTTCATCCTTCTGATGGAGAAGCTTGGAAAAGCTTTGATGAGTTATATCCTGAATTTGCCAGAGAATCACGTAATGTTAGACTAGGCTTAGCAACAGATGGATTCAATCCACATGGCAATTTGTCACTTTCATATAGCTTGTGGCCTGTTGGTCTCTTAGCATACAATTTACCCCTGTGGATGTGTATGGATGAGTCATTTTTTATGTTATTGCTAGTTATTCTAGGTCTGAAAGCGGTGGGTAGAGACATTGACATCTATATGAGACCACTAGTAGATGAGTTAAATGAGTTATGGGAGAACGGTTTTGATGTTTTTGATGCTTCAAAAGGAGAAATTTTCGAATGCATGCAATGTTGATGTAGACTATTAACTACTTTTCAGCCTATGGTAATATTTTTGGGTGGAGCACTAAGGGCTATAAGGCATGCCCTGTTTGTAAAAAGCACACTCCTTCTTGTAAGTTAAGAAGTAAGATTGATTACTTAGGCCATTGGCATTTTCTTCCTTACGATCATCCATGGAGAAAAAGCAAGAAGTTTGATGGCAAGAGTGATCATCGACCAATACCTAACTTACCAGATGTGGTGGAATAATTATATCATGTGCAGAATATGTGCTATGGAAAGCACCCCAACAATAAGAGGAGAACGAGATTGGAAGGAGAGTTGAATTGGAATTTAAAAAAAAACATTCTTTTTGATCTACCATATTAGCATAAGTTAAGATTGAGGCATAACCTTGATGTCATGCATATAGAAAAGAATATTTGTGATAATATCCTTGGTACTTTAATGAATATTGAAGGCAAAACCAAAGATACGGTCAAGGCTCAGCTTGATTTGGGAGATATGAACATTCGAAAGGAATTACACTTGAAAAGAGCAGCTGATGGAAGTATTGTGGCAACACCTCCAGCATGCTATACAATGTCTTTTGATGAGAAGAAGAAGTTTTGTGAGTTTGTAAAGCAGGTGAAGTTTCCAGATGATTACGCATCTAATATATCTAGATGTGTTAATGTTGATGAAACGAAGATTACTGGACTTAAGTCTCATGATTGTCATATACTATTACAAAGCATTCTTCCATTAGGCACGTGTGCCATCTTGAATAAAGATGTGACAGGTGTTTTAATGGAGTTGGGGGCCTTCTTTTGCTGAATTTGTAGAGGAGGTTTGAGTAAGGATGATATACAGAAGATGTGTGATGATATAACTGTAATTTTATGAAAACTTGAAATGATACACCTACCGACATTTTTTGATGTCATGGTACGTTTGGCTATTCATTTGCCAAATGAAGCCTTATTTGGTGGACCGATTGCATATAAATGGATGTATCCAATTGAAAGGTATTATTTAAATTTATCCTATCACTTTTAAAATTTAACTAAATAGTGTCCTATCTAATTATGATTAATCATTTATTAAGATTCCTAGGTACACTAAAGAGATTTGTTAGGAATAAAGCATGTCCAGAACGGTCGATTACTGAAATGTATGTTATTAAAGAGTGCATGGCATTCTGTTCAATGTATCTAAAAGGAATTGAAACCAACTTCAACGTGCCAAAGCGAATCAATGATATGGTTGATGGTAGTGACATATCAGTGTTCTTCCAACGATGTAAGCCAACTGGCGCTGGCAAAAAAATTGCTCTTCCTATAGATGAGCTAGAGATTGTACATTGGTATGTGCTTATGAATTGTTATGAGATTAGGCCCTTTATTAAGTAAGTTTTTCTAACCTATTGTGAAATTAAAATATGTAATAAGTAGAGATATTTCATATAATCTTAATTGAATTTTTTTCATCCATAGTGAGCACATGGATGAGTTGAGGTAGCAAAGTCCATTATATGTTGACAGGAGACATAGAGAATAATTTTCTTCATGGTTAAAGCATCGGGTAAGATTATAATTTGTACGTGGTCTACACTAATAATTATATATAGGTTCTAGTAAATACATATTTGATTTTTTTCATTTATTGTTATAGATGACGACATTAACTAGCTCCCGTGAAGGAAGTATCTTTGAGTCTTTGTATGCATTAGCATGTGGACCTCATAGTTTGGTGCAGAAGTATACTCTATGCAATACAAATGGCATGAAATTTCGAACTGAAGCCCGTGATCTTCGTAGGATTACACAAAATAGTGGTGTTGCAGTGTTAGGAAATTATGGGAAAGATAATATTACATTTTATGGGCTATTGACAGATTTTATCAGGCTTGAATATGTTAGGGATAAAAATGTTGTGCTTTTCAAGTGCAAATGATACGATCTTGGAAATTAGAATATGAGGATCAACGGCATTGTAAAAAGCATTAACGTAACTAAGTTCTAGTTCAAGGATGAACCATTCATTTTAGCAAACCAAACGAAGCAAGTCTTTTATGTGAAAATTTTGTTATTTGGTCCAAATTGGCGAATTGTGCAAGAATATGAAGTTAGATGTGCGTATGATATCCCTTTGCATGGTAATGAAGAAGGTTCAAATGACGTTGAAGAGTCTGATGAAGTTCCAGTGGAAGTTGAGGAATGTTCCTTAGAGTTTTTAGATCAAAATGATATTACATTTGATGTAATAAATAATGTTTTATTGAATTCCAAGCAACTTTTGAATGACGATTTGGAGGACTTATAGACAAGCAGTAGTGAGAATGAATGTGAAATTGTTTTGGAAGAGTCCACCGACAATGATGATGAGTAAATTATTATTATGCAATTGAACCTTTGTTGTTTTTGTTAGAATAAAAGATACTATTACATTTTTACTTCTCTCTATATTTTGCTTTTGCTTCTGTTGTTGCTGTTGGAGTCCTTAACTTGAGCATTATATCAAAGTTTTATAACACTTGAAACTGTGTTATATGTTGTGTTATAGCCGTGTAGAGAATATCCTTCGAAAAACAAAATGATATAGCTGTGTTAAATGCTGACTTTGGTTGTAAAGCCCTGCAGATTTTTGGAAGCCTTGCAAGCTACTAAATGCATCAGACACAAAGAATGTCCACACTCTAATTTGCTTATGCTTACAAACTATGCATTAAGCAATCTCTTAGCCTGTTGCTTTTAATAGAATAGGAAAAATTGTCATTTTAGGATGAAGTAATGATGTTTTACTGATTATTCATTTTAAATGGATGATTAACTTGTAAAAACACAGTGGATCTATGGTAAAGATTTTGCATCTCCATCGTTACACTTCATGATTTGGTCTACTTTAGCAGTTCGAAGAATTTTAAACTATAGGTAAACTCTTATCATATAATCTAATGAATTTTTTATCATCATGTAGTTACTCATTCTTTGATTTCCCTTCTTTTTTTCATTTATTTTTAATCAGTTGGAGCTCAAAATTGATTATAACCTTATTGTAATATTAGTTAGCATTTTTATATAGCTATACTTGTGGATTGATTTAGAGGTGTTTGTTTATAATTTATTTTTTTGAATTAGTGATTTGTTTGTTAAGATTTTCTATGAGTTATGACATTGCAAGCAAAGGGCTGAAGATACATTTTTATTTATCTAGATCTCTACTGTTATTATCCTTTCAAGTCACATTTTTAACCTCATAGTACTAGTAAAGATAAAGGGAAGTACAAAAATATTAGAGCTTATATCTCTTGTTTTCCTAGACTTGACAAATGATCTTTGGCTATCAAAATAAGCAAACTGTTAGTTACTAGAAATTGAATCCTCAATTTTGAAATGCTTGTGATTGCGTCAAGATAAATTTAACATGTTTCGTTGATTTTTTTCTCATGTTGTGGATTAAAATAAAGACAACATCATCCTATTTCTGAGATCCTTTAGAAAAGTTATTTGATATTAGCATTCTATGTTATATAAATGTTGGAATAGGGCTTAGTTAAGTCAGTATAAAAGGCACTATCTGAATTTTTCTTGATAGCAATATGTACTAATTGTGTTGAATACTATTAAAAACATGCATCTTTGTAGACATGGTGTATATGCATGTAAATGTTGTTCTGTTGTCTTTAATCCATTTGCATTTGGTTGTTTGTTATTGATGGAGTGATCTCTTATGAAAGTTTTAGTGGTAAGTATTTGAGCTTACATACTGTACATTGCTTCTACAAGAGCATTTGATTTTCGTTTTCATCCACAATCAAAATTGCATGCATGTATACTTTCAGTTTGTGCTTTCTATTCCTCAGAAGAATAAGGCTGGTGGAGACAATTAAATCTATACTTTCAGTTTATGCTTTTTGGTGGTCAATTAATAGTATCATTGAAATCTAATGTCGAATTGAATGCAGGTGATTCGCATGGGACTTGGTCTACCTAAGAAGAAGAATAACGTTACACCAAGCAGCTTAGTACCGACACAACTGCAGTCGCAGTACCGTCAGTTTCTTGGAAGTGTAGCTGATAAGCCATCTGCTCCTACACAGCTAAAATATCATACACTTGCACCTTGTGAGCCTACTCCAACACCAAGAGATGTTACATCTGTGCCTATTATTCATCTTAAAGATAAGTATCTACAACTTTCGAATATATGATGCAATATTAGTTCTCCATCAACTTCGAAAGAGATGCCTCCAGCTTCTTATAATCAGCCACCAGTAAAGGACACTATTCTTCCCAGTATTAGTGCTTACGTTTCACGTTAGCCACATAGGGAACCTGAGTCGGGTAAAATTCACAAAAATCATTAACACTTGATACCTCTGCAAGCACTATAGGTATGATCTTTCATATCACATTGGTGAAACATATAAGTTTAATAATTTTGTTTATCTAACCAATTAAGAGTATGTTATATGCTTATTGTAAAATATTCCTTTGCTATATTTTAGGATCTTCTACTGATCTGAAAAAGACAAGGGTTATCACAAAAGGATACAAATTGGCAAAGATTAATAAGGCTATAAGTAAGAGATTAGAGATAGAGATCTCCCCCGCTGAAGGATGACCAACCATCTCCAGACAGTCTGCCAAATTATCAAATGAGATTGGTGTGGTATCCTGAAATTCCTTACCTGTAAGAACAAAATGGAAAGAAATAACTAATGAGGAGTTGGACATTGCATTTGATAAGTTAGATGTAAGTATTATAAAACTATCTAAGTTGTACGTCTTTTCCATATGCCTAAAGCTTTGACCAATAATTTATAATTTTTTGCAGCAAAAGTTGGAAGTCAAGTGAATGAGGACAAACAACGAAGTACATGCTGCTGTCAAGAAGTTTCTTTCTTTAAGGTTTAAAGATCAAAGATATCATTTAAAAAAGCATTATACCATGCATGGAAAGAATATCAAGCCGCATAATGTGACAGTGGTGGAGTGGATGGACTTATGTGAATATTGGGAGCAATCAGCTATAAAGGTTAATTTGATCACAAAACTTAATGTCACAACTTTGACAACTGATTATATTTTAGTATTTATGAATTGTGATTTATAGATGTTATAATAGATTTTGTTACGTTTACGATTAGGAAAAAAGTGAAAAAGCCAAATTGGCAAAGTATTAGGTCAAATGTCAACCAAACTCTAGTTTCAAGGCCTTTGTAGTGAAACGACATGAGATTGTGAGTTATTATCTTTTTCATTATATTTTACTTTGATTGACATTTCAAAATTTATAATAAATATTACTAGTAATATAGTTCTATACAACAGAGTGACAAAGATGGAGAAGAGTGTGACCAGATGAAGCTATGGTATCACACTTATTATGATGAAAGTAAAGGTCAATGGACAACTACTGAATGCAAAGAAAAATGGGTAAGTACATAGTTCATTTACAAATATTTCTTAAATGAGACTGTGTATCTAATTAATTCTTAATTTTTCAGGAATTAATGTGTAAACAATTGGCAGATTCAATAGAACAAGGTCATTCGATGACAGAGGATGAAATGTGCGACAAAGTTTTGGGCACTAGATCAGATTACGTTGTTGGCATGGGAGTTAGGCCTCGACCATAAGGGAAGACTTTTCTTAGAAAGAGACTTCGAGACCACCTAGAGGAGTCGAAGTAATCAAGAATTACAGTCTCAAGTCAATGAATTGAATAAAAAAGTTGAACAAATACAGGATCGACTAACTAACGAAGTCAAACAACAAAGAATTGAATTTAAACAACAAAAAAAGCTCTTGGAACTTTTATGTTCTACATATAATATTTGTTTAGGTTAGATGCATGTACTCATATTGATATATTATATACTTATGACTATTTACTATACACTTATGATGTACTTTTGATATTAATTAGCATATTGTGACATGTTTGCGAATTGCAATTAAATAATATATTGTCTGCAGGTATAAAAATCTTGTAATACATGAATAATTATTAAAAATTAATGATATATTAAAAATTGAAGAATTATTAAATAAATAAAATTCATAACTAATATTGAATAGTTATTAAACAAATAACATTTAAAAATTTTGTATTTTAAAAAATAATTATTAAGATTAAAATTTTATTAAATTAAAATGATTGTCAAAAAATTGGAAAAAATAATACAACTACCTGTAACGTCACAGAAAGCAAAACTAAGACGTCGCGGAATGTGATTTTCCGTGATGTTTCAAAAAATGTCGTAGAATGTGACTTTTCGTGACGTTTCTACATAACGTCATGGAAAGACCAATTTTTCAGTAACGTTAATTAAAACATCACAAAATGTTCGTATTTTCCATGACGTTTTATGGGAAACGTCATAGAAACCTTTTGCTTACACCACATTTGATGATGTTATTTGTGACATTTTTTAAAATGTCGCAAATTATATTCTAAGACTTCTTTGAGATTTTGTGACTTTTTTAAACGTCGCAAATTATATTATTTTTTTATAGTGATCACTGATGGCTTGGATATTCATGTGACTTCTCATACAAAAGATATTCAGACAATGAAATCCGTTCTAGCAATACTAAGGTTCAGTTGCACCAAAATATACTGTAACTTAAAAGTACAGTCACCAAAATCAGACACACGTTTTTGCAGTAATTAAAAGTACAGTCAAATTATTTTCTCCTGCTCTGAATGCGTGCTTGCAGGACAGATCAAGTTTAGGTGATCAAGATAGTATCATGGGGCGGGTTGAGTTTGGTAAGTTCGGATTCATCATGTCCAGGTCTTCCTTGATGAAAATCCTTTGGACATTGACTTGGAATTTTCTGCAATCAATCTTCCTTCGGGCAGATGAAAATCCTTTGGATATTGAGTTTGAATTTTCTGCAATTAGTTTCAAACGTGACCAAGTTAATGCACAGAGTAAACCTATAAAAATTTCAACACTGAGAGACATAAATCTAGTCCTTACAGCCAAGGGAAGTCTCTAATTAGCATCATGCCCCCTTCTTTATCTGCGAATGTCACATGCCATCCACTGCTCCCGTCAATTAAACTTCCTTTAAAGTCGAACATCTTGTCAAGCTCATAAATTAATTCATCATAACCATGAAATAGCATGAGGTCGACTGTCATTTGGAGCTTACTTCCATAGATCAACACCTGAAAGCAAGCAAAAGTATCACAGAGCTGGAAAATAATATCAATGAACTGAACCCATCTGTGCTATATAATTAAGCCAGTCGCAAAGATGACCGATATGTTCACTGACTTCGTATTCCCTGTCACAAACGACCATAGATGTGATTCTGAATTCAACATTTTTTTATGCAACTTGACAAACAAGCTATAAGCACGGACGTCTAAATTTACAAGGATTTCACAAAGTGAAGTACCTTTGTGAAACTCCGCTTGGAACCAAGGCACCAATCCTTGGCTTGGTTGTCAGAAATACTCTTGGATGGCTCTGAAACACTCGATTGAGATATTGGGGGTACATAGCGCAGGCTTTCAAGCTGACGAACAGCGGTAACTTGTGGTGAAGGGAGCTTCGGTGGATTGTACTGTAGATGGACTCCAAAAAGCATGTACCTGGTACCACCGTTTGTAGGAGCAAGTGGAACGTCATTTCTGTCTTTCAGTTCCAAAACTCTCCAATCCTGGGACGGTAAATGTGGACTATCAACATATGGTGGAGAAGTTGGATATGACTTTGTAGGTGATTTAAGTGCATCCATTTCGCTAACACCTCTGTCAACGTCTTCTTGGCCTTGCAAGACCTCCGAGTGACTTTGAGGTGCATCATTATCGGACTTACTTGATGAGCATGTTACTGTAAGAAACAAAGTTAAGTCAAGACGATAATCCACAAACAAATTGGTAATTGATTTCAATTTCCTCTAAACTAGGGATGTTTCAACAAATAATTTAGGCCACAATGAACGGTTAAAAGAGAATCACCGACCATCCTTAAACATGCCATTAAGCGCAGGCAACGATAAGTTCAGCATTCGTGGCCTTTTTGGTGGCCGTAGAAGAGAAGTGTTCTTTTGTATTGGTTCCACTGGCTCAATGTCCCAAGGCGACACTTGCTCTGGACGCACATATCCATCGTTTTTGATATCCCATTTTACCTGAAAGAGATCATGTGTTGTTGATATAAATTGAATAGAAGCTATGCTAATGATCTAAATGCGTCCAGAATGCAGAGAGAACTTTTGCCTTCAAACTTCTCCAGTCTGAATTGGGCCACTTAGTGGGATCAATATCGTCAGCACCAACAATAGTGCCCTCAAATCTGCATATCATAGTTGCAGGTTTCTAAATGATACCAGTGAAACACAAACTTTGAAATACTGAACTCAAAGACAATAAGTATTCACTTCTGCGCTTGCTGGACAGCTAAGCCCTTTGGTTAAGTTATATGCCACTTGGTCTCACACAATTGAAACAACAACAAATGAATAACTCATAAGACTAAATCCGACAGGGTCACTCAAACGGTTCAATAAGGCTTCGCACCTTTGTTCTGCACATTCGTCTCCTTCAAATACCATTCTGAATCTGGTGCCAACTGAGTAGCCAATTTTTGCGGATTTCAAGTAGTGATCATAAGGGATGATAAACCCAGCAGGACTCGTCCTGAAAGAGATAATAACATTGTCACTTCTTTAATATTAGCACTACTATATGCTCAAGATTAACTTTGGGGACTATGACCCCCTCATTTGAAATGATAATGCCACATATTTTTGAGACTTCTGAATTTACTATCAAAGGATATGGATGAAGTTATAGTCATGCATTGTATTTATAGCATTAGATTCCATCAGAAAGAAACAAATGCCTTTCATTTTGTTATTAATCATTGTTTGGTAGAAAAGAAAACATTTAACCTTGCAGATTATTAACCAAAAAAATCAACATGCACTTAATTTACCACTAATAGACCTCTAATTAGAGAGGGGAAGCAGTACCACACGGTTCACACCCTTCCGTGCCCGTTGGTCTGCTCCACTATCCATTCCGGTGAAACTTATATGGTCAGAAATGCTAGTAATCAAACAATTTACTACCTTAAATATCAAAAAGAGTTGCATCTAAAGAATATACCAAGGATGATAGTAGACGGTGAACGTAGTTCCAGTAGAAATGGCATAGTATGCACTGGCCAGAACACCATGTTGCATGCCAGGCCCCGATAAGATATTAGTTACCGCATTGCTCTGTTGTTTCATTGCTCGCCGAATCCCAACTCGCAGTTCTCCATTTTGTCCTCTGTTTTGTAGGCATGCATTCACAAAGTCAAAAGTCACCTTTAAATATGAACATTGCGAGGTTCTAATATTTGACTTTGAATCAAATTTATAACCGGAGAGAATAAAAGAGAGAGAACCTCAGGAAGACAAATGCATCCCCAGGAACGAGCCTCTTCGATGTCACAAATTTGCTCCACCCCTTTGTAAGGAGGTGCCTCTTTGGTTCACCTTTAGTCGTTTTAACAAAAAAGCAAGGCAGTTAGACTGTTTGACGAAAGCCACATGAAAGGACTTGAAGCAAGTACTTCATGTAATTACTTCAAAACCATACTAAAAGGATAGAAACTAGAATAAGACACGGGAGAACAAAGATGCTAGGATTAATCTTAATTCTAAAAGATTAATCCTTAATAGATACTATGAAGATAAAAGTCTTTTGTATTATAGTGACAAGGTACTACAAACTTTTGAGGCTGAGATGAGTTTGGAATAGTTACCGCGAAATATATGTCGAAAGCGCCATACACACCCATGCAAGTCCTTAGCAAGAAGATCCTGAAGTGGCGGTAGCTGATTCATGTCCTGCACAAGCAAGTATTTGGTCAAAAAAGCTGCTCATTCTTATCCTCTCATCGATGATCATCTCGTACGGAAACAAGATAAAAAGCATGAAAGACTCAATCTAATCTGCATATGAGATCGAACTACAACCAGGATTCCGTTAGAAAGCATACAAGACTCAATCTAATCTGACATGTGAGATCGAACTACAACCAGGATTCCGTTGGGAGTTTTATTACAGCCATGAAGGAGTAGACTGATGATTTATGTAGTACTTTATACAATCAATCCAACATGATTTGCGTTGCAATTATGGCACATTTATCATGTTGTCGTCCAGTAAACTAGAGCAAGTATATTAACCAAAGGTGGAAGGGACTCGTCAGCATGGCGCCTTGGAACAGAGAATCCACCATGCGCGCTAGTGTCGGAACGGGTCAACTTTTTGTAGAAGGACCGCACTGGAGTAATCTCAGGTGAAGACTGGAAACTTCCATCGTTCTCTGAGCTTCTCTCGTTAGTCTGCAGACAAACAATTTATTACATCTGAGGTGAAAAGGTGTTCAAATCGGCAAAACGTAGATGGAAGTTTGAATAAAATCATCTCAATATACCAATGTCAATGCACAATTTAACCAACACCTCTCTAACTAACCTCTACAACTGGAAGCAAAGTTATTTGTGCAAACACCTCATCAGTTCTAGCTTCAGCCTGAAAGTTGACAAAGATGATCCAAGTATTAAAAAGCACTGTAACTGCAACAAAAGAGCAAGATAAGGAGAATCCACTTGACCAATCATTTATCTCCATCTCAGGAAATTGCTGGAAGGGCGAAACTGAAGTGATGCAGATAAGCAAAGGCTTACCTTCAGCTGAACGTTGACAACCTTGCAGAGGATTTTGTAAGGCAGGTTATAGGAGGGCATTTCCATTTTACCATCTTGTTCAGTGTATGCTTCCAGCTGCCATAAATAAGGGCGTCGACAAAACTCAATACTTTGAATCCTATTTAATTAAGTCTGCCAAACGAAGATATGCATGAATTGTGCTCGTATTATACAGTCCTGTTGTTTTCCTCATCTATAGCTGATTCAAAACAAGGTGAAATAGATTCGATTCCACTGAAACAACAGATGAGTTCAAGCCCACTCTACGAGGATAAAGGGCTTCAAGGAGCCACTGGAATGGACTGCTTATCCAATGGTGAAGTATTAAGAAATTACAAAGGCATTCATAAAAAGTAGAGAAAGAGGGATGTCAAAGGAAATAACCTGTTCAACGTGACCTTGGAGAAAGTAGAAAACCACCTCCCCGACCAGCGGAACGTACACAAGAGATCCCGCACAAGCACGCCACAGCTCAACGTACATGTCATCTGTGTTCCCTGAGACGATGAAATTATTCCGTTATCAACCAGACCAAACCGATAAGAGATTTTGAAATGATCGCTTCCATAATAAAATTATGATGAAATGAAATTCCTTGTCCAGCGAATTTAAAAGGAAAGGCGTTGAACATTAATGACCAACGTAGCGGTCAAAACATCATGACAGCGGAATGCAATGAACACATCAACGTAGGTACTCTAAAGTATCAAAGAAGGTATGCAAGTGCCACGTCACCTTGGCCATTGTTAGGAGGAAGCGAGCGATGGTTGATTAATCCCCCGGTTTGACCACCACCACCCCCGGTAGCTGATCTCTCCGCTTTGTTCCTCGATACACTGTTCTTTCCCATATCGCTCTTTCTCTTTCTGCAAAAATAACAGAACTCTTCTGACGTTTTCTCTAAGGACTCGGAATATTGAAAAATAACCTACCAGAACAAGAATGGATGATGATGAAGAGCGAGAGTAAAAGAGAAGTGTACGATACGTGTAGTCAGTTAAATCTATAAGAAGACAAAAGGAGACAGACCTCCCTGCAAAAATCAGGTGATCATAGTATATCAACCCCACAGAACATGCAACGTGACACTGATCAACTTTCCACTCACATCGAATAAACTCTGTCAGTCTCTTCTTTTATACAAGGTCGTTGGTTCTTTGAGAATGAAAAAAAGGACAATGTAAAAAGAAACGTAAGCTTCGTAATGATTGAAGTGCACTGGGAGGAGGGATGAGGTAGCGACGACGGTGCTCGTGTGCGTGCGTATGTTTTGCTCAGCGAAATCACCAATAACTCATCACCAGCTCTCTCTCTCTCTCTGTGGTGTCTCAGTTTTGTAGTAGGGTAAATAATGGCTAGAGCAAGGAGGTCACGGCAAGCGTCTCTTTATTAATTCGTTGGTTTTAGCTTCGGCGTCCGATTATTCCTATAGCGCTTTTCTTGTCTTCACAGTTCACAACAACAACCATGGAGCGCTCCGTCCCTGTCCTCTGTCCTTTCATTTTATATCTAAACATCGCTTTCCATGTCACCCCTCTTATATTTTCATATGGTCATGCCTCGGAGAGTTCAAGCGGTCTTGATGTTTGAAGCTTGTATTGTTTTCTTCCACATTTCTAAGTTTATGTTTCCATGAATCTATTGAACATTTTATTTATCAAAAGCAAATCTGGTGTTGATGTTATTTTTATATATACCGGGTAAATTCTTGGTGATTGTAAGTTTGTAACAATATATAAATTATGAAGTTTTGATATAATAACTTAAAATTATGAAATTTTGATAGGTAATCTTATCCTATTTAATAAAAATGTTGTTTTCAATAGATTTAAATGCAATGTTATTTGATACATTGATATAAATAATAAATTCAAAATTAAAAAAAAACTCAAGTGCTTATCATATTAATATTAGAAATTCACGATTACATCCTCCCACTTTTTTAATTATACGGGCGATTAAATTGGCGGAAGGGAAGTTTTGGCTGAGGAATCTTCAGCAATGGGTTCTGAATTTTGGAATTTTGTGATTATTTATCTTATTCATATCACTAAATAATATATCCTATATCTTAATCCAAACTGAAGCTAATTGGTCTCATTGTCTATGCAAGTGTAAGTAGATAAGGGACGGTAAAACAAGGCCAAAATGAAGTTTCTTCTATCCTATTCTGTGCGAAGACAAGAGATGCGAGCCTGACTTTGTTGTCTTTTGTGTCGTCTAGGAAAGATGATTGGACAAGGAATGAGCTGGACCCACCCGTCCAACTGGCAGTCTCTGTCATTGAATGTTAATGCTCGAGCTGACACTTGTGAGTTCCTTTTGTTTCGCATTTTGGGTTTTGTCGATCACAAGGTTTTGAACTTATTCTTTTAGCTCTTTATGTCCGTCGAGGAAGAGGAAAAGTGTACGTAGTCATTAAAATAATCAAAACGCCTTAACCAGCGATTGCTTAGGGGATCCAATCATCGTTCGTGTTTTTATGTTTTAAACAATGTTTTAAAAACCAGACCGGTAATTAAACCGGAGAAGTAACTGATTCAATAGTTATTGGTTCAACCAGAATTTAACCACGATCGAACCGGTGACTAATAAATATATAAATTTTTATTTTATATATTATATATATAAGATAATTTTTAAATATACTATTTAATTATTTATCTAATTGTAAACTTAACTTAAACCTTCAAACTTCAAAATATACAAGTTTTTTTTTAGTTCATTAACACAACACAAAATAAGATAATAAAGCTCACTAGTCATATTTTATCAAAAAGATAAAATAAAGATTACTAATTATAATACTCATTCAAGTTGAAATCATCAAAATCAAGGCATTTTAAATGAACCGGCCGGTTCTTTCTTTCACCGGTTCAGCAGTTTTTACCGGTCCGACCGTAACATGAACGGTTCAATCACTCACAAAAAATACGGGCTAAACCGGATCGTTTCATACTCCGGTTCACCGGTTTTTCGGTCCGACCGACCGGTTCGGTCCGGTTTTCAAAACACTGGTTTTAAATGACCCAAAACGTCCACGATATGAATGCGACGGGCTGTGATTGTCGGTGGACTGGCGTACAAGCTGATCGTATGTGCCATCCCGTACACTACAACAAAAAGAACCACAGACCTTCGTGGTTTTTACTTCAGACCAGTGCTCTTGGCATTTGCCTAGGTGCATTTCGTGTGTACTTTCCTAAAAAGACTTATCTCTTTCGTTATGATGCCGATTTAAATTTACATGATGATATGGTTTAGTTTTACAGTGAACAAAAACTTGTTAACTATAAATATCAATTTAATTATATTTTATTACTAACAATAATTACAAATAAGATAAAACTTCAATATAAATTTTTTTATAAATTTATTTATTTTAATCTCTTAGATAATATATCTATTAGTAAATTATTATATTTTACTAAAATAAACAATTTAATAATAATAAATTTATTTGTAAATTAATATTTATTTGTTAATATATTTTTAATTATTAAAAAAATTATTTGAAATTTATAGATTTTGGAGATATTTTAATTTTAAATTATATTTATGAAGCAATTATTAAATTCAAATTATTTTGAACTTCAAAATAATCATAAAAAATTAAATTAAATTATTCATAATTTTTATTAATAATTAACATTGAATAATCAAATAAAATACATTTCATTGATCATAAATTAGATTATAAAAAAACCACTTTTCATAGTTAAAAGTTATAAAAACTATAAAATATAAAATATAAAATATAAAAAAAACTCTAAAAAATATGATTTTTTTACTAAATTTAAAAACTAAAAAATTAAAAATTAAAGTGGAAAGAAACTGGCCCTAAATTTTTTTGTTAAATCTTAACTCAATCTTTCTTTTCAAATTTTCAAATAATTTTACATAAAATTATAAATGCATTACTCGCACCTATATTTAAATATTCCATTCACTCTCAACCAATGTTGCGAATTCCGTACTGCTACATAAAATTATAAATGCATTACTCGCACCTATATTTAAATATTCCATTCACTCTCAACCAATGTTGCGAATTCCGTACTGCTTAGTATCGGATTGGATTTTAGTACGATACTATACCGGTATCGGTTAATACCAAGTAACTTTTTGGGTAATTTTTTAAGTTTATGAAATAGTTTCTAAATGTTTTAAAAACTGCAAAATAGTGTATTGTCATATTGTACAGTTGTAATATATAGTTTATAAGTTTACATCAATTATATTTCCAAATATCATAATAATAAATAATAACCACAATTAATATGAAATAACAATATTTTTCAAATATTTCATATATAAATAATAACCACAATTAATATAAAAAAGACAGTTATCATCATACAAGTATAAAATTAAGAACAATACAAAATATTTGAAAGATTACAATTTTATCACATAATAAATAATAATTACATTAAAACATCAAATAAAAATAACAATAAGCATCCTTAACTTTCTAATTATTACAATTTACAATAAGAGTTCATGATAAGAAAACAACCAATTAGAAGTGAAATCTAAAACAAAATCATATATTATTTAATTTACTATTAATTAAATAAATTATTTACAATTTAATATATTAATTATTGATAAAAATTTGAAATTTTTTAATTTAATATTATATATTTAATTAATTAAAATTAATTATTAATATAATTGTAAATAACTTAATTTAAAATAATTTTGTAAAATTAATTATTATATTTTTAAAAATATAAATTATAAATAAATTTGATTTAATAATTAAAATATATTTAAAAATAAATATTAGTTTATAAATAATAAATTTAAATTATTTATTTTAAAAATAAAATAAATTTTATTAATACTTTATTAATAAATATTATATAAAAGATTAAAATAAATTTAATCAAAAAATTTATTTTAAAGTTTTATTTAATGTATAATTATTATGATGAGTAATAAAAATATTTATTTTATTTTAAAAATAAAATTTAAAAAATCAAAATAAAAATTGAAATAAATAGTTAATTAAAAAAAAATTTGAAAAGGAAGAGGGGGGACATCGAAGGGAAAACTTTTTAAAAATTTTGTTAAAAAATCCTTCTATTTTTTAAAATTTACGATATTGGCTGATATTTAGTGGGTATTTTAAATACCGACCGATATTGACCAGTATTTTTGAATATAATTCCCTATTGTTGGTACATAATTCAAATCTTTGCTCTCAACATGTAAGCGTTTAGTGTAATTCAAATAAAAATAAAAATGATATAATCAAATCAACTTTTTATTATTATTTATAAAAATAATGAAAAGAAAATTCAAGAAACCTCCATTCTCTAAAATAAATTCTCAAAAACTCCTTATTCAAAGCTCTTTATGATAGCATTTTCATAAAGTTTAAAACTCTCCTTAAACAAAAAATTGAATGAATTGCTCACTAAAATGAACAACATAAAATATTTTTATATATGCTTACAAGAATTTAATAATCAAGAAAGTTAAGAAACTACTATTTCCACTAAATCCTCTTACTTTGTAGGAAAGTTACACTTTTTTAGCACTAAAAGAAAAAGGTTTTTACGACGGAAAATACTGATGGAAAATAAAGCTTTTCCGTCGGGAAACAAATTTGGCGATGAAAATTACTGATAGAAAGAAACATAAGAAAAAAGTCCATTCGTAAATTAGCGACGGAAGCTTGTGTATCTATCGAAACCATTAGCGACAAAATTTTAGATTTATGTCGGTAAGTTAAAGAAAATTTACCAACAGATTTATAGAATTCCGTTGTTACTTTACGGACAGAATCTCATTATTCTGTCAGTGAATTTGCCAATGGTAAATCATATGTCTGTCGATAAAGTTACCGACAGGTATATATGTTTCCGTCGCTAAATTTACCGATGGAAACATTAACCATCGCTAAATTTTTACCAACGGAGTGATATATTTTGTCGATAACTTACGAATGGATTTATTTATTTCATCAGTAATTAGTGATGGAATAATTAGTGATGGAATAAATAAATCATTTAGTGATGGAATGGTATTTACCAATGGAAGTTACCATCCCATTGCTAATTAGTAATAAAATATTGTAGTTCCGTCCGGAAATTTAACTTTGATAAATTTCTACTCTCATTTCTCACTTCCTACCTGAGGTTTCTGCTTATGATTTTATGTTTTTTGTATATTTAATTTCTGTAAATAATGTAACATTAATTGATAAATGTTAGTAAATATTATCTTGATTGTTAATATATAAAAAATTAAAATGTACACGAATAAGTAATCATTGTAATTAACTGTAAGCTAAGAATTTATACAAAAAGTTAAGTGTAGCAAAACATCAAATACATTAACTTATATAGGTGGTGAAGGCGGATACTCTTACTGCTACAATGAGTTATTGTCCTTCCCTTTCAATTGATCCATCTCATTATGGGATTGGGCTATGTACTCAATCAATTGTTGCAATTTAGTTACTAGCCTCTCCATTGTGCTCTTAAGCTAGAGGACTCTCTTATTTGATGCAAACTGCCTACTAGTCTAGCTGTGGTGGATGTAGATAAATGTGAATAACATATGTTCACAAATGAACTTATGCCGAAAATCCTTCCACTGCGGTCCCTACTACCCACTGCATCAAGATACGCCTAATTCTTATCAACAGTTTCAGAGTTCTGAGACTGTCGTTCAATGCTTTCTTGTATTTGGTCATATCATTGTAATTGTTTATATTAATAAGTGATAATTTTTTAAGAATTAATATTATAGATTTTACATATATGAACTTGTTTACATCGGGCGTCGACGAAAGTCATATCATCATGCTTTTTGGTGTGAGTGTGCAAAAAGAGCTTATGTGGTGTACGTTTCCTACCCATAGACTTTTCTTGCATTAGAATAAATTTTTATAAGTGAACTAAAATTTACAAAAATTTTGACATAATTTTCTCTATTTTTGTGATAATTACTCCCCGTTAGACAAAAAAATTTAACCGACCAACACATTCATTAATGGCACCAAACATTTATAACATTATTATTCTCCGTAATGCACATATATTTTCATTTTAAATTTCATATGTCAAATTACATTGAAATCAAATTTCATACATAAAAGTACAAAAATCAAGATATAAGTGTAAAGTTTTGATACTTACAAGTTGAAGTGCATGCTCCTGGTGGGTCAAAGATCTTCTAGTGTGTACGGGTAGACTCTCTTTGTCTGTTCCTCTATGTCTGTTGGTAGAATTACGTTTTAAGATAGATATGTCTTAGGTGATGCCCAATACTACTGCCAACGATTCCATATTTCTTCAAATATATATGGTGATCGGACACCATTCTTATATATTGAAGTAAGAAAGTCTCTGTAACATATACGAGCTTGCCTCTCCCATACATTATAAATTACAACGTCAAATTTTGGATCCCAAAAAATTCTTTTTGAAAAAACAAAAAACATACTATAAGTACTTATAAACGACAATGTTTCTCTAATTAATGTATAAAATTAGATAAAATAAAAAAGATTAAAGAATTTTTTTTAACCTTAAACTCCTGATAATAAAAATTCTTTGTCGACTGAGATACATTTTTCCATATATAACCCTCAAGATCTATCATCTCCTTGAAATTAGATGAGATATTTCTTGAGCACGTTCCATAAGGAACCAACCTAATATATAAATTATTTTAGGTCATTTTCAAATTTAAACCTATAATTTCAATATAAACCTATGATGTTATCATGTTTTACAAAATTTTTAGAATTTTACTCACAAATTGTTGACAATTGTGATGTTCGTTCTTCCATCAGCTCCCTTAGCCTTAGGCTAAAGGTTGCCTCCTTCCGCAACGTTTACCCCTGATATCTCTATCGATATAGGGGTGGTGGATGGTGTAGGGCTAGTGGATGGTGTACCAAGGCTACTGGATGGTATAACAGCAGGTACAAAAGGTGATATCTCATCTTGATTTACAATAGCATCTGCAAAATGTGATCCTTCACTTGGAAATGCACTAGCTTCTCAAAATCGTTATAACTTAAACCTTGGCTCCATCATATCTTGTTTTCTCTTTGGTGACATTTTTAACTTCCAATTCACATTTTATTGAATTTTCTAGTAATAGAACAATATAAATTCAGTATATAACAATATATTGTTGATGCAATGATAGATTTATTCATATAATATTCTATCACAAACACAAATTAATCACTATCAACACTTAATCGTAAATCAAAATCATCATCTTCTTTTTCTAAAAAATTAGAATCAAACTCAGGCTCCTCTTCAGATCTCTCGCCCTCCTCATCATTTCCAGATGAAATTTCAACATATTAATTATTTGGATCGCTCAAAGGTTCATTCTCTTCATATGTTACACATTTATTTATTTCATAAACATCTTCCTGAAATGCTTCACTTTCAGTTATCTTATTTTATTCTTTTCCATGTAATTCAAAAACATCTCTAGGTTTTGCTTTGCATATGGCCAACTAATCTAATTTATCTCATCATAAGCTAGTAAAAGGGACATAATACCCCTAGATCGCTTGCATCACCAACATGAAAGGTTCAAATTGTCTAAATCTTCTTTGTTGGTTAGTTTCAACTAGATTTTATCGACTGTGTATTTGTGTTCTAACATTAGGAGTTGGATCAAACCATTCACACTTAAATATCACATTCCATTTTATTGGCAATGCAAGGTACTCAATTTCAAGTATCTAAATAATTTTACTATAGTAATCTGTCAATTCTCCTTTTATGCAAACTCCATTATTTACTTTTTCCATACTATAACTATGATATTATATATGAAATTTGTATCCATTAACAAAATACACTGGATGCGATTTAACAGTTTGCAAAAGTCCTTTCTCAAGATCACATGTGAGCTTGTTCTCTATTAGATTTTATGATACATACACAAATTTTTTTTATCATTTTAAATAGTATAATGTCATTTAATCACTTTGATTTGATAATTCAACCATTTCAATTATTACAAGTGAAACTTACATATTTCTTGAACCATCAAAGAAAGTGTCTTTTAACTTCTTTATTGATATCATCCTGTGTTGTTTCAGGCATTAGCTCGCGTAACCATCGCTTGTATAATCTAAAAATATTATTGTGTATTTTAGTTGTGAACAACAGTAACTTTGAAAACTCAAATAATCTATTTCAAAATCAACTTAAACTGATTGCATGAAAAGTTGAACATCTTGTCAATTCAATAAATGTAACCATGTGCAACCGCTATTTCTTCTTTTGTTAACATTCTTCTTATTGAACGTCATATGTTCGTCTTGGATATGTGAAAAATGAATAAGTTACCATCAACATCACCCGTTTCTCCCCCATCATCATTACGAGGAACTCTTCTTTCTCTTGTGTGCATGTGCAGCTTAAAATAATGTGAACAAAATATACTTGCTTCCTCTACTAAACAAGCATTACACATCGAACCTTTAACACTAGCTTTGTTTTTGACGTTTTTCTTCAAGCGATGCAAATACCTACATTACAAATAGGTTATTACAATTTTATGATTAAAACATTCTATAACTTCTATTTAAATATTAACTATAATTACCTCTCAAATGGATAAATCCATTGATATTAAACCAGGTCAGCAAGTTTAGCCTCATGTGCTAAGTGTACAGGTAGATGCTCCATATAGTTAAAAAGCCTTGTGGGGGGAAGGAATTCCTTCCAATTTGCACAAGATAACTGAAATTTTTCTTTCTAGTTTTTCCATTTCATCCACCTTTATTTTAGATGATGTTAAGCTTTTGAAAAAAAAAACTTAATTCTGTTACAGCTACTTAAACCTTATTCAGTAGCAACTCCTGAAATGCAATTGGAATTAGCCTTTGCATAAACACATGGCAATCATGACTTTTCATCTCAAATAATTTTTACTTCCTCATGTTCACACACCTTACTAAGTTCGAAACATAACCACCGAGAAACTTTAGACTTTTTAACCATTCACACAAAATTTCCTTTTGTTTTTTGTACAAAGTGTAATATACTTTTAGATATTTATTGGTTCGAAGATCTTTATCTACTCATTCCTTCTATTAAAGAGTTTCAAATCAACTCGTGATTTTACATTGTCCTTTGTCCTCCCTTCAATGTTCATTTTGGTATTGAACAAATTGTCAAATATTTTTTTAATATGTATCACATCTAGATTATGATGTATCAAATTACTTTTCCAATATGAAAAATCTCAAAAGATACTTGGTTTTCTCCAATCGAAGTTTATACTAATGCTTTTTTAGCTTCAAGTTCTATAACTTTCAAAAACCCTAATTGATCAATCTTCTTTAATATCTCTTCACCGGCTTTGTGAGTGGGATGAGGTGTTTGTACTATCTTATTTTTAATAAAATTTTGTTTATTGCATCTAAATGAATGATCTGGAGGAAAAAAATTTCTTGTGAATGTCAAACCAAGATGTTTAGCCTTGTTAAGAAGATAAAAAGCACCAAAATCATTGCTACAATAAGGACAAGTGTTGGACCCCACACCCTACCCGTAGGTGTTTGGGGGTTATACCCCGACGTGTGTTTGCGGGTTATACCACAGCATCCAACCTTAATCAGTATTGTCCTATTTGGGAATCGAACTCGTGACCCCTCAAGGTTTTGTTGTTTCTAAGAACACGCCTCTCACCATTGAGCCACATCAAGGTTTTGTTGTTTCTAAGAACACGCCTCTCACCATTGAGCCAAATTGGCTCAATGGTGAGAGGCGTG
>JAOSBN010000004.1:9585571-9597611 GCA_027563595.1 Erythroxylum suave | reverse complement strand
ATTTATAATTTTAAATTTATATGACTAGTAATATTTTTTAATTATTTATACAACAATTAATAGTTTATTAAATCAATAGGCTTTTTAGTCATTTTATCTTTTTTTAGCAACTACAACCGCATTTGCCAAATACCTATTTTCACATTTCAGCAGTTACCAAAATAGCAATCCCAAACACATAAGTACTTATTGAAAATAAGTACTTATTATTTCAGCAGGTTGATTTTAGCGGGTTGTCAACCGCTACTGCTCCCCCAAACTAAGCCTAAGAGTAGCAAAACATCAAATACATTCACTATCCATCTAAACTATATAGGTAGTGAAGGCAGATGCTCTGACTGCTACGATGAGGTCTTGTCCCTCCCCTTCAATTAATCCATCTCATTATAAAGTTGGTCTATGTACATCATCAATTGTTGCAGCTGAGTTGCCAACCTCTCTACTATGCTCTCAAGCTGAATGACTCTTTTAGTTCATACAGGCCACCTACTAGATGCAGCTGTAGTGGATGTGGAAGATTGTGAATAGCATGTATTTGTAAATGAACCTAAGCCGAAAATCCTTTCACAACGACCCTTAGCACCCACTGCATCAAGATATGCTTGACTCTCATCAAAATTTCAGAGTTCTGAAACTTTCATTCAATACTATCTTGTATTTAGTTCTATAATTATAATTGTTTATGTTAATAAGTGATACTTTAAGGATTAATATTCAAGTATAGATTTTATATACATAAAGTTGTCTGCATCGGGAATTAACGAAGGTCACATGCTTCTTGATGTGAGAGTGCAAAAAGAGCTGGCGTGGTGTTGACTTCCTATCCATAGACTTTTCTTGCATTAGAATAAATTGTTATAAGTAAACTACAATTTACAAAAAATTTCGATAGAATTTTCACTATTTTATGATATTTACCCCCTGTTAGACAAAAAAATTTAATTCAACAATATAGACATTTATAACATTATTATTCTTTACAATACACATAGATTTTCAATTTAAATTCCACACATCAAATTACATTGAAATTAAATTTCATATATCAAGGTACAAAAATCAGAATATAAGTGTAAAGTTTTGATACTTACAAGTTGAAGTGGTCCTCCATGTTTATTGGCAAAATTGCACTCTGAAATGAATATTGGCTCGAGTGATGCCCAATATTGTTGCCAACGACTCTATATTTCTTCATATTTATATGGTGGTCGTATACCATTCTTGTGTATTGAAGCAAGAAAGTCTCTATAACGTGTATGAGCTTGCCGCTCCCATACATTATAAATTACCGCATCAAATTTTGGATCCTAAAAAAATCTTTCTGAAAAAAGAATAACATATTATAAGTACTTATAGACGAAAATATTTATCTAATTAATGATATATTTTGTGTGCCTCAAACTCCTCATATTAAAAATCCATTGTCACCTAAGAGACATTATTCCATATATAACCCTCAAGATCTATCCTCTCCTTGAACTTGGATGAAATATTTCTTGAGCATGTTCCAGACAGAACCAACCTAATATATAAGTTATTTTAGATTATTTTCAAATTAAAAACTATAACTTAAACTTATGATGTTATCATATATTACAAAATTTTTAGAAGTTTACTTACAAATTGTTAACAATTATGATGGACGTTCTTCCATCAACTCCCTTAGCTCTAGGTTGGAGGTTGTCTCCTTTATCCGCAACATTTAACCGTTATATCTCTGTTGGTATAGGACTGGTGGATGGTGTAGTGGGATTGCTGGATGGTATAGAAACAGGTACAAAAGGTGATGTCTCATCTTGATGTGCAATAGCATATATAGAATGTGATGCTTAACTTGGAAATGCACTGGCTTCTCCAAATCGTGGTAACCTGAACCTTGGCCACATCATATCCTTTTTTCTCTTTATATTTTAAACCTGAAATTCACATTTTATTGGATTTTCCAATAATAGAACAATATAAATTCAATATATAATGATCAATTTTTTTTGATGTGGTGTAAGTTTTAATTGATTAATCTCAATAATCCGCCAATGCACGGGTTGTTTGCATAGTACGTAAGGTGTCGATCCCACAAAGAAGGATAATCTAATTCTAAGATCTCAGGCCAAAAATAAATCGCAGAAATTCAAAATATAACAAAACTAAAACAGGAATTCAATTAAATCAATTCAAGAATCAATCATGAAAATATTAACAATTTAGCAATTGCAACGTATAGTTAAGAATCAACATAAGGAATACCAATTGAGAAAAAGGGAAGTTTGCCTATCTTTAATGCTAATTAAATCGATTATGAATTACTGGATTATTAGTTCTAGACGATCTTAGGGTTGATTACTCTCTCTGGAGTTATAACCATTAACCTTAATTTATAAACCCTAATCATATTATTGAAGCTATAATTTCTCAATTAACATCCTATCCAAAACCCTAATTAGATATGAAGTTGTCTAATAAACTATCGAAAATCTATGCAAAATCTCTCTTCACTCAATTTACTGGTTTGATATAATTCTTTTTCTATTAAATCTCTTAACTCTCGCTAGCCCAATTTAATTATTTTTTACTTGATTCATCTTGTCAGTTTATCACCGAATTATGCAATTATAGAAATTAAATCATAATAAATCCAGTAAAACGTAAACAATCAATTTTCATTAAATCAAATATAAAACCCCAAAGGTGAGTTTAGAATATCATCAACATCCAAAAATCCTATCATCAACTATTATTCCAATTATATACAATAATAAAATTGAAAATAACAGGAAATAGGAAATTGAATAGACGATGGAAGCGGTGACGTTAAGAAACTTTTGATCTAGGAAATACGTCGAGTCAGCTTTTTCTCCTCTTCTATCTTCCTTCTTCTCTTTCTCTATCTCTCGATAATTCTCTCTAGGGTTTCTATGAAAGTGTCTGGTACAAAAGCTCCTTCTTCTTCTTAGTCTTATTCTTAAAATACCTTTTGTGTTCTAACTAGCCCTAGGGTTTTTTGAGGTCCAAAAGGTTTGAAAAATCCCTCAAAACTTGACATTTTTGAGTGTCTGTGCGTTTGCTTGACACAGGCCATGATCATGGGCCACATCTTGAGCTTCTATCATGATTGTGGCATGGATAACTCCAATGCTTCTGTCACGATTGTGGCCTTTTATGCCGTGATCGTAGGCCCTTGTTTCGGCCTTGGTGTCTCCAAAACTTCTCCGTTCTTCGATGTTGACCCTGAAACACTAGCAAACACATCAAGGTGCCTCAAAAATATAATATTTAGGTGCAAAAGCCTGAACTAACCCATAAAACATAAATAATTAACAAACTAACACAATTCTAACTAAAACACATACTAAATGATCAAATTAATGGCTAAACACATACCAAACTATGCCTTAAAATATGATGCAATTTACAATTATCATATAACAATATATTGTTGATGCAATAATAGATTTATTCATCTAATATTCTATTACAAACACAAATTAATCATGATCAGCATTTAATTGTAATTCAAAATCAAAATCATCATCTTCTTTTTCTGAAGAATTATAATCAAACTTAGGCTCCTCTGTAAATCTTTGACCCTCCTTATCCTCTCTAGATGAAATTTCAACATATTCATTATTTTGATCGTTTAAAGGTTCATTCTCGTCATATGCTACACATGCATTTATTTCATAAACATCTTCCTAAAATGCTTCACTTCCAATTCTCTTATTTTCCCCTTTTTTATGTAATTCAAAAACACCTCTAGGTTTTACTTTGCATATGGCTAACCAATCTGATTTATAATCGTTGTAAGTTGGGAAAAGGGGCATAATACACCTAGATCGCTTGCATCGCCAGCATAGATGGTTCAAATTGTCTAATTCTTCTTCACTAATTGATTTCAACTAGATTATATCGACTATGCACTTTTGTTCCAACATTAGGAGTTAGATCAAACCATTCATACTTAAATATCACACTGCATTTTATTGGCAATGCAAGGTACTCAATTTTAGGTATCTCATTAATTTACAAAAGTAATCCTTCAATTTTTCCTATATTCAAACCCCACTATTTACTGTTGCCATGCTATGACCATGATATTTTATATAAAATTTGTATCCCTTAACAAAATACACCAGATATGATTTGACAGTTCGCAAAGGTCCTTTTGTAAGATCACATATGAACTTGTTCTCTATTGGATTTTCTTAGGCCTACACAAAAAACAATTTATCATATTAAATAGTATACTGTCATCTAATCACTTTGATTTGATAATTCAACCATTTCAATTATTACAAGTGAAACTTACATATTTCTGGAAATATCAAAGAAAGTGTCTTTTAACTTCTTTATTGATATCATCCTATGTTGTTTTAGGCATTAGCTCACGTAACTATCACTCGTATAATCTAGAAGCATTATTATGTATTTTATTATAAACAACAATAACTTCAGAAACCCAAATAGTATATTTCAAAATAGCTTAAACTTACCACATGAAAGTTTGAATCTCTTGACAATTTAATAAAATGTAACTATCGACAGCCTCTATTTCTTCTGCTATTAACATTCTTCTTATTGAACATTCATATGTTCATCCTGGATATGTGAAAATGGATAAGTTGCTATCAACATCACCCGTTTCTCCCCATCATCATTATGAGGAAATTTTCTTTCTCTTGTGTGCACATGCAACTCAAAATAATGTGAACAAAATGTATTTGCTTCCTCCACTAAATAAGCATTACATATTGAACCTTCAACTCTAGCATTGTTTTTGACGCTTTTGTTCAAGTGATGCAAATACCGATATTACAAATAGGATTAGTACAATTCTGTGATTAAAACATATTATAACTTTTTTAAAATATTAACAATAATTACCTCTCAAACGAATACATCCGTTGATGTTGATACAAACCAACAAGTTTAGCATCATATGCCAAATGTAAGGGTAGATGCTCCCTATTGTTAAAGAAGCTTGGAGGGAAAATCCCTTCCAATTTGCACAAGATAACTGGAATTTTCCTTTGTAGTTTTTCCATTTCAACCAACTTTATTTCAGATGATGTTAGGCTTTTGGAAAATAAACTGAATTCTGTTATAGCTACCTAAACCTTATTTGATAGCAACTCCAAAAATGCACTTGGAATTAGCCTTTGCATAAACATATGACAATCATGACTTTTTATCCCAAATAATTTGTACTTCCTCATGTCCGCACACCTTCCTAAGTTTGAAACATAACCGTCAGGAAACTTTAAACTTTTCAATCATTCATACAAAATTTCCTTTTATTTTTTGTCCAAAGTATAACTTGCTTTTAGATATTTACAAATGCAAAGATCTAACTCATTCCTTCTACCAAAAAGTTTCAAATTAACTCATGATTTTGCATTGTCCTTTGCCCTCGCTTCAATGTTCATTATGGTGTTGAACAAATTGTCAAAAATATTTTTTTCAATATACATCACATTTAGGTTATGCCATATCAAATTACTTTTCCAATATGGCAAATCCCAAAAGATACTTTGTTTTCTCCGACCAAATTTTTTACTAATGCTTTTATTAACTTCTTCGGCTTCAAATTCTGTAACTTTCAGCAACTATAATTCATCAATCTTCTGCAAATTACTTTTCTAGCTATCTTCACTAGCTTTGTGAGGGGGAGGAGGTATTTGTACTATCCTATTCTTAATGAACTTTTTTTATTTACGTCTAAATGGATGATTTGAAGGAAAAAATTCCTATGGTTATTAAATCAAGATGTTTTGGCCTTGTTAAGAAGATAAAACGCATCAAAATTATTACTACAGTAAGAACATATTAATTTATCTGTTGTGCTCCATCTAGACAACATAGCATACGTAGGGAAATCACTAATAATCTACATCAAAGATGCTCTCAAGACAAAATTTGGTTTAAGAGATACGTCATATGTCTCCATACCAAATTCCTAAAGATGATACAATTCAGAGACCAATGGTTGCAAGAATCCATTAATTTTATGCTTTAGATTCGTAGGCCCTAGCACAATCACTGTCAATAACATATATACCTCATTCATACACACTCATGGAGGCAAATTATAAGGAGTGGTTATGATTGGCCATGATGAATATTGTTGGTCGGATTGACCAAAACGTTGGAATCCGTCTATCGACAATCTTAACCTAACATTTCAACTTTCAGCTACAAACTCAAAATGGGTGTTATTGAAATGTTTCCATGCGAGTGTATCCAATGGATGGATTATTATTCCATCTAACTATTCATATTCATTATGCCATCTCATTTGAGTTGGAGTAATATCAGAGGCATATAGTCTTTAAAATCTCGAAGTTAGTAAGAAATAATACATCCACTTCTAGGGTACTAATTGCTGTTTTGTATAACGCTTTCTAGGTTTGAACTTAGATTGACCAGAAAATTTTCACACTTGTAATTCCACATCATCTCCCCAAAAAGACATACATCAAAAATTGCACCATCAATTTTTTCAACTGGCAAACGAAGACCCTTAATAAGTTTCTTCATATTGTAGAAATTATCAACCATTGTATGATCAGGAGGCAATGATTCATTATACCAAGCAAGAAGTTTTTCCAAACTTCAATAAAAAATATGCCCTTCAGACTTTATATTCAATATTCGAGTAATTGAAAATAATTGAGTCATGGTCTCCTAATTTGTCCATAATTCTTGGACAATTGATTTTAGCAAGTCAAAAAACTTTTTTGCATGGGGTTTGGTTTTTCTTCAAAATTTTCTATATTTGACTGAAAGTTATAACTGGATATAACCTAAACCATTTAGGTGTAAAGGTTTTCAATTGTACCTACATTATTTGTTAAAAATCCAGTCTGCCCTTCAAACCCATCCACATTTATTAACAAGTTTTCTTCATTACCGCTTGAAGTGCTGCAAATTAATGGCTCCTATGTTGTGTCCACTTAAAATAATTTGAAAAAAACCATTTTCTTAACAAATAGAGATTCACTTCATTAATAGGAAGAAAATGAATATGTTTGCACTTTTTACATGGACATCTGATCTTTGGACCATCCATATATGTAGGTTAAGAACATGCATAGTGAATAAAAGCTTCAACTCCCTCAACAAACTCAGGATTAATGAAACCATTGAGAGTTAATTGTCTATACATCTAAGATATATCAACATTACTCATTTCTGCAAAAATATTATTCAAAAAAGTGATTTCATAGTTAATCCTTCATTTCCCCTAAGTTTACAAAACATTTAATCTTTACTTTACAAAACATCCCCAAAGTTCCTACAAGTCTCTGACCATTTCCCATCCAAATTGAAGCCAACCTATCCCACCATACGAGTTCAAAATTATATAAACTGAATATATGTGAGTATCAATCAAACAAAACAATATGTAAAACAAGTACTATAGTAGGTGACATTGTTTACACATGTGAATCGACAAAGCAACTTCTTGCTATGACTCCTAGGCTCATGGAATTTTCACCGATAAGCATCATGAGAGTTGCATCACGAGCTTCCAGCCTATATACCATCCTAAAGGTTTTTTATACCTCAAATCATCCATAATTATACAAACTCATTCAACATGCAGTAAATATTTTTTTATTTCATACATCTAGCCATAAATCATCGTAATAATATTCCAAACAATAACATACAAAACCAAGATAACTATGTTTGCATTAAGCACCTATAAGTTAATTTTCAAATTTTGATTTTAAACAAGCATTATAGTATGTGGCATTGTTACACCATATGAATCATGAAAGCAAGTTCTCATTATAACTCATAGGCTTGTGTAATTTTTTAACAATAAGCCCTATGGGAGCTGCATCATAGGTTTCCAGCTTATAAGTCATCCTAGGGGTTTATTATGCCTCAAATCATCCAGAATTATACAAACTCATTTGACTTGCAATAAATACTTATGTAATTCATACATCTAGGCGTCAATCATTCTATCAATATTCCAAAACAACAACATACAAAACCAAGATAACTATGTTTGCATTAATCACCTACAAGTTGATTTCCAAAGTTTGATTTTAAATAAGAACTATGGTACGCGGCATTGCTACACCATATGAATCCAGAAAGCAACTTCTCGCTATGACTCCTAAGCTCGTGGAATTTTTCACCAATAAGCCTTATAGGAGTCGCATCATGGGTTTCTAGCCTATATACTATCCTAGGAGTTTATTTTATAAAGAATTGATATGTCAGTTATGTGAATTTCTTATGTTAATGCTAAGTTTGAATTAATCACCTACAAGTTCAATTCTTTATGTTTCAATTTAAACAATGCCTACACATAAATATGTAGACTATTAAACCCCAACCTAAAATCATTGTTATAGGTAAAATTGCAACAAAAAAAAAACAAAATCGATCACGTTGTAACTATTACTTAGTTGAATGACTTACCTTGATCGACAGACAATTGCAAACTATAAAAAAGACAAATGAGGTTGTACAATTATCGATGCTCTTTAACCCAAAACACGGCCTGCAAGAAATACAATATTAATCCCTGTTAATGAGTGTATTATGTCATTTTGATAGCTTATTTTGTTGAACTCTGAAATATAGTTCAACCTTAATCCCTATTAATGACTATCAATTTCATTGGTGACATCTACATTAGTCTACTTATAGATATTTTTACATAGTAATAGGGACAAATGTGAATACATTCTAAAGAAATTCAAGTGTAAATACAAACTCACATATGAATGGGATGTGATATCTTTGAAATTTTATAATGTTCTATTCAAGAACTAAAAGACTGAGGAGCTTAGTCACCTTGCCAATACTATGAAGAAACTTCTCCATATAGATTCAATGATAACAATGGTGTAATACCTTAGATCCCTAGCTAGATGTTATAGTGAGCTAATAGTCCAAGAGGAACCCTCTCTAGATAACACTTCCCAAGCTTAGTTGACCAACGCTAAAAAAAGTAGAAGAGGGATATGAAGAAGACTCTCAAACCATTAACTTGGGACTACTTAAGTGACTTAAAAAGTGAAAAATGGAAAGAAGTAACTTATATCTGCTTCATAGAAAAAAAATGATGATGAGGTACTTTCAAGCTCCAACTATGATAGCAATGTGGAAGTGAATTATGATTAACTATATAAGAGTATAGAAAGCATAAGCAAGAAAAGAAAGAAATTATCTTCCAAAGTTAATGAAACTTAAAACTTCTGGATGAATGAAGACAATGAAGAAAGAGGTTAATACTTTTAAGGAACTAATTGTCGAAATTTATTAGGAGAAATGAAAATTCAGAAAGCATGATGGTAGCTCAAATATTTCCAGTAATAAATATGAGATCAAGTATACTTAGAGAAGTGCGCTTGACACACTAAGACTATTTTTTAAAGAACAATACATACATAGTAAACAACCTTTACCTAAGATAGTAAGTGAGTATGGTACGTCTTTTTCTGAATATTCACAGCCTTTACCTAAGATAGTAAGTGAGCATGGTACGTCTTCACCTGAATATTCACATGATAGGCTAAAAAATAAGTTATATGCATTCATATATGGCTCCTAATCTAGCACTTAAAGTCAATTATCATTAACTCATGGCTCATACATATAATACGTCACATGATACATCATTTTTGCGGCAACCTTGGACATATTGATAAAAAAATTGCTTCCTCAAAACAAAGAATGGTAAGAAATCCTTTAAAAATGTGATTTTAAAAAAAAGAAACTAACAATCAAGGACCCAAGTTCATTTGGACACCAAAAACACATTGATTACTCTATTTTATAGGTCTCTCAGAAAAAGAAAAAATGATACAAATAATGGATGCTCAAGGCATATAATTGATGATGTATCCTAATTCATGACTCGTAGAGACAAAGATAGAGGATTTTTCATATTTGGAGACAATGCCAAGGGTAAAATATTTGACATTGAGAAAGTAAGGAAGATCATAATACAATTGACAATTTGTTTTTAGTAGAGTAATTAAAGTATAATTTATTAAGTATAAGTCAACTATGTGATAAACATTATAAAGTTTATTTTGAAGGAAAATAATCCATTATTTCTAGTACCATTGAGAACATCATTACATTTTTATGTAAGAAAGAAGGCAACACTTATATAATTGATCTTAATGATCTCTCTCACTAATTATGAAGTGTTTATGTCTATAAGTGAGATGCTTATATTTGGCATAAAAGGCTTGGACATGCAAGCATGGAACTTACCTAAACTCCAAACAACTCGTGAATAGAATTTCAAGAGTCAAGTTTGTAAAAAAAAAGGAAGTAAGTGGTGGTTTCCAAATGAGCAAACAAATCAAGAGCTTATGTAACAGGAAAAAGTCAATAAACTTACTTAGACTTTTTCAATTACTTCACACAGATCTGTTTGTCCATGCTAAAGTTTTTATTCAAGTGGAAAATGTTATGCAAATTTTATAGTACTATTTTAAGTTAAAAAAGATGAATGCTTTGGTGAATTTATTAAGTTTCACAAAAGATTTCGCAATGAAAAGGAACCATCTATTGCATTACTTAAGGGTGATTATGGTACGAAATTTGACAATAAGAAGTTTGAATTTTTATAAAGAGAATGATATCTTTTAACTAAAAATTTAAGTGCTAGAATCCTTTAAAAAATGGAGTTAATAAAAAGGAAAATGGGACATTTCAGTACATAGATAGAATATAATAAATAAATTTGTAATAGCCTAGACCACCTCCCATAGATATTGTCCGCTTTGGACTTTGAGCCCAGCCCAAACCATCATGGTTTTGCTCCTCCTAGCCTAACTAGGAAAACGCGTCATATGGGGGAGAGATATCCATACCTTTCTAAGGCATATTTCGTTCTCCTCTCCAATCGATGTAGGATTTCACACTATCCATCCCATTAGGGCCCAGCCTAGCTGGCACAACAGGTTGGGAACTGGCTCTGATACTATTGTAACAGCCCAGACTACCCTCCCATAGATATTGTGGGCTTTGGGCTTTAGACCCAGCCCAAATCTTCACGGTTTTGTTCTTCCTAGCCCAGTTAGGAAAACGCATCTATAGGGGAGAGGCTTCCATACTCTTATAAGGCGTACTTCGTTTCCCTCTCCAGGCAATATGGGATCTCACAGTATTCACCCCTCTTAGGGCCCAGCCTAGCTGGCATACCGAGTCGAGAACCTGGCTTTGATACCATTACAACAACCCAAACTACCCCCCATAGATATTGTCCGCTTTAGGCTTTGGGCCCAGCCCAAATCTTCACGGTTTTGTTCTTCCTAGCCTAGTTAGGAAAATGCGTCTACAGGGGAGAGGTTTCCATACCCTTATAAGGCGTATTTCGTTTCCCTCTCCATGCGATATGGGATCTCATAGTATCCACCCCTCTTAGGACCCAACCTAGCTGGCATACCGAGTCGGGAACCTGGCTTTGATACCATTATAACAGCCCAGACTACCATCCCATAGATATGGTCTGCTTTGGACTTTGGGCCTAGCCCAAACCCTCACGGTTTTTCTTTTCCTAGCCTAGTTAGGAAAACGCGTCTTATGGGGAGACCTAGTCTCCTTTCCTTCCTAGGAGCTCGAGTACTGGCTCTAATACCATTGTAACAGCCCAGACCACCCTCCTATAGATATTGTCCACTTTAGGCTTTGGGCCCAGTCCAAACCCTCAAAGTTTTGCTCTTCCTAGCCCAGCTAGGAAAACGCATCTTATAGTGGAGAGGTATCCATACCCTTATAAGGCATACTTTTGGTGATGTTGTCGCCTGCAACCAAATATAAAAGAAATCACTTCCTTTAAACAAATTAATGTAGTAGCGGTAAGCGGATATCGTTCCCATGAGAAATTTTTAACGGTAGAGGTTAGCGACAAATAATGAAAATAAAAAAAGGGGGTTTGTCCAAACACGGCAATATCAATAAAAATCACAAGGAAAAATCGTGAATCTAAATAATAATTAAATCTGAAAATTCAAGAGTAAAAATACCTTGGTTTCGGGTCTCCGATGTTACCATGCTATTATGG
>JAOSBN010000004.1:9572916-9585471 GCA_027563595.1 Erythroxylum suave | reverse complement strand
TACAAATCTATTCAACTCCCAAAATTATCAAAATCCGTCAATTCTTTCCTCATCATTTTCCTTTAAGTATAAATACAATTATACCTAAACATATACATAATAACACTTATTTCTTTTTACTTATTATTTCTAATTTCTACTTAAAAATCGGGGTTCGACATTTGGATCAATGGTGAGAGGCATGTTCTTAGAAACAACAAAACCTTGAGGGATCGCGAGTTCGATTCCCAAAGAGGACAATACTGATTAAGGTTGGATGCCGTTGTATAACACACAAACACACGCCGGGATATAACCCCCAAGCACCTACGGGTGGGATGTGGGGTCCAACATTAAAAGTGGCTCAATGGTGAGAGGCGTGTTCTTAGAAACAACAAAACCTTGAGGGGTCGTGAGTTCGATTCCCAAAGAGGACAATACTGATTAAGGTTGGATGCCGTGGTATAACCCACAAACACACGCCGGGGTATAACCCCCAAACACCTACGGGTGGGGTGTGGGGTCCAACATTATTTGGCTCAATGGTGAGAGGTGTGTTCTTAGAAACAACAAAACCTTGAGGGGTCACGAGTTCGATTCCCAAAGAGGACAATACTGATTAAGGTTGGATGCTGTGGTATAACCCGCAAACACACGCCGGGGTATAACCCCTAAACACCTACGGGTGGGGCGTGGGGTCCAACAACAAGTCAATTTCTTTGTTGTGCTCCATCCAAACAACATATCATACTCAGGGAAATCACTAATAGTTCACATCAAAGCTACTCTTAATAAAATATTTTGTTTAACAGATATATCATATGTCTGCCCGCCAAATTCCCAAAGATGACACAATTCAGAGACCAATGATCATAGGAAAACATCAATTTTAAGCTTTAAATTCGTAGACCCTAGTACAATCACTATCACGAACATTTATGCCTTATTCATACACATCCATGGATGCAAATTATAAGTAATTATGATTGGCTATGATGAATATTGTTGGCTGGATTGATCAAAAGGTTGGAATCCGTCTGTCGCCAATCCTAACATAACTTTCGACTTTTAGCTGCAAACTCAAAATGGTTGTTATTGAAATGTTTTCATGCTAATGCATTCGAAAGATGACTTATTATTCCATCTTCTTGTTCATGTTCATTATGTCATCTTATGTGAGATGCAGTAACATTAGAGGCATATAGTCTTTGAAGTCTCGGAGTTAGCGGGAAATAATACATCTACTTCTAGGGTACTAATTTCTGTTTCATATAATGCTTTTTAGGTTTGAACCTAGATTGACCACAAAATTTGCACTTTTGTTGTAACATCCCATTATCCCGTAATAAGGGTTAGAACCTTAGGATACTGTATATGAGAGATTACTGAGAATTTAGGATGTGCATTTCATGCTCAAGCATAATATAGCATACATATACATGTGAATATTAATGATTGCACACAGTAAAATGATTGTACATATATTCGTTGACAATTTTCTGAGTATAATTGATTTATAAATTTTATTTTTTATATGAATTGTGGTTTATGTGTATTAAAAAATTGCATTGGTGTGTATTAGTATTGATTTAGAATTTTTGGCAAAATTTAGGAAATTTATGAAATTTTGGGTATTTTTGGACCAGACAAATGCCAAGTGGCAAGAAAATTGATGAATGGTAGTAGAACTAAGAGTTGAATGACAATAGAATTTTTGATAAATGGCCTTAGGAATTATTGACAAGGGTCATTGAAAATTGGGAGACAATTGGAGTTAAATGGACTAGTTAAATAAAAGAACCTAGTGTAAACCTATAGAAATTGGACATGTGGCAAATGACAAATGTCATTTGCCAAACCATGTCTTTAACCTATGATTCATTTAACTTTGAAGACCATTAAATGGTTTTATATCTTGCTTTTTCTTCATCTGTTCGTAATCTTCATCATCTTCTTGATTCTTCTTTTTTCCTTCTTGATTTTGCTTAACCCATCTTCATCCACATTACACCTTGTTTTTAACTATCTTTCGCTACTTCCACCTTGTTGCCTTCTTCCTCTTGTCTCTAAAGCCTAACCTAATCCACCTTAGAAAGTTGATGATTGTGAGCATGGAGGAATAGGAGTATGGAGGAATAGGGTTTCTTCGTGATTTTGAAGAAGCTTAAGAGTAAAGTAAATAAGTTATGCTTTGATATATATGGGTAATGTTAAATGAAATGAATATGATGAGTAATTTGAGACTGATGATTATGATCATGAAATTGATTCTTTTTTGTTAACGTGACAGTAACAATAATAAAGAAATTATGTTTTATTTATTGTGGGTTGATGTATACATGAGTTGTTTTAGTAAGAAGCAATTATGATAATAAAAATTTAAGAGATGAATGATTATGAACAATGGAGTTTGAAATACGATGATATGTGGATGAAGAGGTAGATGGAGTTATGTCTTATTTTTGTGTTATAAGGAATGACAAATTATGAGTTTTGAGTTAAGAAAATGGTGTATTTTAGTGTCTTGAAATGAGATGAATTAAAGTGATAATTGGGGTTAAAATGAAGGTGCTCACTATGTAAAATGAGTCATGTATCCCCAACGGATAAGGGACAGTATTAATGAGCTCGGTATCTACAATGGATATGGGACAGTGAAAAAGGCACTCGGTCACAACAATAAAATAAATGAATGTGAGTCTCACAAACTTTGCATATACATATGATATATATATGATTTGAATGATTGCACTGTATTGATGAATTGTGTTGAATGAAAAATGTGAAAGCTTATGATCAAAGTATTTTGTGACGCTACATGTTGACAAATGTGAATTATATGATTGTATAAATTGTTGTGATGTGTAATATGAGCGAACCATCGAGGATGGTTAACTCACTGAGTTCGTAAAACTCACCAAAATTGAACGTTGACTTTTCGGGTTTGATAGTGATAACTTAGCTTCTAAGGCAACTTAGATGAGATTTAGTACAACTTTTGGATAGAAGACAAAGCTCAAAGGTCAGTCAGCTAAGACTGAAGGATTTAGACTAAATTTTTGTTAATTCCTTATGTAGGTAGCATGTTTTGTAAACAGAGTTGTGGACTCTGATAGGTTGTTATTTATAAACATGGAAGTTGTATGTAATGCTACATTATAAATCATGACTTATGAAATGATATGAGGGAGTTTGAAGTTTTAGACATTGTGGTTTTTATGTTTTTAATTTGTGATGCCATGAGATATTGAAAATGATATAGTTAGCACGTCATTTCCATAAGGCATGTACACGAATGTCTAAAGGGCGTACGAGTATAAGTACGTGTCGGATGGGAGTGGGGTGATACACATGTAATTCCATGTAATTCCACACGTCCTTAAAACAACATAGATCCAAAATTGCAACAATCAATTTTTTCAACTGGCAAACCAAGACCTCTAATAAGTTTCTTCATATTACAGAAATTATCAACCATTTTATGATCAGGAGGCAATGATTCACTATACCAAGTAAAATTTTATCCAAACTTGGATCAGAAATATGCTTTTTAGACTTTATGTTCAATATTCGAGGAATTGAAAATAACTGAGTCATGGTCTAAAAATTTGGCCATAATTCTTGGTCAATTAATTTTAGCAAGTCAAAAAAAATTTTTGCATGTGGGTTTGGTTCTTTTTCGATATTTTCTATATTTTCCTAAAAGGTATAACTGGCTACATCATAAACCATTTAGATGTAAGGATTTTTAGTTGTATTTACATTATTTGCTATAAATCTAATCCTCCCTTCAAACCCATCCATATTTATTGACGAGTTTACTCCATTATCTCTAGAGGTGTTATAAATTAATGGCTCCCCATGTTGTGTCCACTCAAAATAATTTGGAATAAACTATTTTCTTAACAAATAGAGATTTACTTCATCAATAGGAAGAAAACGAACATTTTTGCACTTTTTACATAGACATCTGATTTTTGGACCATCCATATATGTAGGTTAAGAACATGCATAGTGAATAAAAGCTTCAACTTCCTTAACAAACTCAGGATTAATGAAACCATCGGTTATTAATTGTCTATACATCTAATATCTATCAACATTACTCATTTATCCAAAAATGTTATTTAAAAAAGTAATTTCATAGTTAGTATCCTTCATTTCCCCTAATTTTACAGAACAAGTTTTTACAGGTCTTTGACTATTTCCCCTCCAATTTGAAACCAACCTATCCCACCATATGAGTTCACAATTATACAAACTGCACATGTGTGAGTATTAGTTAAATAAAACAATATGTCAACTAAGCACTATGGTACGTGACATTGTTTACACCTAGGAATCGAGAAAGCAAGTTCTCGCTATGACTTCTAAGCTCATGAAAATTTTCACCGATAAGCCTTATGGGAGCTGCATCATGGGTTTCCAACCTTTATATCATCCTAGGGGTTTATTATGCCTAAAATCATCCATAATTATACAAACTCATTCAACATGCAGTAAATACTTATATAATTCATACATGTAGCCATCAATCATTCTAACAATATTCCAAAACAACAACATACAAAACCAAGATAACTATATTTACATTAATCACCTGCAAGTTGATTTCCAAAGTTTGATTTTAAACAGGCACTATGGTACTGTTAGTAGTGTGCCCTAGGCCAATGATCATATGTGATTTTTACACTAACATTCTGACTTATTATTTATAAATTATATGGTATTCTTTTATATATATGCATGTATATTATTTATGTAATGTGATTTACATTCTATGAATAGTATTAGGCTTATGTCATCAAATATGTGACTTGATAGTAAAACCATAAAACCATAAGCATTATAATATTATTCTAAACTGTCCCTGGTCGATCATTATTGGTGGAACAATAATGAATTAACGCTAGTATATGTTCTAATTGATGATCACATTTTACTGATCATGGATATGAGTTATCAAATCAGATACATAGAAATATGTTAGAGAATATATATTGGACTGACCCACAAAGAGAACACTACATGGTATCATGTCTTTAGCGATTCTCAATACAGTTTGACTTTAGTCCTTTGACCTGAAGTCATCATGGTTCCCTACATGAGGAATTCAGTGTTTTGACATTAGACTTAGTTATCTTTAATCAGATAACAAGTAGTCTTATGTTGAACATTAAATGAATCATGTAGAGGGATGTAAATGAAGTAGATGGGATTTGTACCTCTCTTAAATAAGAGAGATATCATTTGGACCTTTTGACAAGTTTGATTGAAGAAATGTATGATCATGCTCGAATTAGTTGATGAATAGTCATTAATGTCATTTGTTATAATCAGTCAACTTGGGAATCAAGAAACTATGATTAATCAAAGGTTGACATGTAACATGCCTTATGATTAATCTTGATATCGTGTTACAAAGGGACTGAGTTTGTAACCATGGTTACAGGTTAAACCGGATTAATGATCCTCATTTGATTTGGGTAGTCATAATGTCTTGCTAAAGGCCACTTATTACTTATGGGCCTTGAAGTGTGATCAAGCCCATTGCCAACATCAAATGAACCTATAGGCTGCATATAAAGAGTGATGTGATTTGGGCTTATTCTCTTGGGCCTAATTTATTGGGCATTAAATAAATATATGTGGATATATTTATTAGGCTAGATTCAATTAAGTTGTTGAGCTTTTATTATATGAGATATAATATGGGCCGAAACTTATTGGGCTTCCATAATCCTAATGGGTTTAGGATTAAGGTTTCTCTATAAATAGAGGAATTAAGTCTTATTAGAGGTTATACGAAAACCTTAGCCACTTGTCACTTTTCCTGAGAGAAAAACAGTAAGGCATTCTAAAGTGTTTTAGAACGTGCTAGCACACATTAGCCGCTGTCCAAATCGTGCATCCTCGTGTGGATATTGGTAGAGGACGTTCCCGAGCTACAACATCTAAATATCTAGAAAGAAACCTAATCCCCGTGCTACAAAAGGTAATTCTGTATACTTCTTATTGTAAAATTTTGATTTACCATGGCACAAGGTTCGAATTTTATGATCCATTCTGCTGTGTAATATGATTCACGGGCCATAAGCAATCCATTAGGTACGTGGCGTTGTTACACTATATGAATTGAGAAAGCAAGTTCTCACTAAGACTCCTAGGTTCGTGAAAATTTTCACTGATAAGCCTCATGGGAGTTTCATCACAATTTTCAGCTTATATGTCATCTTAGAGGTTTATTATGCAAAGAATTGTCCTCTTAATTATGTCAATTTCGTATGTTAATACTAAGTTTCAATTAATCACCTACAAGTTTAAATCTTTATGTTTCAATTTAAATAATGCCCACACATAAACATGTAATCTATTAAACCCTAACCTAAAATCTTATCAATCATTGTTATAAGTAAATTTACAAAGAACAATATAAAATAGATCACATTGTAGACATTACTTAGTTGAACGACTTACCTTGATAGATGGACAATCAGTAACTACAAAGAAGACAAATGAGGTTGGACAATTATCGACACTTTTGACTACAAAAGTAGCTTATATCTGCTTCATAGAAAATGATAATGAGGTACTTTCAAGCTCAGCTATGATAGTAATGTAGAAGTAAATTATGATTAACTAGATAAGACAATAGAAAACACAAGCATGAAAAGGAAGAAATTATCTTCCAAAGTTAACGAAACTTAAAACTTTTGGATGATTGAAGACAATGAAGAAAGGGCTTTGCCTAAATTTATTAGGAGAAATGAAGATTCAGAAAGCATGATGGTAGCTCAAATAATTCTGGTAATAAATATGAGATCAAGTATACTTATAGAAGTGTGTTTGACACACCAAGACTATATTTTTTAAGGAACAATACATGTATAGTAAAAAGCCTTTACCTAAGATAGTAAGTGAGCATGGTACATCTTCATCTGGATATTCACATGCTAGGCTAAAAAGCAAGTTATATGCATGCATGTATAGTTCCCGACCTAGCCCTTAAAGTCAATTATCATTAATGCAAGGCTCACATTAATACAGGATTACACATATAATAGGTCACATGATACGTCATTTTTGTGGCAACCTTGGATATATTGTAAAAAATTTGCTTCCTAGAAACAAAGAATGGCAAGAAAACCTTTAAAAATGTGAGTAAAACAAAAGAAACTAACAATTAAGGACCCAAGTTCATTTGGACACCCAAAACACATTGATTACGTTATTTTATAGGTCTCTAAGAAAAAGAAAAAAATGGTACAAATAATGGATGCTCAAGGCATGTAATCGATGATGTATCTTAATTCATAACTCTTAGAGACAAAGATAGAGAATTTTCCATATTTGGAGACAATGCCAAGGTTAAAATATTTGACATTGAGGAAGTAAGGAAGATCACAATACAATTGAAAATTTGCTTTTAGTAGAATAATTAAAGTATAATTTATTAAGTATAATTCAATTATGTGATAAAGACTATAAAGTTTATTTTAAAGGAAAATAATGCATTATTGCTAGAACCATTGAGAACGTCATTACATTTTTATGTAAGAAAGAAGGCGATATTTATATAATTGATCTTAATGATCTTTCGAACTAAGTATGAAGTGTTTAATGTCTATAACTGAAGATGCTTATATTTGGCATAAAAGGCTTAGACATGCAAGCATGGAACTTACCTAAACTCTAAACACTTGTTTAATAGACCTCCAAAACTCAAGTTTGTAAAAAAAGGAGGTAAGTGGTGCTTTCCAACTAAGCAAACAAATCAAGAGCTTATACAAGGGGAAAAAGTCAGTAAACTAGACTAGACTTTTACAATTACTTCACATAGATTTGTTTGTCCATGCTAAAGTTTCTATTCAAGTGGAAAATGTTATGCAAATTTTACAATACTATTTTAAGCTAAAAAAGATGAATGCTTTAGGGAATTTATTAAGTTTCACAAGAGATTTCAAAAATGAAAAGGAGCCCTCTATTGCATTACTTATGGGTGATTATAGTACAAATTTTGACAATGAGAAGTTTAAGACTTTTTATAAAGAGAATGATATCTTTTCAATAAAAAATTAAATGCTAAAGCCCCTCCAAAAAATGGAGATGATAAAAGAAAAAGGGACATTTCAAGACATGGATAGAATATAATAAATAAATTAATGACCTCCCAAAGTATTTTTTGATAGAAGTTGTAACAACTGCATGTCATATAGCTAATATAGTCTTATAAGATCAACTATAAATAAACTATAAGCCAATAGAGTCTTATAAAATCAATTATGGATAAACCATCATATGAGTTTTAGTAATGGAAGAATCCAATGATTAGTTATTTCAAAGCTATCTGTTATAAGTATTATATTTTGAACATTAAAGATCTAAAAATTTTTATTTAACATTGTGGGTGGAAGAATTTTGTCTTAGTTATTATTTAATTAGCAGAGCATATCATGTGTTTAATAGGAAAACTCTTACTATTGAATTCTATGCATAGTGTTTTGATGAATCTAAACCTCTAGCCTATGAGAAAAGTCTTGAAGAGGATGACAAATATCTAACTAAGGAATTAAAGAAATTAGCCCTAAAGAGAACAAAAATGATCACCAAGACACCTTGCAAGAGCTATTAGTTGAATCAATTTAGGGAGATAAGAAGGATGAGATGCTTATCATGGATTAGAAACACAAGAAAGTCATCATCTAAATTAAATGATAAATGGTGCTTAACAAGAGGTAATTACCAAATCTTATTATATAAATATATCACTTATTGTTCTTATTTTTCAAATTGAACCTAGGACTATGGAAGAAGCCCTTAGTGATACAAATTGGTTTATTATTATGAATCAAAAATTAAATCAATTTGGGAGAAAGGCAAACTATAAAAATACATTTTAAATATTTTTATTCAAGAAGAAGTTCATATATGTTGATCAACGACTTGGTTTTGAAAATCATGATGCACCTAACCATATGTATAAATTGCCTAAAGCATTATATATGTTAAAATAATCTCTTAGGAAAACGAACGATTACCTTAAAACTTAAACTCAAGCTTATGATTAAGTTTGGGTGAGACTTAAGAGATTAACAATACAAGGTCATAAACACAAACTCTTAAATAATGAGAGAAAAGCTAAGGCTAGCATGGGACAATGGTAACAGTTGTAACCAATGATAACAATGCGAATGACAAGCAAGCGAAGAACAAACTTGAGGAAACTAATGAACCACTAAATGGTTCTAAAGTTGAGGAAACTTTAAGAGATTTTTTTAAAATCATTCTAAAGTTGCTTTGGATTATTACAACAAAAACTAATGAACCACTAAATGATATAAAATCATTCTATAAACTGATGAACCATTAAAAGAAACATTCCACATTATATATGATGTTAAAGACCTCTTATAGAACTTTCATATAACATTTGGTACCCTATTGAAATTCATCCCTACTTTGTTTCAAAACTATTGTCTTCTTCCATTGTTCACCAACATAACCATATAACAACAAACGATAACTCATTAACAACCTAAATAAACCCTCAAAACTCAATCCATAATAACACTAACACATTGAACATACAACGTTTCTCATACAAAAATTGAAAATAAAAACATTAACCAAGAGCAGCAAATGGACAACTAACTTGGAGACGGAACACCCAAGATAATGGAAGCAGTTGGTAGAAGGATGAATGAAGATGAGCAAATCGAAGAAGACAATGTGCATAGCAGAGGACCAACAGAGAAGAAGAGAAAAACGAAAATGAAAGATATGGGGCTTTGGGTGTTTATTTTCTTCCTAGATGAAACGAAGTCATTTAATTTTAAATGTAAACAACATTGTTTTCATTTATTGACGGACATTTCTTCCATCAGTAAACTCTGATGCTATTCATGCCGCCAATCATTGCTGCCTATTTTTACAATGACCTTCACTATTTCGTCATTAAATTTCTTTAGAAAAACTGCCCGAATAAATTCCCTCCACAATTACTGATGAAAATTTTTTCTGTCACTATATACAAATTTCCCCGACAAGTTTGCTGATGGAACTAAATTTTCTTCACTAACTTACTACAAAATTTTGATCCATCAGTAATTTTGTAATTTTCTTATAGTATAGCCACTAACTTCACTAAGATAATAGAATATATAGTCTAATATGAAATTCATTAATTTTTCATATCATTGAATCTCTTTCTCATTATTTAAGAAAGTGTTTCACCTTCTTCCATTGTATTTAGGTAGTGCTCTCTTTTTTTTATCTTACTTTCCCTATGTTCTTATCATATGTTGCTACAACATTATCTATTGAATGATCAAGTGCCTTGATGAACCTTTGATTTAGTCATCTTGAGTCATTTTAGATTATGGTCCATCCAAGCATACTCATAGTGCAAGTTCATTACTCCATAACTAAGTTAAGCAATAATTTGAGCCATGTTTATAAGAAACCTCACTTACATTCATACATTGGAACTTTCTTATAGGAACCAAGTGTTTCTCCACACCCTCGGACTTTACATAACTTAATTGTATCAATCATCTTTGTTCTCGCATTCGAACCCATTTGAATGCTTTTATTAAGCACACTAACATATGTCAACTCTCACCTACTCTCGAAACTTCTCAAACATCCCACATATATTCCATATACTCCGTAAACTTCACTTTGTTAACACGTTGATATGACATCTTCATGCCAAAATGCTTAAGCATTAGACAAGACTTGTTAACATTTGCTTGACTTCACCAACTGACGTTAGAGTTCTCGCATACTAAGCCACTAAAATAATCCAATTTCCTTATCAAGATAATCTATAGATACTCCTACTCAAGTAATTCTTTGGAAGATTATTTAGCTGAGTTTTGAAGAAAAGAGAAAATATTCTTCTTCATAGGCACATCTTTCACATAGTATTTTCTTACTTTATTGACAGTGTGTGTTGAGTGCATTGCAAAATTTACCTGACTCTGCACACTAAAATTTGTAATTGTGGTAAGTCGGGATCGAATCCACAGGGAATGTTCGGTTAATTTTTGTAATGAAATTAATTGATGCAAGAAAAGAAAATGGGGGTTTTTTTTGGGTTTCAACAATTTAGAAAATTAAAAGTAAAAGTAAGCTGCCGAAAATAAATTAAAACAATTAATCAAAAATGAGAAAAGTGTTGAGTATAAGTAAAGTTCGATTCTAGGGTCAATCTCAGCCTAATCACAATCAAGCATATTCCTTCATTCTAAAGTCTTTACAATTCTTTTGGAACTATTGATTTGAGACTATTAGAACGCTCTACAAATCTTGGTTTTCCCTTAGGTTGAATTTAATCAAGATACGATCATTAATTAAACCTAACTACCGAATAACCTAGGATACGATCTCTAGATTCAATTTGGCAGTCGCATTACGAACTGGAAAACAATCAATATAGGCAGTAACCTCACATGTTCGGGTTATCCAACCTAAGTTATGTTGTTCCTAATGATTAACGATCGTTAGACGCTACTTACAAACATCAAAAGTAACGATTACGGATTACGATTGATATTTTAGCAATAGGTTCAAAATAAACAATCAAAATAACATATTAAGATCATTTATCCTAAAACCATCAAAATCAATACCATCAACATAACAATCCGAAAAGAAATCATAACTTTAAAATGACAAAAATAGCTTAACCGTGACTTGGCGACGATATTCCTGTGGAACCGGCGTTGGGAAGTTAGCCTTTCATTTCTATTTTCATGATCCAAACATAAATCATATCACCCATTGGCTTCGGAAATCTCAAACTTACTCTCTTCTATATACTATTCATCATTGGACAATTAAGCTCTTCTCTCCCAGCTCCATCTAGCAGCTCCCATGTTAGTGCTTCGTTCGTCCCGTATATCTCTATGTGCTGCCGCTGTAGCCTGCCAAAACAAATAAAAACTGATCATCTTAAAACCCTCTCCTCCAGTGTTTTATAACGCATAAGATGTGCGTTTAGTGTTTTTCTTAACACAGCATACGCTGAGTACGCTAACGCAGCGTTTAGCACATGCATTAAACGCATGCACTGCTGCATTTCACACAACGCACAGACTAACTTCCTTTTCTTTTTTTTTAAATTTGTGCCTTTAACTTGAAAAATAGTTATGCTCCAATTTGCTTTAAAAAATCTTGTCTTTTTTGTCTAAAAAATGTATCAATATATCCAACCTAGCAGTCAACACAAATTGAACACATATTGTGCATTTTATCTTTAAAATAGGATTGAAATCATATGTAAATACATAAGAAAATATAAGAAAACTCAATCATATCAAATACCCCTACACTTGGTCTTTGACTGTCCTCGGGCAAATTGTCAAAATCAAAATCTCAAACCAAAACTTTAACTCATTTTCCACATTTCTTAAGAATAGATAGCCATAAGTAAAAGTGAATGACTTTCAAAAACTTAAGCAAAAACTCAACATTCAAAGCTTTTACTCATGATCAGTTAACATTCAATATCTTCAAAAACTGAGCAATCTAATGGTAGACTCGGAAAATGTGTTTAACTAAAATATATTCATG
>JAOSBN010000004.1:9513167-9550248 GCA_027563595.1 Erythroxylum suave | reverse complement strand
CTTGACCAGTCTCTGTGGGATCGACCCTGCTCATCACTATTTACAAATCTTTTAGAGTAGGTAATTTATTTTTGGTGATTTCGACACCCATCACTAAAATTTGAGAAATTATTTTGCAGAGGAAGTTGGAACAGGCAATAGGTCGGCAATCCTCCAAAGTAGTGCAACAACGGTGTTTTGGGATCAAGCAAATATGGGTTTTATTAATCTCCTTTAGAAGTGTACCCGTTAAAAAAAATTCCAGCACTGCATGCTTGACCATAGACCCTATAGAAGGCCATGCTTTTTTATAGAAATAACCATTAAATCCATCTAGGCTAGGAGACTTATTAGGCTTCATTAAGGGCAGTAGCTTGTACTTGGGATAATTTGTTGTGAATAAGACTTGCAAGGTTAATTGAACATGGTTGATTTCGAGAGTAACCATAGAAGTGTCTAAAATATTGCCCTGCTTCCTTCTCGATGTTAGCTTGTGTGGAAATTTCCTCACCATTTTGGAGTCTGAGGGGGCATATTCTGTTTACATTCCTCCTGGCAAGGATGGTATTGAAAAAGAATTTTGTACATCTTTCCCCATGTTTCAACCAACTAACCCTAGCTTTTTGCTTCAAGAGGCTGTCATGTTCCTTAGCCTTAGCAAGATATGACAGTAATAAGGTTGTTTTTTAGTGTGTAACAGTGTACCATCAGTCGGATCCTGATCAATTTGATGCTGCACCCGTACCAAGTTCTCACATGCTAGGTTGACTGCATTTTGAGTAGAGGAGACTCGGGTTCCCATTAAATTCTTCATTTCCCCTTTAATAGCTTTAAGCTTCTGCACACATATGTACTGCGAAGTGCCCACTGTTGCAGTGTCCAATCCTCTTTGAATAGTAGCAGGGAATCCCTCATCATCAGTTAGGATGTTGTTAAATTGAAATGGGCCCCTTCGGTATTTAGGATGAGCTAGGTTTTCAATCTGCATAGGAGTATGATCAAAAAATAAGGGATCGAGGAACGATGTGACATAGTGAGGGTACCGTATAATTCACTCAGTATTTACCAAAGCCCTATCAAGCTTTTTCCTTAAAGCCCATTTGCCCATCTGCTTATTATTCCATGTATAGAATTGGCCCAGGGATTTGAGATAAAAAATGCCAAGTTGACTCACACAATCATGGAAATCCGATGAATGAGTCCTTAGGCTGAAATGTTCTTCAGCTTCTGTAGGGTATAAAGTGTCATTGAAGTCGCCACATAGTAGCCAAGCTCCGTTAATCCTAGGCTGAATCTGAGGTAAATTGTCCCATAACATTTTCCGCTAATAGGCATGATTTGATCCATCGATAAAAGAGATGCTGAAGTTACTATTAGTCTGAATGGGCTTGCAATCTAGATGTATTCCTTGGGTTTCCATAGCCAAGACCTGAACATCCACCACACTAGGATCATAACCCACAATGATTCTCTCGTAGCTATGTGCTTAATGATTTGATAAAAACTTCCATTTAGAGCCCAGTTTATTTAAAATTTGCAGTTTTCCCTTCAAGTTTAGTTTCCAAAAGAGCAAAAATCCATGGATGTGTATGATATACAAAATCCGTTAGAGTCAATAGCTTTTTAGGGCAATTAATCCCTCTCACATTCCATGCTACAATCTTCATAAATTAAGCTAGAGTGGTTTTGGAGCCCTTGTGTTTGCTCCTGTTGGTTTTTCGCTTAGCTAGGTCTAAGAATTCACCAATAGTCGGATCCTCTTTCCTAGTATCCTTAGTGGCCTCTGATGTGACAAAGTCCTGTCCTGCCTATTGAGACTTCAGATTATTCAGTAGACCAGCCTCCAAAGATTCCCTTTATCTTTCAGCCCCACTGATCTGAGTGTCCTCTACTACCTAATCAGTACTTTTGCAATCCTTTATGGGTACTATGCTGTCTGCCGTTTCTGCCTCTTTTAATCCTTCATTTGCATCCTGCTCTTGGATTTTATCAAGGTCTGCTGGTCCTGTTTTGTCCCCTTCAGCTTCTGGTAAAGTAGCCGAATGAATTTCCTCCTGCTAATTCTCTTGTGAGTTAGATCCCTCAATACCCATAAGCTCCTCATAGTCGCCTCTAGTGAAGGTCTTCCCTGTAGGAACCCATTTTTGGTCTTGTTTTGGTGTCGGTTTTCATGGGTATTGCACTGCAACTTTGTCCTCATAAAGAGAATCATCAAGACCTAACCTCATGATAGGAATAGTATTAGGGAGACTGTTGGACAGATCCATAGTAATACATATTCGAGCATAGCCCAACCTCCTCTTATTTCCAGTGTTGTCATTCAAACATAGAGGGTTGCCAAGATAGATACCTATCATACTCAAACCCCTAGTAGTCCAATATTCAAGAGGAACATTGTATAAATTTACCCATAACGGAACTAGTTTTTTGTCATGATAGTCAATATTGAACCCTGGCTTCCATGGATGTAGAAAAAGAGGGAAATTAGCAATGTGCCATGGCCCTTCTTCAACCACCTTCAATGCTTGAGCTTTAGTGGAAAATCGGAAAAGAATGTACTTTTCCTCAGCTATTACAGCTTCTATAAAACCCTTATTCTTCCATACTGTTAGGGCCCATTTTTGGATAATCAGAAATACTGGCCATTTGTCCCAGAAAAAACCTATAAGAGCATTTTCCCAAGATTTAACCCCTTCTTCTAGGATCTCTCTTTCTGAGAAGACTATGCTTCTTCCATCTTCAGTCTTTGGAGGACAAAAGTGTAGAGAGAGATCAGCATAACCTCCCACAACTTGCTTCCATATTCTCCTTTCAGCAGGAAGTTCCTTTGGGGGGTGGGAAAGTATTGATACTTGGAGAGCAAGAAATTAGGGTAGAGCTGGGTTAGGAAGGGTTGTCGGAGGTTGCTTATGTGAAGAAGATGGTCAGGGTAAAGGTGGAAAGGCATCCTGGGGAATGGTTTGAGGTGGGTTGGGAGCAAGTAGCAGAGGATTCTGCATAGTAGAAACAGGTCTTATAAAAGGAAAGATTCAAAGGCGGGAAAAGATTAGGTTATGGAAAGGTTTAGATTGTTCTTGTAGGTGGTTATGGGTGCAATGGTAGTTAAAGAAGTGAGGTAGAGAATGTAGCTGATGGACGAAGGCGTAAAGATGGGGGCGGGCTAGCAATGTTGAGAATGAGAGGAAGAAGAGAAGTGAGGAAAGGAAGTGTCAGTAGTGGGAGGTTAGAGAGAAGTCAGAGCATCTCTCTCTAACCCATTCCACTAAAATTCATATTAAGGTTATGAACGCCAAAGTCCAATAGAAGCATAAGGTTATAGGTCTTTTGCTTTGATGATATATTTGTAGTTAATTTAAAGAAAAGGACAAAGGGCTATAGATATGTGAATGTAAATAGAATGCATTGTAAATATACAATCAACAGCTTATATTACTTAAGGTTCAATCTAGAAGATTTCATCAATAATGAACTTCTACGAAATGGTTTTACTGGATTCAATAGATTTATATCTTTTATTAATGGAAATTTTGGTTGACTTGTTGGGTGCCAAAGCTATTTTCATACTACAATTCGATATTACGGGGACTTCGGTTTTCCACTAGAGACTTTAACTATAACCTTAGTTCTATTTATTGGTTTAAGCAAAATAGGACTTATTTAAAATTAATTGATCTAAACAACAATTCCAAAAAAAAAAGAGATTTTTTTGCAGTATTTCACTATAGAAAAAGAGAGGTAGACTAAAATATATCGACCACTGAAGAGTAGAATATTGACAAAAGTAATCAAGCCAATATTAAAAAGTAGAGATCACAAGGAATAAAGCTAGAATGTAAGTACGGGATAAGGAGGGAGAGACAAATTTAGAAGATAAAGTACATAATATATAAAAGCTTAAAATGTTGTTAGAAGACATGAAATAATGAGAGCAAGAGGAGGAATTAAAGTCACATATGGAGAATTTTTAGGAAATATATTATTAATTGGTAGTAACTTGGAAAATAAAAATTAATGCATTTTGATTTATAAGGTATGGATTTATTTATAATACATATTCTTAGCATTTATAAGGAAGTAAACTCAAGTATTCAAAAGGAATACATAACTAAGCTATCATACAACACAAAAGCCTTAAGGTCTAAGTTCAGACCCAAACCAACACAATAAAAATAATATGTCATGCTCACAATCAGAGCAAGAATTTGAAATAATAACTAAACATAACTTCACATCTACTCAAGATATTAATATAACCCATAATAAGGCATTACGTAGTAAGAGGTTCAAATAATTGGAAAGAAAAGAAGTGAGTTTACCTAGATCTAAGGAGGCAATGACTTAAAAGAGCTAATTGGTAGTATTTACCATTTAAATTTTAACATTATATATTGTTTTTCTATTAGTATGTGATCCAATTGTAATTAATTATGTTGCTATATTTTGGACCTATTTTGTTGTTTCATTTTTTTTATATGTGTTTTAGATTTATGGATTATAATATAACATAAGTTAAGAGAAATACTTTTAAAGTAAAATTTTCATAAAGGAACAAAAATTTTAAGATTTATAACAACTTAATAAACTTGCAATATTCATATATTACAATATTCACAATGCAGTAGATATAATAACCTTCTAAAATAAACTTACACCTAATTACTAAGCTTATAAAAAAACAGAAACCTTTTTCTTTTAATATACAATTTACATATATGCTCAAACAAGACCAAGCTTTTATTTTCTACTACCAAATGCATTAGACAATTACATTAGGTTTACAACTTGATTATGTAAGCAATCCTAGCACTAACAATTGAACATATAAACAATCCTAGCATTATCACACTATTGATACTCCTCTCTTTGATCATGTGAGATTTAGCTCATAATTTTCAATGATCATTTTCTCTATCACCTTTTCTTTGTTAACAATCTTACATTCCAAACTAGAAAATTATTAAACTAACATAACTTTCATCTGTTCTTTACCCTTTAATTATGCTTTCAAACTCTCAATTCCATAACTTTCCTAAAAACTACAACTTGGTCATTTACATTAGTTTAAGCATGAACCTATTTAAATTACGAACAATCATTTATTTTTCACATTGGGTGCTTGTGAACCTTTCTTCCTTGACTATTGGGTATGTGAGAAGTATAAATCATAGCCTTTAAACTACTACAACACACCTTTACTCTTCAAGAATATTGTTGGTTGATTGAATATTAGTTGAAGAAGGTAACTTAAATTGATGGCTGTTATTCATGTCCATTTAAGAACGAAAAGTAAATGCAACTAGTAATTTTGGTTTGTGAAAATGAATCACTCACCTAGCTACATAAATTTGTCAATGACCAATGGATTAGGATAAACAAGTTGGGAAGTGGATGTGTAATAAATTAATTATTTATATTTGAGCATTTGATTATTCATTTATTATTTTATCATTTTCTTAAATTGGGTAGATGTGATTCTAAACTGAGTGGAAGTTTCATATGATCTAAAATTGTCAAAAAGTATGAAGCACTTTAAACTATACTTATCTCAACTATGATTATGTCATTCGTTTTTATAATATTTAACTTTTTAATAATAATTTATAATTTTTATAAAATTTAATGATTATATAATTGATAGAATACACATAGTTCATTTAGCATGTATGAAATCCTAGGTAAAAATAAAACAATAGCAATATGTTATACTATTATTTATACATATTACAGTTTAAAACCCTAGATATGCCATTACAAAGACTAAGTTAAGAAGGCATTTTTAGTAAAAATATCCTGTAGTAAAAAAGACTCAATATCATTGGCTATGTTGTTAACATCAATATTAGCTCAACATATTCCTCTCCTTGACAATCGATCGCAATACAAGCCCCTCTAGTGGTTAAGGTAATTTGCTTTTGAATTCCTATCTTCATTTAAAAGGTAACCATGCTGCATATATAAATATATTCCAAAAGCTAAAGGTATTTAAATTTTACTATAATTCATGAAAATAGTTTTCTAATTTTACTTTTAATTTCTTTAAATACCTTTAGCCACTTATATGTAGGTCTTTTAAAGCTCGTACAAAAGACTAGTATGTCAAAGGAGTGAAATGTTCCATTCTCAAATACTACCTCACTGCCTCTTATGCTCCCTAAGGCTGGGAAGACCTGCAATGTTTGTGGGAAAGAAAACTTGTTTGGTGTGCAATATTTGTTTTGAATGATTGAAAATGACAAACATTGCTATGAAGTTGCTTTTAAATGAATGCTTTGAGATCCATATCTTTTTCAGAGTTGGAAATCAAATTCTATAACAAAATTATTCATGATTCTTATTATTTATATATCCTTTTAAATATACATTGCAAATAGAATTATGATGAGATCATAATTATGATATTCATATTGTATTCATTTATTATTTCTAAATTAGTCATGGTCATTGTTGTATTAAGATTAGACATTAATATAATTTAAAAAGAGTAGTAAAGATTATGTTTTCCTTATAAAGGAAGTATTCAATTTCGTAGACTGAAGTCTAGAGATATTTAAGCAAACATATGGGTGCTTATTAGAGAGCAAGTTCACTAAATCAACCCATATGAGCATTCTATTTGAAACATTACTTATATGTATATGGAAATTCTCATTTTGATGATAGTATAAGTAATCATTTGACTTGAGATTTCTAAAATTTCTTGTATAAGGATTGTTATTTTTTGATACTTCTTATGACCTATTCTAATTAAGGGTAGCTCAATCAGTAATAATTCGATATATCATAAACTAAATCGAGATAGTTGAGTGATCAATATAGGATTCATCACTTTAAATTGATTAAAGAGAATGCTCTGTTATTCTCGATTAGTATTGACTTGGAAAATCCTTAGCTAAGGTAGAATGACACTTTGAAAACAGTTTCCAAATGTTATTAATTGAATCAATTATTAATGATAAAGAACTAATATGATTGGAATCAATTAGAATAGACATTATTTTCATGCTCCATGTCTAATAAAAAAATGATATGAAAGAATTGAATTATACAAAAAAAAATCATGTACAAATAGATTATTTAAACCGCTTTGACATTCTTAAATATTTGGGTAGTCATGATGCATTGCTAAATGTCAATTTTTTATACATACATACATATATATAGTTTAATTAGAGAATTGAAAATGAATTAAAGGAGTTTAATTTATCTAATTCTAAATATGATTTAAAGTTATAATTTATATCTATTACCAATGTATTTATGGACCTAATGAAGTTATACACAAAGGATGAGTTAAAAGTGATAGCAGGATTTCTAATCAAGTTAGATTTGAATGTAAAGTTTGAGAAAATTTATTACTAAATATGAGATATTTAATAAATAAGGACCGATATGAGATATTAGATCTTATTTGAGAACAATTAATATTTAATTAGAAATAATTGTAATTCTAATTATTTTAATTGATATTATAATTTTATTTTAATTAAATTAATAAAATATAAAAAATGTTTAGGTTGCAAGAGAGCTATCAATTTTTATCTAACATTCTCTACAATAGTTGTAGAGTTCCCTTAACACATTAGGTGAATACTTTGAGAGACTGAAAACTTGGGTGACTATGGTAGCTAAGATAAGCTAATTTCATAAACAACTCAAGGGAAACATCAGAAAAGTATTAAACTTTAGAATAAGATACAAATTATGATTTATGCTTTATTACGATTTATGTGTTAATCATGTTATATAATTTAGGTGTTAATCATGATATAGAATTTAGGTGATCTTGACTTTTGAGAAATCATAAGAAAAAGTCTCATAATTATTCCATTACAAATGATCAGATCTTGCCCTAATTTTCCTATATTAAAATCTTTATAGCTTTAAACAAAAGAAGCCTCCAAAACATATTCAGACTAGCATATGTTCGTTTTATAAGAGTCCATAAATCCTAGACTACATATGTGGGCTCTTACTACGTCATATCTATCTTAGATTTTTAGTCTTATCATTTCAAGACATATATGCATATGTTAATAACTTCTTAGTCCTTATTTAGTCTCTTATGTAACTATTCAAAGCTAAATAAATTTTCAGGTGTAACTTATCGTTGGCGAAGTAGAGATAGTAACATGTCGATCTAATTTGTTTTTTAACACTCAAATAAGATTTAGGTCAGAATTACATTATTATGTTAAAAATTATTAAAATGATGTTATTTTGGTTAATAAATTTTGTAATAATGAAAAATATTTTAGTGAATTATACTAAAATGACATCATTTCGTTTAGTCTAGGCTAAGCCAATCTTGGTTCTTAAGCTTGATTTTAACCTAAGTTTGATCAACTCAGCTTTAAAATTTATAGATTTTAAGTTGGATTGAATTCTCCAAGCCATTTTGAGCTTTTCAAGCCACACTTCCTTTATATTCCTCGGGTACTTAGTACAATGTCTAACAATAAATCTTTAAGGAAGCTAACCATACTTGTTATATTTTAAGAGACTAAAAGTGTTATTTTGATTCTCAACGTTTTTATTAAAATGCAAAAAAAAAAAAACCCTAACGTTTTAGAATATTCAATTTGAACCCTATCATTTTAAAAATATTCACAATGAATTCTAAATGGGTGGAAAATTAAATAGAATTAAGTTTTCGTCTGCTAAATTCTACATCATCACTAATGTAGCATATATTTTTTCTTTTTTAATTATCAAGTGGACCCTACTACCATGTGTATGTCATGTGATAATATAGGTCATATACATATAATTTTAAAAACTTAAATTTTTTTAAATTTAATTTTGTAATAAACCCTAATTACCTTAAATTAATGATAATTAATGTTAATTAACAATAAGTTAAGTGGAGTTAGGTTAATGTTAATTTAAATCCCTACCCTTTAAAAATGAAAAATTCCCAGCCTTTTAAAATTAAAGAAAACATAATCAATATTATAAGAATTAATTGGCTAGGTGAAGCTTACAACTTTGCTAGCACAATAAGAGTGACCGAAAATATTTATTGAAAAGGGATGCTAAAATGTAGTCATATAAAGAAAGCCTAGAAGCATCTGTAGATAAATTGATTGTATTAAGAAAGGAGTTTTATCCCCCAAAATCTTGAAAAACAACTTGGTAAGGCTTGCAAAACTAGATGGAAAATGCTAAGGCTTCTAATTTAGATTTAATAAGAACTATCAATTCATCGCTAGATGTGGCTAAATAATCATTGTTGAAAGTTGCAGAAGAGGAAAGGTCCTTGCAAAATTTGGTCGAACCTTTGAGTTAGAGATGGAGGGTTTGAAGAAGGAGCATTTTAAATTAAAAGAGCAAGAGGCATAAATAAAATCTATGACTGGGAAATTGCATGTCAAGATCCACACAAACAAATTTAACTTAAAACAACCCTTATAGAGGAATTCAAAGCAGGGATGCTTCTAAATAAATGATCCTAACAGTCAATCAATTATCACAAAAAGAAAGGAAAGCAAGGTAAGATGCAAAAGTGATGAAAATCAAAGTAGAGTTGTTGAGGAACTGAAGCTACTAGAATTGCCCTTTACAAAGATGAGAAGAAGTTGAGGGTTGATCAAGAAGAAGTCAAAGAAGCAAAATAGTAGAGGAAAAAGAATCATATTAAGACATTGTTTGATTGTTGCATGTGCCTCAACTTCTAAATTTAATGCTAAGATCACTTTATCTAAAGAAGAGGTTGAATCTTTGAGCTAGAAAGTTGAAGAGTTACAAATGTTTGTAAAAATGAAAGTCGTTGCTAACATAACTCAGGTAGAAGCCATACAGACTGGTGAAAATAAAGCTCATAAAATATTAGATATAATGTAGAAGGAGATAAGGGACATGAAGGCTATAATAGAGGAAGCTTTGAAGAAGGCAGAGATGGCTAAAGCAATTAAAAGTGTAATGAAGGAAGAATTAATGTATTTATGAGATTGTTTTTTTTAAGGTTAAGAATTTAAATTAACATCAACCTAATTTTGATTAATTTATTAGATAAATAGGACCCACAATGTCATATGGTATACACGTGACAATAGAACCCACTCAATAATTAGAAAATAAATAAGTGTTATATTGACAATGATGTAGTTCTTCATAGGCATAAACTTAACTCACTTAATTTTCTATTTATTTAGAGTTCATTTTGAAATGTTATTTATTAAATTAAATAATATGAAATACTGTGGTTTATCTTATATTTTAGTGAAAATGTTAAGGTTTAAAATATACTTTTAGCCTATTATAAACATTAAAGTCATTGGTTAGTATAATTTGATTGAAAATATTAAAGAAAATTATTTACTAACTTCACATCTGAAGCCCACCATATGTAAATTCTTAACCATTACAGATTTGTACCTAAATCTCTTTAGACTTGATCTTTTTACAAGTATAGATGCTCTTTATAAGCAAGTTTCATGAAAAATGAAAATTATTTGGCATCTTTATCCTGTACTTGGTTAAGCCTCTACAAATATGCTTGTTGAGTATCGCCAAAAATGAATCCGCCATCTCTAGTGGTATGAACTTTAAAATTGTTAAAGCTTGTTATACCATCTTCCTTGATAGAATATGAATCTGCATGATTTTAACATCATACAATTATCTATGTAATCATATATAATGGATATACACTTCATAAATAGAAAAATGTGAACCAAAGGATTTGTTAAAATTTAACTAGCCATATATTATAGTAATATAAGGATGAGAAGGAAAGTACTGGGCTACAAACAATAATGGAGGTTTTGGCTAAAAGATTCTTATCTCTATAAGCCTCACCAAATCTATACAGGGTAGAGTGCAGAACCTCTCTAATAAAACTATTATATCCACGAATTTTAGAAATGGAAGGATCACTAGCTTCTCCAATCTCCATAACAAATAATGTAAGATATAAAAATGACAGATAATGTGATATGATCAAAACATATTTATATCATTCATTAATTGAACAAAGAAAATTTTCTTTGATCACATGATAAAAGACTTACAAAATCTCAAAAACTTGTAGAATTTCTTTTACTCTTTTTTCTCTTATAATAAGATTTTCTTCTTATCTAATTCTTAATTTTTGGTAAATCATGTCTTATATATGATTTTTAATATTTGTAACATTTAATATTATGAGGTTTAATAATGTTAACTTATTATGTGTGCTTATCCATTATCTCCCACGTACAGATAATGAAACTAATTTACCATAAAGAAAACAATTATATAATTCTCATACTTATTTATTCCATGACTAAAGAGCATATTGTCATACATCTGTTAATACTCTATGATTTTTTGACTAACGAATTGATCTTTAAGTAGATTTAGTATGTTATACCCTAGATCATTTATTGCGTCAATTATCATCTAATTCTCATTATATGAATATTTTGTATTCGTACTACCTTCTATATAGAAAGTGGGTATTTATGAGTACATATTGATTAAAACTTGAATGCGTAATAATCATCCTTATTTCTTCTTAATCCTTTGAATCAAATTAACTTGCTTTTCTATAATATCCCATTATATTGAATCATTCATTATTTTCTAGTAATATTATAAGATAAGCAACCGTTAATTCATTTATTTGTACTTAGAACCCGAGTAGAAAAGGTATTTTTATTTGGGGTTCACATAGCCTCAAAAGATCCTCATACAAAGTAAGTTTAGAATATGTCTTATATTATCCTTATTAGTAAAAAATATACACATGATTCAAGTGTTATAATATTCACTCTCTTTTGTTAGAGCATATGTTTTGTCTCAAATACTGATAGATGATAGTTTAGGCATCTCTAATGCGTAACTTCATTTTGTTTGTTTATTTAATCTATCCCCATTTTAGAACTCATATCTGGCATATTAAGATAGATTGGATGAACATATCATTACTTTAGGTTATGCCATTGCTAATAACACTTTACATTGTTGAATATAATTTACGTTGACATTAGTGTTTTAAACCTTGAGCTCTTGTTTATCACCTAGATAAATTAATTAAAATTTGTCTCCTCTCCATTCTCATAAAGTGATAAAGTTGATCACATATGTAGGGAGACATCTTGTATCTGTCCAATATTTTTTTATTTAAAACTGAATATTCAACACTCATTCCAACATTCATTCTACAACTAAAAAGTTGATTCAAAATCAAGTATTCTTATATCTTTAGAACTTGACTTTTATTTAAAATTTATTCTGGAAAATATTATTTAATTCTTAGATATTGCATCAAATATTAGATGACAAATAAACTATCATCAATCATAACGATTATGATGAATAGTCGCTAAACATATTTATTTCTCTTTATGCTTCTATGTCTTTGACAAATTTATACTTGGTATCTATGTGTTTGATTTGATATTCATATTTGGGTTCTCTAATATTGGCTTTCAATATATCTATTCATACACAATATAATGAGCATTAGCTACTGATTTCTTTAAATAAGGAACCATCTTTACCTCTTATTCGTCCTATGGCATCCGCGGGTACTACATTGTGCTTAGGTGCTTAACTTACATAATTGGCATCACAAAAACAATTTACTATCTTATGTGCATAATTGTTCGAGTATTTGTAACTTATAGTGGTAACAAATATTTTTTTTTAACAATATTGAGCAATCTCAACCCCAAAGACGTAGGTAGACTTAGCCATAATTTTCATTTTGATCATGGTTGACAGCCAATTTCTTTGTTCACTTAACAAACTACACATTATCATTTACCATTACAAAAATACTCCATATAAAATGATAAAATTACACATTTATCATTGAATCTTTTAATATAAACTACGTAGTATTTTCTTATCATACCAAAATCATATGACATGATTATAGTACTAATGTAATATACCTTTTACTTTTAGACTGCTTTATACCATAAACTAACTTTTAACAATATGAGCATATAACTAGTGGTTGTATTATGTATATTCCTTCATCTTGTTCTTTGTTTAAGAACATGTTCTATACTTCCATATAATGTATATCAAAATCCATTCCAATTACTAAGACTATAATCAATCAAAATGATGTTAATCATATAACAAGTAAGAATTTCTTCTCACAATCATTCTCTTCCATTGTGCATATCCTTTTGCCACTAGACGTGCTTTGCATCTTCTTAATATGCCATCAATCTTTTACTTAACATTTAAAAAACTCATTTGTTTTTATGGCTCTATGTCCTGTTAGAAGATTATTTAATTCTTATATTTAAATCAAACCTATTAAAATTCATTCTTCTTCGATTACTATAACTCAATCATCTTTAGCAAGACTAGATAGAGCCTTTTTCATATTCCTTAGTGTATTATTTTCTTTTGGAATTACCATAAATATTTTTCATTCTAACTTAAAAGAAAAGTATGACGACTGCTAATAATATAGGCATATTGAAAATTTGGAGAAGCATAGCTCTTTGCATTCATATTGCTCCCACTTGTATCAGGTAAGAATGCTCTTATATGGTTACAACTACCATTAATCATAAACTAATTCATCATCTCCCAAATTTCCATAACTATTATAATTCCAAGAAAAATGCGTCTTTTCACCATTGTAGAAATTATTATCAAATCAAAGGCTAATTAAAACAAGACATAACCAACATTTTTCTTTTTTTAACAGGTATTTTTCGATTTTAATTGGCCTTAGTCCTTCTTGGAATCCTAGGAATTATGAAAGGACTTCTTTTCACTTTTCACTTATTACCATAGTTCTTCCTCTTTTTAGTTTTCAAACATAGCAATATATACCTTAGTATATGGCTCGGAAGCCTCAAAATGTTTATTGTGTAATAATAAGTGCTTTATAACATTCTATTTCATCCTGATATTCTTATTTGGGGCTAATTGCATTTTCATAAGCTCCTAACTCAGAGGCTAAAAATGTGTAGCAGTTGACACTAGCTATGTATAAGATAAGATACAACTAACATTCCTCAGTTCACTGTGTTTGATGTTAACGCTAGGACATGTGAAGCTGATGTCAAACGTAGTGAACTGAGGAATGTTAGTTATATCTTACATATATATGTATATATATATACACACACACACGTGAGTAATCATAATATGGTTATTATGATGCTACTATAGCATATTACTACAATAGACCATATATCTTTGACATTGACATACCTGTTGAACTTTAGCATAATATCATCATATAAGTTATACAAGCTAAGGAGTTCTTCTTTTACAAAAGTCACATGCCTTATAGTTATAGTTTTCCTATGTTGAAGTATAGTGTGTTTTTAAAATACAATTATGGTTTCATCTAATAATACAAGAGCCTTTTGCTCTTCCAATACATGTTAGATTTCTGTACTTTCAAATTTGTAAATTATCACCATTAAAATTTTTCACTTCTGGTGAATTTTTATGACAAAATTCTTAGATACAATAGTCATTTTTTAAAAACTCATGGTTTCCACAATGACAAACTTAATAAGTAACTCTTATCAATTTTATTTAATTTGATGCAATTATCTAACTAGAAACTTCAATTACTTAAAGAATCAAAAGGTCAATAAGTTTCCAATCATAATCTATATATTAGTTGATCAACAATTAATCATTTTGTTAGATGTATTTGTTTATAAATATCTTAAGGATGTATATATATATTCATAAATTACCAATTGTAACAATAGTTTTGACAAACAAGTAATGCTACATAAATATCTTTAAACATGGAATAAAAAGTAATTAATACTTTTGAACGAAAATCATAAAATTCGATGAACCCTACAAATATAAATTTCAATGAACTCTATGGTGAAATGAGTCAATTAGGTCTTCAAATGAGTCATTGAAGTTCATATCTGCTGCCAGGTTTATTATGTCCATTGATAGGTCACTAAACCTAAGATCTCTAGATACTTCTTTTCTCTTGTGCTCTTTCGAGAAAGTTTACACCACCAATTATATATGTGAGTATTATCCAATGGAGAATTCCACAATTTGATTAAAAATATTCGTATTGGGGCATAAGCCTTTTGTAAATCATGTCATATTTACTCATGGGAGTTGTGAAGCCCCGATAACCAAAAAAAAAGAGATCCTATGTTAAGTTATTCACTGATATAAAATGTAAAATTTTGTATGTCCTTGTCACTATACAACATTGATCTGGTTGTGCCTTCATGAAATTCACACGATTTCGTTGTGTAAGAGTTCGAATATCCATTTTTCTGAAACAAATTTGTAGAAAAATAATATTTAACTTTTGAATAATAAGTTGAAATATGTCCCATAATATGAACATAACATTAAAGTCAAATGCTCAAAAGAGCATAAAAATGATTTCGTTTGGATCATTATGCCTATATTATTCAAGGCAATTAAATAAAATATAGATAAATAGTTTAAAAATTAATAAAGAAGAACAAATCAAATAAGCAAATTATTTGATGTGAGGTGTCATTTAAAAAAATCTTTTAAATGATGATAGAATAATACATAAAGGAGAACCAATCAAAGAAAAATGTTAATAAATAGGTCCAAAGGTTACAGGTTCATATCTTTAAAATGACAAAATTTTTAATGGACTTTTGATCAAGACTTCAATTGCGCTTTAATAAGTTTATGGTTTAGTTAAACAAAGCTTATCCCATACTCAAAATAAGTTCACTTATTATTGTATCAAAACATAAATAATTCTCATTTTAGTCCTTGGTTCCACACCTTTTAGAAAACAAAACGGACGAACACCCCTTCCCTTTCTAAGTATCACCCACAATCATTTACACTGCCACCAATAAGACAAAAAGGCACCGGACAACTATAAAATGAGACAACATAGAGCTCCATCACTGCCATTGTCAACATCGCTCCGCCATTCTTGCCACTCATATGCTAATGAATGACAATACGACTATCGTTCGTATAGTCTACCATTGGTGGTGATTTAAGATGTGGACATATTTGGGAATTTGATTTATTTCAAATTGCTTCTACTGATATATCATCACTTCCTCTCTCACTGTAATAGTCCCTCTCACTGTTGGTGTTTGTGCTAGTTCGAGAGACAGCGAGATGAAGGAGATGAAGTGGTGGACATTTAGGTCCTGGTAAGAAAAGGTAATGTTTCAATACCTTTGTTCCGATTGCAATGCTTCCTGTGTAGCCTGCCGCTCACCCTAGCTTACCACCGTATGCCTAGGATATCAGTTTTTCTAAGTTTTGCCCTTTTTTTTCCCCCATCGTCTTGAATCCCCAAAATTCTTTGTCGTGTGATAAAAAGAAAAAAATTAACAAAATATGATCAGATTTGCAACATAGAGTTTGATTCGAAAACAAAACTTACAATTTTAGTTCAACATCTGATTCTTCACCAAATGGATTTCTAGTTTTTAATATAGAAAAATAGAGAATAAAATGAAAAACAGGACGTCACAGTGTCAGTAAGGAACATACTTGTTATTCAAACAAAACAAGAATGGATTTTCAACATTTGATTTTGACTTAACCAAACACTCGAATTGAAACATTCTAAAAGAATTCCATATTTTTCCAGTCGTAACTCGTGAGGCAATAAAAAAGAGATCATCTAAATTTGCAGATTGAATAAACTAATAAAAAGCTTCATTTTAAATGGTGATAAATAATAACCATAATCAAAATGCATATATTGTCAAACTTAATTGGTGTAATAAAACAAATAATGGTTGGCCAATACCTTCAATCTCTTGCCCATAAATAGATTGGAGGTAAACAAAAAGAAAGCATCCATACGGGCAGAACAAAAATAGAAAGAGTGAGAAGTGGGGTAAGAAAAAAAAGAAAAAGAAGAAAGAGAGAAGTGAGGTAAGAAAAAAAAAGAAAAAGAAGAGAGAGAGAAATATATTATGTATTTTTTTATGGGTCTAGTTTTTCTCCTTGTAATTCTTTAATTTTTCAGTAGTAACATTCTTCTATCATTGCCCTTTGTTTTTACCCTGATTTAGGGATTTTTCACGTAAAATCTGTATGTCTATTTTATCTTCAATATTTTTAGTTTCATTTTAGTTGCGACCTTACTCTGTCTAAGTCCTAATTATTCATAACAAGTGATATCAAAGTCAGCCTTGGGTGTGTATATCTACTTATTGTATGCTCTATGGTTGCCACCAAGAGTGGATCCTCCACATCAAAAGGTAAGTTAGAATATTATCCACCCTGTCAAAACACTATTCATAAAGCGGTTGTGATAGAAATAATGACGACAAAGTATGACATTGAAAAATTCAACGGGAGCAATTTCTTACTGTGGAACTGGAAGATAAAGGCAATCTTGAAGAAAGATAATTACCAGGTGGCCATTAATGAACTACTAGTTAGAGTCACAGATGAAAAGTGGAGCAAGATGGATGAGAATGTTATAGCTAATCTTCACCTAGTTTTAGCTGATGGAATATTATCCAACATAGAGGAAAAGAAGACCGAGAAAGAAATATGGGATCACCTTACAAAATCATACGAGGCCAAATCATTCCACAACAAAAATTTTTTGAAGAGGAAACTATACATTTTACATATGGCAGAATCCACTTCGGTGACGGAGCACTTAAACACTTTGAACACTCTATTTTCACAACTCACATTATTGGGGAACACAATGGCAATAAATGAATGTACGAAACTTCTACTTCAAAGTCTACCAGATTCATATGATCAACTTGTCATAAATTTAACAACCAATACAAACACTTTAGTCTTCGATGACATTGCAGTTGCTATTAGAAGAAGAAATCTGGTGCAAGAGCGAGGAAGACAGGTTGGAAAGTTCGCAACAAGCAGAGGCTTTGGCGGTGATAAGAGGTAGATCAATAGAACGTGGTCCAAGTGGGAGTCACAATCATGATAGATCAAAATCCAAAGTAAAAAGAACTATAAATGCTACAATTGTGGCAAGAGAGGTCACCTGAAAAAGGATTATTGGAATCTAAACAAGAAATATTATGTTCTTCAAGAAAGTGTTTCAAACACTTCAGATGATGGAAGTGCAATGGTTTGTGAAGAAGCAATGACTATTAAAGGAAAAAGAAGATTTGCTGATGTCTGACTGTTTGATTCAGCAGCTACTTTTCATATGACCTCTCAAAGAGAATAGTTCCATCAGTATGAATATGTCTTTGGAAGATCTATGTACAACTGTAATGATTAAGCTCTTAAGTTGGAATTGGCACTATCAAGTTAAAGTTGTATGATAGTACAATTCAAACTATTGAAAAAGTGCAACATGTGGAGGCCCTGAAGAAGAATTTTTTATTTGTAGGACAATTGGATAATCTCAGTTTTCGATTTGAGATTCAAAGCAAGATCATAAAAGTGATTAAAGGAGTGATGATATTTATGAAAGCTGATAAGATTGTTGCAAATCTGTATATACTGAAGGGAGTAACTTTGCAAGAAAGAGAGGCATCCATTGCAGTGACTAGTCCAGATGACCTGCAATGATGTGACAAATAAAGCTTGGACATATGCTAGAATAAGGAATGAAAATACTTGCAAAGAAGAATCTACTTCCAGGTCTTACAAAGGTTTCCTTACCTTTCTCTGAGCTTTGTATTGTGAGTAAATAGCATCGATTAAAATTTAACATATCAAAGTTCAGAAGCAAAGAAATTCTAGAATTGATTCACTTTGATGTATGGCAAGTACCAGTTATGTCCCTAGGAGGAGCAAATTTCTTTGTAACATTCATAGATGATTATTCAAGGAGATGTTGGGTATTTCCTACAAGAGGAAAGCATATATGTTTTCAGTCATTAAATTTCACAAAGCGGGGGTGAAACTCGAATCTGGTAAGAAGATCAAGTGTTTACGGTCATATAATAGAGGAGAATATACTGGTAAAGAATTTGATGAATTTTGCAAGCAAGAAGGCATCAAAAGGCAGTTCACGACAGCATACACTCCTCAACAAAATGGTGTAGCAGGGCGGATGAATAGAACTCTGTTGGAAAGAACAAGATTGATGTTGAGAATTGTAAGCTTAGATAAGAAATTCTGGACAGAAGTAGTCCATACCGTTTGTTATGTGGTGAATCGAACTCCATCACTTGCAATTGAGTTAAAGACACCGATAGAGATATAGACTAGTAAACCAGTGGATTATTCTAACCTCCATGTATTTGGAAGTCCTGCCTATGTGATGTTCAATGCCCAAGAAACTACAAAGTTGGATCCAAAATCTAGAGGATGTATTTTCTTAGGCTATATTGAAGGTGTGAAGGGGTATCATCTGTGAGATCTCACTGCCCACCAGATTGTTATTAGCAGGGATGTTATCTTCATAGAAGATAAGGATCAAGAGCAAGCAAAACATGTTAGAGAATCTATAAACTGCAATAGTATAAGTGGATAGGGAAGTTGATCAAAATGATTCTTCTAAAGTGCCCCAGAGCGCGAGGAGCAAGAACCAGTTGAATATGATGTTCCAGATACTCGAAGATTGACTCGCATAAGAAGAGCACCGAGCTGGTACTCAAACTATATTATGGAGGGCAATATTGCATAATGTCTTTTAACTGGGGACGAGAAGCCATCAACTCTTCAAGAAGCAATGAATAGTTCAGAATCAGTAAATGATAGCAATGCAAGAAGAAATTCAAGCAATTCATAAAAATAAGACATGGGAGTTGGTGAGGTTAACTCAAGGAAGAAAGCCTATTGGCAATAAATGGGTTTACAAGATCAAGCGAAGTGGTGATGATCAAGTGGAGCAATATCGTGCTAGATTGGTGGTAAAAGGATATGCTCAAAAAGAAGGTATTGATTTTAACGAATTATTTTCTCTTATGGTTTGACTCACTACAATTTGAGTATTTATGACAATGTGTGCTATATTTGACTTGCATCTTGAGCAGTTAGATGTGAAAACTACATTTCTTTGTGGAAATCTTGAAAAAAAAATTATATGCTCCAATCAGAAGGTTTTGAAGAAAAAAGGAAAGAGAACTTGGTTTGCAGGTTGAACAAATGTCTGTATGGTTTAAAGCAGGCACCAAAGTGTTGGTATAAGAGATTTGATTCCTTCATCATAGGCCTTGGATACAGCAAACTAAGTGCTGAACCTTGTACATATTTTAAAAGGTTTGAGAAAGATGATTTTATAGTCTTGTTGTTGTATATAGACGACATGTTGGTAGCAAACCCCAACAATAATTGTATCAAAGAATTGAAGGCAAGGTTGGCTAGGGAATTTGAAATGAAAGACTTGGGACTAGCAAACAAGATTCTAGGGACAAATACACCGAGACAGAAATAATAGGAAGATTTGACTTTCTCAGAAGAATTATTTGAAGAAGATCTTGTGCGATTCAACATGCAAGATTGTAAGGCAATTTATACCCCTCTTTCTGTTAATTTCAAGTTATCCTCAAGTATAAGTCCTAACAATGAAGAAGAGAGGATGGAGATATCTCAAGTACCGTATGCATCAACAATAGGGAGCCTGATGTTCGCTATAACTTTGTACAAGACCAGATATTGCACATGCAGTAGGAGTGGTTAGTCGATACAAGATGAATCTTGGTCGAGAGAATTGGAATACAGTTAAGAGGATTCTAAGATATATCAAGGGAGCCTTAAATGTTGCATTATGTTTTGAAGGATCAGATTTTACTGTCAAAGGATATGATGATGTTGATTATATAGGTGATATTGACAAAAATAAATCCACTACTGGATATGTGTTCACATTAGCTGGAGGGGCTGTGAATTGGGTCAAAACTGCTATCAGTTGTGACTATATCAACAACAGAAGTAGAATATGTAGCAGCTACATAAGCCAGTAAAGAAACAGTGTGGTTGAAGATGTTGTTGGAAGAGCTTGGGTATAAATAAGAGAATATTACTCTATATTGTGACAGTCAGAGTGCTTTGCATCTTGCAAAAACTCCAGCTTTTCATTTAAAGACAAATCACATTCGAGTTCAGTGTCACTTTGTTCATGAGAAAGTGGAAGAAGGAATGGTGGATATGTAGAAAATGCATACAATGGATAACCTGACAGATTTTATGACAAAAACAATCAATGCTGACAAGTTTATTTAGTGTCAGTCCTCATGCATTCTAATAGAGATGTAAGCAATATGAAGCAGCAAAATAGAAAGAATTGTGTGAAGATATGATTGATTCTCAATCAAATCTTCAAGTGGGAGAATTGTCAAACTTAGTTGACGTGGTGCCTAACATGCCTAATAAAACAAATAATAGTTGGCCAATTTGACCAACCATACTTTCAATCTCCTACCTATAAATCCATATGGGCAAAACAAGAGTAAAATGAGAGAGAAGTAGGGTGAGAAAAAAAAAAGAAAAAGAAGAGAGAAAAAATATTATGTATTTTTTTACAGGATTAGTTTTTCTTTTTGTAATTCTCCAATTTTTCAGTAATAAAATTCTTCTATCCTTGCCCGGGATTTTTAACCTGATTTAAGAGTTTTCCACATAAAATCTGCATGTCTATTTTATCTTTAATATTTTTAGTTTCGTTTTAATTGCGACCTTATTCTGTCCAAGTCGTAATTTTTCCTAACATATTTAATTTATTATGATGCTAATATTAGATAGTGATTTAAGATTACTCGTAAAAGATCCGATCAGCCTCATAAATGCATCATTGATTAATATATATTAATCTGCTTCCACCTTAACTTTTTAAAAAATTATTCCTTTTATTCAAATTTTAATTTCAAATGCACAAGTAATAAGATCCAATTATTAATAGAATGCAAGTATAACTAGTTATGATATCAACATAATAAATAAGAATACAAGTAACGTGATAGAAATTAAACATACTTCTATCACTTAGTTATAAACTTTTGTTTTAATCTATAGGATAAGTGACTTAAATCTTAAAAACTTGTAGAATTTTTTTAATAAGTTTTTCTCTTGTACCAGAATTTTAATTTTCTTCTTATCTAATTCTTTCTTTCTGGTAAATCATATCTTATATCTGATTTTGTTAATATTATTATATAATTTGTAGAGGAAAGTGCCAAAGGATCAGGTAGAAGTTAACTAGCCAAATTGCCTAACCCGACAACCAAAACATCGCTCCAGTGAAACTATTGAATCCTGGAATTTCAGGAATATAAGAATAGTTAGCTTCTACAGCCTCCACGTCCAAAAATCGTGGAAAACAATCCTCAATATCACCAGAGTTTAGATTCATGGCCTTAATATTCCACTTCTATCTCTCCTCATTCTGGGTTCCTTAACTCCACGCATCTTTGGAACATACAAGTAGTCTTTGAAGTGGGAAACATAGTCATCTAGGGACTGCATGAATTGATCTTTATGAAAATAGGTGGGAGTAGAAGCAGGGAAATAGAAGTAGGGTTGCTCGCAGCACTGTTTTTCAAGTGAAGGTGTAAGCAATCACATGCATAATTTTTCCGGGAATTTTGCTTCTGTATCAAGAACTATGTGAGGTATAGACTTCAAGCTTATACATGCACTTTTGGCTAGTGTAATCATAATTTATTGCATAAACATAACCATAACAATTCTTTAATTCAAATCTTAAAATTTTACGTTTTACATCAAAATATAAAATATAAAGTAAATACCTGGATCAATAACTTATGTTGAATCGTAAAATGAGAAAAAAAATCTTTCTGAATGCTTAGATATAGAGAAACTTGATTTCTCTTCTCTTTTCCTTCAATAATTCTATTTTTAATGGTGAAAAATAAGACAGAAGTATTTGGGAGATAGAGAGAACCAGTTTCAAATAAAATAAAGATATCTTTGAACCTTGAACCTATAAGTTTAAAATAAAATTTTATCTTACTTAATCAATATTATCTTATTTAATAGAATTGAACAATTAGAATTTAGCATTTAAGATTACTAAAACCATAATTATTTGACGAGTCACGTGTTAAATATATAGGTTTTATAGCTAGACCTGAAGGACCTGCTCTGACTTTGATTATTACTGAGTCCATTTCAAGTCAACAGTGACAAGGAAACGATAGGAAAAGCAAGAGTATACAGTAAATCCTATCGATGAAAGGGTAGTATATATTTTAACACGTATCATAAGCCTCAGTATATATTTTAGCTCATATCATAATTCTTATTATGTATCCCGAATCAAATGTGGAAGGGAAATAAAGGAAAATATAGAAAATACTTGATTTTGATTTCATAATTTCAAACAAGTTTTTTGAAGCTAAAACAAACACGAATCTACTGACATCTTTATGAGATCTGCTTATCAGGAAGCGTCAAAGTCTTTTTGTAGTTTTTTGTATACGTAAACCTAAGAATGGGTTAGAGTATTCTTATATTCACGATTTGTTACAGCAGTTACAGAAGACCTTAACTTTATTTATATATTATCCATATCGAACCTCCTCATCAAAAACTGAATATAGGTTCAGTCTATATTAATCGAGGTCTATTTTTCTCTTGAACTTCAGCTCATTAATCCAAATTATTTATTGAGTACTTTATTACATTTATCTGGAACAAATTACGTAACTTAACTGATAAATTATTAAAAATTGACAATTACAATTAATTATTGTCCACTAAATAGAAAATTTTCTAACATATACCGGAGCAGTTCAGATTATTGAAATTAATTCCTTCATTAAAGAGAATGCATTTAATTTTCTCTGCTAACGTATACATTGAAGCGACTTTTCTCTGCTTATTTGTTTTTTTAATGATAAAACAATTCTCATTTATTGAATCAAAATAAGTAAGATGTTAGCATGATGATTTGTCTATTCGGCTAAAAAAATCCACATAAATTATAACATTTACAAGATAAATATGTCACCATTTTTTGCTTTTTCCAAGTAACTATATCTCATCTACGTTTAATTGTCACTTAAATAAGAACTTCTAGTTTGGAGTTTTAGAAGCGAATTTAACGAAAAATCTTTTTGTGTCTATTGCATATCTCCACTAGTTCTGATACTCTTCTCTCGCATGTTAATTTGGGTTAGCAGCAAGCTCGCTCCTTTAGGAATTGAGACATGTTATCGCCTGTCGAAACTACGATAGATCCTGTCCCTAGCAAGGCTACAGACAAAGCACAGTGATATTTTGGTGTTGTCGAACAAGCAAAGAGGACACGTAGAGTGGAGTCCATGTAACACCTGCTTGTACGTGCTTGATTAATAATGGTGTTTTTCATTGGTGCATTTCTTGGAACCTGTTAATTTCATTTAAAAAATGGGTGCAATTTTTTTGGGGCTGAATTTAATGTTTTAATAAATAGAAATGGGATATTTTAATTCTGCGATCAGTGGCGGGCATGCCTCGAACTTATAAAGAAAACCCCCACGCCAATGACCTTGACAGTCCCTGAGTAACCCCCCAGCCATACTGGCAGAGGATCTAGAAAGCACTAAGCCATTGGTATTAACTTTGGTCCAGCCCTCTGATGGTGGGGTATATCGGACGAGGGTCCCTATTGGCAAACCTGACAGGTTAGTGACGCAACCCGTCACGGTGCGAGCCCAGTCGATCCAAGTCACATACCCTATGACGAGGTGATGTCCTACTTCGGGCCACTCGAAACCCTCCTCAAAAATATATTTGTTGCGCCATTGCCAGAGGTACCAACACGAGACCCCAAAAATGACCGCCCAGTCGATCGCGGGCGTAGTGCTTTGGGTTATCAGGTTGGACTGTAGCCAATGCTCGACGTCCCCCTAGTAAAAAGAGGCTGCTTGTAGAACAGGGGACCATTTATACCAAAAATGCTGAACCCTGGGACAATCGCGAAGGGCGTGCAGAGCGGTCTCTTCATGGCCACAGTGGGGGCAAGTACTATCAGAGGCTATGTGTCTACGAACACGTTAGTGGTTTGTCAGAAGTTTATTGTTGGCTACGAGCCACAGAAAAGTACGGATCCGTTGTGGCCCTGGCCACTTCCAAATGATAGTCCATAATGGGTTTGGGGCCGCCATATCAGTCGCTATAATTAGCTTATAAGCCGATTCTAAGGTGAAGTTCCCTTGTGGAACAGGACCCTAGACGAACGTGTTGGCTTCCGCCTCGATAGGCGGAGGCTGAACCGTATCAAGGACCCTGCATAAGTGAGCGGGAAGAAAAGGAGTGATCAATTCCCATTTCCAAGCGTGGGCCTCTGCCACCTACTCAGCCACATATGTGTACAACATGCTGTTAGGAAGGGGGTTCGGAGTGACATTTATGAGGGGACCCCATCCAGGGAGCCAATGGTCAAGCCAGAATTTGGTTCGTTGGCCATTACCCAAGATCCATTGAATACCTTTTTGGACATGATCCCACATAGCTGCCAACCCGCGCCAAAGAGTCGACATCCCAGTGGTAGGTAGTGTGTTGGGGATATGTGGGGTGTTTAGCCGATATTTAGCCCGCAACACCTAGACCCATAAAGTGATGGGTTGGGTGAGGAGCTCCCATCCCAATTTAGTGAGATAGGCATCATTGGTGGCTCGAATACGTTTGAGACCCAGACCCCTGGCTGTTTTCGGGCCACAAATCGCTTCCCAGTTGACTAGGTGGGTTGCCCTCTTATCATTGTGGTTCCCCCAAATAAAAGCCAGCATTATCTTTTCTAGGTCATCACAGAGTAGTCGGGGTAATCACACAGTTTGCATGGTGTAGGTGGGAATCGCAAACAGCACAGACTAGGTCAGAGTAACTCGTTCGACTAGCAACAATTCCTTGGCTCTCCACCCTGCTAGTCTATTCTGTAGCCTATCCAGGATATACTGATAGGTATTCTTCGTAGAGCACTCATGTATCAACGAGACCCCTAGATACTTTCCCAGATTGAGCGTGCGTTGTGTTTGCAAAGAGTAGCTGAGAGTGCGTGCTAGATCGGGCGACACATTTGGGGAGAAATAAATGTGAGTTTTGGCTTTGTTCACCTTCTGGCCAGACATGCCGCAGAAAGTTGCAAGGATGGATGAGACTGTGGCCACCGGTGCCGGCGAAGCTTCACCAAATAAGACTAGATCGTCCAGCGGTCCCCTCTCTGGTCCATTTAAACGGTTTCCACTGACCTAGATCCACCGCGCGGGAAATAAGGTGGCCCAGACGTTCCAGGAAAAGGACGAAAATGTAAGGTGATAACAGGTACCCTTGTCGAATACCATTGGAGGGTATAAAGGGGTCAGACAGCTGGTCATTCCATGCAACTTGCATTGAAATCGAAGTAATACACTTCATAATTAGATTGAGTAACGTGGGAGGAATCCTGATGTCCTGTAGGGTCTCCTGTATGAAAGGCCAATGCAGACGATCATAAGCTTTTTCCTAGTCCACCTTTAACGCAAAGTAGCCAGTCTTTCCCTTTTTTTTGTTTCCGCATGGAGTGAATGATTTCTTGAGCAATGATGATATTTTCAATGATGTGCCTCCCCGAGACGAAGCTGGATTGGGTATTCGCAACTAAATGGTGGAGGTATGGCTTAAGACGGTTTACAATAATCTTCGAAATGGTCTTGTATAGCACAAAACAGAGGCTGATGGGTTGAAAGTGTGTGATGTACTTTGGGGATGGGACCTTAAGGATGAGGACTAGGATAGAACGGTTCAATTCCTGTTCCCAGGTTTCTTCCCGGAAGATTTTCTGCATGAAGGAGACCACCTCAGGGCCCACCTTGTCCCACTGGGATTAGAAAAATAGCGTCGTGAAGCCATCAAAACCTGGGGTTTTGTTTGGGTTTATTCCAAAAATAGCTGCTTTGATTTCAGACACGTGGACGGGTCGTGCGAGAGTAGTAAGTTGTGCCTCAGTAAGTCGAGGGAAAGCTCCGAGAGTGGCTGGGTTTCGTGTGAGCGGAGAATCAGCAGTGTAAAGTTGCGTAAAATAAGTCCGGGCCAGAGTACGTAACTCACTTGCATCATTAATTTCCCTGTTGTGTTGATCAAAAAGGCGCTCCACCGATAATTTCTTTCTTTTGGTTTTAGCAACCATATGATAATATCTACTGTTGCGATCCCCCTGTGCTATCCATTTGCATCAGGCTTGCTGATGCCAATAAATTTCTTCCTTGCACAGCACGTGCCCTAATTCCCCACTAAGTTGTGATTCCAAATCTAGTAAGGAGTCAGACTTCGTCTGCTGCATATCTCGTTGGATGTCGGCTAAGCATGCCTGGAGTCTGCGTTTACGATGGAATATATTCCCAAAGATTGTTTTGTTCTAGAGTTTAAGACGACTAGAAAAATTGGATAATGAATTGGCAAATGAAGCATCAGGAGGGAGCCAGTAGTCCGCTACCAGTTTAGGAAAATCTGTATGGGTGAGCCAAGCAACTTGAAACCGGAAAGGTGTTTGGCTGACGGGTCACCTCTCTGGTCGAACGAAGTGAACCAACATGGGCCGATGATCAGAACCCAAAAATGGGAGATGGTTATTAACCGTAAGTGGGAAGACTTCCAACCAATCTGACGAAACGAAGGCCCAGTCAAGCCGAGCTTGGATGTTCCCCTATCTCTAGGTGAACCGAGACCCAACATAGCCCAAGTCATGCATAGCACTCTCGTGGACCCAATCGCGAAAAGCCGCGCAAACCACTGCCGTATTACCAAATGTTAGTTTCGCGTTGAAATCTCCACCGACAATATAGGGATGAGTGACTGACTACCCGATCTCCTGCAACAGGGGCCATAGGAAAGTTCGGGTGGTTTGTTGTGGACTGGCATAAATAGCCGATAATTCGAAAGAAAAGGACTCGTATTCGATGAGGGCATGAATCAGCTACTTATGAGCAACTTTGATCGAGAAGGTAAAGGCATTTTTCCATAGCAGCCAAATCCCGCCAGTAAAGCCATTTGCATCGACACGGAAAGAGAAATCAAAGTCCAAACGGTGGATGACTGCTTGCACTCCTCGGCCACTAATTCGAGGTTCCACTAAGACGATTAACTCCAATCTATACTGCCGAATGTAGTTTCAGAGAATGGTGTGAAACCGGTTGCCCCCGGCTCCTGAACAATTCCAAAAAAGAATCGACATAAAACTAGGGATCAGTAATCATGGCCCCACTGCGGGGGGTGGTCCGAAAGAACGACTGGCTCCATGCTGGGGCCTTCATCTATGGTCGGGCTCACAGTGATAACGTTCAATCGGAGCTCATCCAAGGAGTCCAGCATTCGGGACTCACGGTCCTCGCGATCTGGTTCGGATGGGAGAAGGGTGGTTACGGTTTCAGAGGAGGTGGTACCATCCCCTGTCCGCTCAATACCATCCATAGGTTGACCTTGGGTTTCCATAGTGATGTCCTGTCCCTCAATGGGCTGCGTACATAAGACTTCCTGGTGGGAGCTGATGGTGACGGCTTTATGATGGGCCTAGGGGTGGGTTGTAGATGGGCCAAGATAACTGGGCCTGAGAAATGGAGAGTGGACTGGGCTAGGCTGGAAGGGCCTGTAATCGTGTGGGCCACGATTTTGCCTGGCCCAGCTTTTTTCTGCTAGGGCCATGGCCCAGTGGACTGGAAAGTCAGTCCATTGGAGAACGACGTCGCGTAGGTCGGGGGAGAGTTTAACAACATAGGGGTTTGGTCAGACGCGTCATCCTCAACACTCAGCGCTCTAAATCTAGAGCCTCGTGTCCCGCCGTCTGAGTGTGACTGGTGCGACGTGTGTGCAGATGATCGATGGGGGACGGGACGTTTATTTGACTGTTGAACTTGGATCCATGGATCGAATTCCATCTCTGATGGTGCATAGGGCTCGGAAGTCAGGACTCCGTGCGTCGCGCTATGGGTGGTCGTTGCCCGCACTTCTACCGGTGTCGATGGGTTCTTGGTAGTCGTGTCAACGCTGTCAGTGGGTTGGGGTTGGGGGTTGGGAAGGCATTTTCAGGTGTCATGGCCCACCATCTCGCAGTGGTAGCATATTTGGGAGAGGCCTTCATACGAGAGTCGAACCGTCTCCTCATCAAGCTCCATGGTTGTGCGAAGGGGGATGCTCAGATCTACGTCGATGGCGAGCCAGGAAAATTTGCCTCGTTGGGTCGTCAACGTGGCTTCGTCAATTTTGATGATTTGGCCAATCAACTTGCCCAGAGCCTCAAGGAAGCGTGGGTGGTAACGCGATATAGGGAGGTCGGATAGGCAAACCCAGACCACCGTGCGGGGAGTAGTTCCTTGGGCTAGTAGAATTGAGGGGTCCAGCGCTGAACTGATAACGCGTGGCCAAAGATGATCCAAGGCCCTTGGGTTAACGCCTTTAGGTAATTAGCTTCAACTTTGAATTTGATGAGGTAGAAATCAAAGTCTAAGTCGATGATTTTAATCGGGTCGTGTGGTTGCCATAATAAGTGCAGGCGTTGGCTGAAGATGCGGTACCCAATACACCTTCCAAGCAATTTTAACAAGACAGCTTGGTTCCATTGGTGATCGAGCTTTTCCTTGAGTGTCTGAGAGAGAAAAATGTCCGTTGCCTGGCCTTCCGTGACAATGCGAATGTCACCATCCTCGATGGCAACAGGTTCTTCGGGGGGCCAGGGTAAGGATGCCCTGTCTCTCCCTCCCTGACGATCTTAGGAGACCGCTGCATTGTATGAGATTGGTGGGAAAGTTGGGGTGACTTCTTCCCGGCTTCTGGTGCGACTCTTTTTTTATGCTTGTCCTTCGAGAGCTAGGAGATCACTAGCTGAAGGGTTTTGCATGATGTCAAGTAATTAGGAACACTTTTGGATTGCTGGGTATATTGAGGCAAGAAGATGAATGAGTGAACCATGAGTCAACGAGGAAGCTAGTGAATGCGATGAACAGTACTTTCAGAGAGCATTTTCATTTCTTCTTTTTACTTACCGTGGCATGGGACCTTGGCCACAAGAAGATCATATTGGAAGTAGACTCGCTTCAAGTCATCAATATTCTTTCCTCTTCCGGAGGCTTACTGACTACGTCTGTTTGTTTGGTGCAGGACCTCAGAGAGTTGCTGGACCACGATTGGGAGGTGCAGTTTCAACATGTCTATCAGGAGGGGAACACAAGCACAGATAGTCTGGCAGCTGCTGCTATGCACATCCCACCAAGCTTGTGGGTTCTTACGGATCCTCCACCAGCCACAGTTCCATTTTTAGATTCAGATCGGAATCGCACTTTGTATCGCCGGGGTATACCCTACGGTTGATCTGTCTTGAGTAGTGTTTTTTTGTGCTTTCCTTCCCTTGTATTAAAAAAAAAGAAATGGGTTATTTTTATGACAACTTTAACGTGATTATTAATTATTTTAAAGTTAAATTTATGATTTGCATCTTAATATTTTACGAAAAATCTAAGTATCATCTTTTGTAATACTTTGTAATATATTGTTACTAAAATGATATTCATTACACTTTGGTATAATAATCGTTACATATTAAAAATGGTAACAAATATAATTGTAAGAGTTTATTTAGACTTTTTATAAAATTTGAAGGTAAAAGTTACACATTTAGCTATCATTTAAAGAAATCATTTTAGCTATTAAAAACCTAACTTAGTTATTATTTGAAGTGTTTGAAATGTTAATGTGTAACATGATACTGTATACCTATGGGCTAACTTAGACCATTTAGGAAATCCTTAGAAAATAATTTGTACCTTTTATATTTACCTTAACAACTTGCTATCGTACGTTTTAAGTAATCTTAATTCATTTATTTCTCAAATACATGTTGAAAGTAAAGACATAGACAATAGATATTAATATTTTAAAAACTAAATCGATTCGATTGATTTAACAATGAAAATCTTAAGCTGGCTAGTTTTTCAGTTCATTTTTTAACTTTTCAGTTTGATTTAGTTTAATAATCTTTGTTATTAAAAATCGATCGATATATTAATTAATCGACCAGTTTTTATAAACTAAATAAATTTTATAAACTAAAATAAATCGATTAATTTTTATTTAACAATATTTTTTAATTAAACTTTACATTTTTTTAATGGATAAGGAAAGTTTTCTTCAATCACTTTTCAATTATATTAAATCTTTAACTAATTTTATGACAGTTTAATGCCAGTTGAATCTTTTAAACCTTAAACCTCTTGTCTTATTATTCGATTTTGAAAACATGGATAGACATATAAAATGTTTAGTTTTATATTATGAACAAATAAAGAACAAATGTTATTATAAAAAGAAAGCGAATATAGCATAAATTTCAATGTTTCCATATTTTATGTCCAAGTTTTTTTTTTCCATTTTCACATTTTCCTTCTCATAGAATTAACTTTGGTATAATTTATAAGATATGCAATAGATTTTTTGAATCTTCCAATGAAAAATTGTTGGACGGATGCTTTCTCGTATGTTCTGTCTAATTTTTTATCTTACAAAAAAGGGATCACTAAGTCACATAATTGAGTAAAAGACACCAATGTCATATGGTTTAGTCAATTCTATTAAAATTTTATGTGTTTTAAAGATTTTGTAAAAAGCCCTTGCACATTTCAAAAAGTCTGAAATTAGTTTTTTCGTTAACTTTATTGTGTTGACATTTTTTAAAAACATGAGATTCCAAGTGGATAGTCGCGTCACATAGAGTGATTACAAAACAAATCATATAGGTAATATATTACAAACATATAGATTTATCATATTTACATGTCATTATTCATATTAAAATATAATAATATTTAATATTTATAGATGCTTTAGTCATTCTTGTATACAAATGGGGTATTTTTGTAAATGAATTTATTATAGATCATAATTATGATAACCATATTATCCTTAAATTATTCCTAGTTGTTATACTATTAAAATTGGACATCAATAGAGACTAGCTAACATATATTATGTTTATTTTCCTTATACAAGAAGTATTTAACTTTATAGAATAAAGTATGAAGATACTTAAATAAAAGTGTGAGTTCTTATTACAAAATTTATTAAACTAACCCAATATAAGAATTTCATTTGGAACATTATTTGTTTGTCCGTGAAAATTTTAATTGTGATTTAACTTAAAATCTCTAAATTATCTTATATGGAGATTGTTATACTTTCACACTACTTATGACCTATCTTGGTCAATGATAGCTTGTTTGGTATTCATTAGATATGAAATAAATTATATAGAGGTAGTTGATTGATCAATATAGGATTAATTACTCTAAAGTAATTAGAAAGAATGTTTTTTTAGTTAATAATGATCTGAAAAATTATTGACAAAGTTTAGTCATACTTTTAAAATATTTTGAAATATCATTATAAGAATTAGTTGCTAATGTTGAAAACATAATCTGATTGGATTCAAATAGAAGAAATATTAGTTTCATACTCTATATCCAATTATAACATTATATGATGAACGAATCGAATTGCACATAAAAATCATGCATGCAAAAAGTTAGTCAAAACTAATTTGACATTTTTAATATTTGTGGGTGGTCATGATTTATTGTTAGATGTCAGATGTCAATTTTAATTTATAAATATAAATTGTTTAATTAAATAATTAAACGTAAATAATGAATTTAAATTATATAATCCTAAATACAATTTAGTATAATAATTTATATCCATTGTCAATAAATTTAAAAACTCAACAGGTTATACACAAAGAACATTTAAAAAAAGAGAAAATGTGATTCAAGTAAATTAGACTTAATTGTAAAGTTTGAGGAACATTAAGATCAAATATAAGTCATCTAATAAATAAGGATCAATATTAAATATTGAATCTTATTTGAACTTAATTAGTGTTTAATTGTAATTGTAATTACAATATAATTAAAATAATAATTATAATTTAGTTAAACTACTAAAAGTTTCAAGTCATATTTATAAATAAGTATAAACTCTAAAATAAGTAGCACTCTTGGTACTCTTCTTGACTTTCTTTTAGGAAGTAAATAAATTGCACTAATACCTAACTAAAGTTTGCATAGAATATACAAAATAAAACATCAATTACATTCAAGAATACTAAAACTCATTAAGGCACCACATGCGTAACATGTTAGGAGTATGACAACTCGGTAGAACTTACTAAAGGGACCAATTTAATTTCAAAAGTAAAGTGACAATTCTTTTCCTCTAACTCTAAGAAGCTCCCTAATATGTCTAATGTTGCATTTAGTTCCACGTTTTGGAGAGTTAAACTTGCCCTTGAAGACACTTTAATTTCCTTTCTACCAAACCCTATAAACTATGATCTCATGAATCAATTTATACAGCAATCTCTCATTTTTCTGACCCCTTGAAAGGGAATATAGCCACTTGACTACTATCAACAAACATTTAATTTGCGGCTCCAGGTTACAAAGGCCAATAGCATCCCCCCTAACCCTAATGTCCTTTTTTATGTTACTTTTAAGTCTCGTTTTGTAGCCAATAATGAAGAAATCGGAATTAAAAAAATAGGAATGGGAATGAAAAGTGAGAATGAACTTGCTGATTATGGGTGTTCGGTATACAAGCATTAGAAATAAGATTATAAAAGTTAATAGTTACCAATGTTTGGTATCAAATATTAAAAATGGCAATGAAATTTTTTTTACTTATGTTTATGTTCGATTATTATGCGATTATTTTGTAAAATAATTGATTAAATATTTTATATTATTATTAATTAATTAAGAGTTTATATTTAATAAATAGTTAATTAAAATGATTTTTAATGATTAAATAAATTATTAATTTTTAAATAATTGTGTATGATTTTCTTGTAAAAATAAAATTAAAAAACCATAATGAACTTATTTTACGGTATAAAATCATTGAAATAAAATAAAATAGTTATTAAATAAAGTAATGTGCAATGTTGATAAAAATATGATAGTATTCATATACAATAATAATTGAGAAAACAAAAACACAAATTTATCACAAAAAGAAAAATAAAGAAATTAAAAAATTTTAAAATAATAAAAACTGATCTAGAGAGGTATGTTGAGTACCAACCAAAGAGGAAGAGCAAATATGAAGTTTCCATTGAAGCAAAATAAAAAGAAAAAAGAAGTTATGTTGTAACAAATATGAGAGAAATTTTCCTTTTTATTCATTTTTAGTTATTATATATTTATTTTGTACATAATTAATTTATAAAAATTAATTAAAAATCCAATGACTTATAAAATTATTAATTTTTAAATAATTATGAAACAAAATGTTTTACATAATAATTACTATCAAAGATAATTTTGACGATAATATTCTCATAATAATCAATGTCTTGATAATATTTTGATAATAACTTAATAATATTCCAATAAAATCTTCCAGTTTTTTCATTCCAATGTATACCCTCCCTCTTAGTAACATTACAAGAAAATAAGAAATTACTAACCGAACATTACCGATGGAAAATATTCCGTAGTAAATTAGTGACGAAAATGGATTATTCGTTGGCAAATTTGACGAATATTTTTCTACGACAGCTAAAACATTCGTCTATAAACATGAAGGGAAAATATTACCGAGTGTTCTCCAACGGAATATAGCGACAGATCAGTAAAGATCATCGTAAAAGTAGGTGAGAACAGGTCATGGAAAAAATAAACATCTTGAATATCGACGGTTTTGATTTTTGCTTCGTTTTTTGTCCATCCTGCGTCATTTTCAGATAACAAAACTATTGGGTTTATTTTGTCTCCAAAAAAGGAAGGTTTAAATGCTTATATATATAATGGTGGGTAGGTGAGTGTGTTTTGTTTGGATTGTTGGTTTATGTATTTTTACATTGAATTGTTGGTTTATTTGTGGTTTGAATCTGTTGTTGTTGGTAAATAATGAGAAAATGCAGTTGTTTTGTTCTTAGTTGGAGATAATTCAGGTTGTCTATGAATTGTTCGATGATATGTCTCTTAGGGGCATATCAGTTGAAATAGAAACAAATCAAAATGGAGTTATTGTATGGTTGAATTAATTTGATTGTGTTGGTGAATAAGATGTAAACTTGTCTTACTCTTACGTATTGTTTGGCTTATCCTTAGTCTTGGTATTAGTAATCAGAAATGAAGAGACTAAAACTACAAGACAATTAAAGTAAATGTTGGAATATGAAACAATTAGTTTGCTTTATTATGGTTAATTTTTCATAAATAATTGATTGATTTATGTATTTATAAAGAGAGAAGATGTTCATAAGAAGTTGTATGTCTTCTTTCATATACATATGTATATCATATCACCTATAACCATAAATAAGAAAGCAAATTATCACATGCTTTTAGTACATGAAAAACCAGAACAAATGATACAAGATTTGGAATTAATGAAGATAAAATCCCAAATCTATATTTTAGAGATTATTAATTATGTTGACATCATACATCATTAATTATGGCAATCATACATCATTAATTGTTGTCATAATTAATGATGTATAGTGATATAAGGTTCTATTTCTAGCTATTATATCTCTATGGATCACTCTCTTATTTCTAAGAAAACAAAGAAATAAAATACAATTTCATGGCCCTACATACAGGTTTAGTACATAAGCATAGAAACCATAACTTGTAAATTTCTATGGCTCAGCTACTTTCTTCAAGATCTACATATTCTTATGTAGTTTATAGGATAATAAAGCTTAACAATAAATGTCACACATCCTTGTTATCATGAATGAATAAAATGACATGATATTGATTGCAATTTCACCAGAGATAAGGTACAGGAAGGTTTTTTATATACTTCCTACATTCCTTTACATTTACAACTTACAAATATAAAGACCAAAGCCTTAAATCAAGTGCAACATCCATTTCAAGTTGGGTCTTATAAAGGCATGTGAAATATATAATAACATATTGTAATTAATTTATAAATTTTCATATGTATAATTAATTATAGCTTTTTAGGAATTTGTTTAAGAGATATTAAGGACGTTTTACTTGTATATAAGTATGACTTAGCTATATTAATTGATGATTACTTTTATATTCTATCTTTCTCTCTCTCGTTTCATTTCTTCTATCTTTTTTATATTCCCCAAATTCATTCAACACATGAAACTTCAAAACAAATGGATTAAAAATAAAACCATAGTCAGAACAAACATTTCCATCAAATCAAAGAAACTATGTTGTCCTCGTATAAAGAAGAATAGATGACCTAGGGAGAAATTAAATGTGTTGACAATAATGTAATATAAATAAAACACTAGACTAATACCCAAATCACATAACTAGTAGCAGACTCTTAATAAAGCTATAATAATTTTGTCGTAGTGATATGCTAGCGATAGTTAGTGAGTGATGAAAACTTCAACATAGAGTAAGAAACGAGAGGAGTATGCTTTGAGAGTGACATTAGAGATTTAGAGCCTGTTTGGTTTGATGTTAATTAATGGAATGAAATTGAATAGAATGAAACGAAAATGATCGATTTATAATAGAATAAAATGTAATATAGTGAAAAGTTGGGAGGGATGGAAGGGTTTATAATTTAATGTAGTGAAATATTATTTAAAAGATGGATGGAATGGAATATAATGTATAATAAATGATTATTATATCCCTAATAGTATTATTAATTATATGCAGTTTATTTTGTCATTAATTTGGTGAAGAACATGCTCCTATTGTTGTGAAATGCAATTTACACCGGGATCATTTACCTCGCGTGTTACCTTGTGTGTTTAGACCGGACTTCACAAAGAAAGACCTAGGGGGTGCTTGTTTGGGGGGTATAGAAAAAGAGGTATGAGTATGGAATGAAAGATTGAGTTTGATAAGGGGATATGATTATAGGGTTATTATTTTGATTACGCACTTTTAGGTAATACTCCATTCCTCTCATAATCTAGAGGAATGAGTATCATTGTTATAGAGGAATGGGTTAATTAATTATATTATAATTAATTAAAATATTAATAATAATTAATTAAAATATAATTCATTCATTAATTAATTATATTGTAATTAATTAATTATTAATTAATTAAAATATAATTAATTATTAATTAATTAAAATATTATTAATTAATTAATTAAAATATTATTAATTAATTAATTAAAACATAATTAATTAATTAATTAAAACATAATTAATTAATTAATTAAAACATAATTAATTAATTAATTAATTAAAATATTTTAATTAATTACAATATTATTAATAATTAATTAACTACAATATAATTAATTAAAATATAATTCATTCATTAATTAAA
>JAOSBN010000004.1:9467486-9501475 GCA_027563595.1 Erythroxylum suave | reverse complement strand
ATAAATATAACTCAAGAACTTTCATTCAACATCAATCAATCCATAAAACATCAACCAATCCACAAAATAGGCTACATACCTAACCCTAAATGGAGTTTGGTTCTAGAACATAATGACAAAATCAGAACAAAGAGAAACAAGCAACATTAAATACAGTAGAGAGAGAAAGTTCAAGGAACACAAAATAAGCTTGCTTCTCTTCCCTTTCTTCCTTTTCTTTCCTCTCTTTTTGTGCCTCCACTGTTCTGCCTTGCTTTCAGTGCCAGATCCACCTGTTTAGGTCTTTAAAATGAATATATATAGTGTCTTAGGGTCAAAGATACCTAGTTTTTGCTAAACAGGAGAATAAAAATCGTATGTGCCGTCAATGTCCGTTAGGCAGACATGATGTCTGTTTAGCGGATAGCTATGGGTCTGTTAACCATCTTTCTCTGTTAATGTCCATTTGAAGGGACTTTATATCCGTTAGGCGGATATACACTGAGCATCTTCAAAAACGTGCCCTTTTGACTCTTTAGAAAGTCAAATCTCTCTTTGGGGTCTTCATGAAGGTTGTAGAGCTCGGAGTCCTCTTCGAAATCATACTTGAATGAATCTAATCCGATATCTCCAGTGAAAGTTACGTGGTTTGCCCCAAAATCTCTCTAATTGTACCTATTAAGCAATAAGGTTGAAATATGAGAATTAACTAATTAAAGTGCATAATTCACATGCAGATAAGTCAAATTAGTTCCAATTCATCCCAAAATCATATATAAATAATTTGACTTGTCAGTGATCTTAATGCAAGAGTTGAGACTTGTCAAACTGCCTTCACTAATATCCAAATCCAAATGCAACTTTTGCCAAATAGGACTGAACTGACAGATGCAGAACAAGGGTAATAGCCAATTTATTTCAGGCTTTAAAAGACCAAGAATCCTTCTACAAACAATCTTCTCGTATCCAGTGGCTTAGAGAAGGGGATAGGAATACCAAATTCTTCCACCATTCTATCCTGTGGTAATAATGTCCACTCCTTATTGGTGCACAATAATCTTCAGATTACTGATCTAGAAGCCATCCAAACACATTTTCTGCATTTCTTCCAAGCTTCCCTTGGTACTAAGAAAGACCTTACTTCTTCAAATGAATATGTGACAGCTCTCTTTCCCCATCCGATTCCTGAGAGCCTTAGAAATAGCTTTATAGCTGAGGTCACTTCCCAGGAGATTAGGGAAGTGTTCTTTTCCTTCAATCCGAATAAGGCCCCTGGCTCGGATGGCTTTAATGGTTTCTTCTTTAAACACACTTGACATATTGTAGGAGATGAAATCACTCAAGCCATTCAAGATTTTTTTAAACATGGGAGGCTTCTTAAAGAATTAAATTCCACCTTCCTCTCCCTTATTCCCACAAGGAATCATCCTTCCACTGTGTTAGACTTTAGGCCTACCTACTGTTGTAACATGATTTATAAGGTGATTACCAAAATCATTTCTAATAAACTCCGGGAGCTTTTACCCTACCTTATCAACCCAAACCAAAGTGCTTTCATCCAAAATCGTCGTATAGGGGATAACATCCTTTTAGCCTAAGAAATTTTTAAGAACTATCATCTCTCTACTAAGCAGAAGCGATGTGCTTTCTAAGTAGATTTAGCTAAAGCTTATGACTCTATTCAATGGGATTTCCTTCTCACCGTGCTGAACGCTATAGGACTCCATCCTAAGTTTATTCAATAGATCAAAGAGTGTGTAACCTCGCCTTCCTACTCTATCCTTATCAATGGGTCTCCTACTACATTTTTCAGTGGGAAATCAGGCTTAAGACAAGGGGATCCTCTCTCTTCGTACCTGTTCATTATCTGTATGGAGGTGCTTTCTCGATCACTGAATGTAACAATAGCTGAAACTCCTACTTTTCAATTCCATTGGAGATGCAAATCTTTAAAACTCACCCATCTCTTATTTGCTGATGATTTGTTATTGTTCTGTCATGCTGACATTTCTTCGGTGAATACCTTGTTAAAATGCCTGAGAACTTTCTCTAATTATTCAGGGCTGGATATGAACTTTAGCAAAAGCCAATTCTTTTTATCTCTTGATGTTGATCATTTGGCCAGCAATTGGAAACTATTTCGGGCCTTAAAAGGGGTGAACTTCCTATCCGATACCTAGGTGTTCCTCTTTTAATAGGTAAATTAACTAAGAGAGATTGTATTCCCCTGTTGGACAAAATTGATTCTAGAGTTAACAAATGGACTAATAAGGCCTTGTCCTATGCTAGTAGACTTTAATTGGTAATCTCTGTCTTATCTACTTTTCAGGTCTACTCGGTTAGCCATTTCTTACTTCCTATCTCTATCATTAAAGAAATTGAGTCTAAACTTGGGAACTTCTTGTGGTCTGGCAGGGTTGGGTCCAATACTCATACAAAAGTCAAATGGACTGACATATGTCGACCTAAAACAGAGGGGGGTCTAGGGATTAAACATTTGTCTACTTGGAATAATGTCTTGTTAGGTAAAAGAATTTGGTTTCTTTTCAATGATAAGGAAGCTTTGTGGGTAAAATGGGTCCACATTATTATTCTTAGAAGGAACAACTTCTGGTGTGCCCAACCGTCTCATAATAATTGTTGGAGTTGGAGGAAAATTCTTCAGGTTAGGGATATTATTAGGAACCAGTTCTGATTTAAGATTGGCAATGGAATTTCTACTTTCTTATGGCAGGATCCTTGGCACCCTAGAGGCATCCTCAAGGATCTGTCTACACCTAGAACCATTAATGGCTCAGAACTTCCAATGAATGCAAAAGTTGCTGATATTATTAGAGACAATATGTGATACTGGCAAGATGCCATAATTGAAACCATTTGCACAACCTTTACCATACCAACCCGGTTGGTCTCAGCAAGATCGATTAGAATGGATTGCAAGCCTTGCAAGAATTTACACCAATGCTTCAGCTTACTCCCTGATGAGACCACCTCTGCCGAAGGTACCTTGGTATCCATTAGTGTGGCATAAGGGTTTTCACCCTAGGTATGCCTTTATTTTGTAGTTAGCTATCCTTAATAAGCTACAAACTAGGGATCAACTCCTTTATACCTATCTTCCAAATCATTGCTCCCCGTGCTACTTGGATAATGAGTCTACCAATCACCTCTTCTTTGAATGTCCCTTCTCCAACTCAATGTGGTTACATTGCCTCAGTCACTTTCATATAAACATTCCACACCCACAAAACCTTCCATCCATCCTATTTTGGTTTAACCACTTTCAAAGCCACAGATCCATTGACCTTACTCTTTTTAGTATCCTTCTTTCTATAACTGATTACACCTTATGGTCTGAAAGAAATCTTAGAACTTTTCAAAATGCTACCATGGAAGTGGGCAATATTACTACTAAAGTTATCTTCCTAGTAATGGAATAGTCAGCTTAAACACTGTGAGAAGGTAAATGGAGAGTTTTAGTTTGTTTTCTTGTTATTACTAAGTTCTTTTGTAGGTCTGAAAGTTCGATTAGCATAATTTAGCTCCCTTATCGGCAATTTTCATCCTCCAAGTCCCAGGCAGTGCTTTCACTACTGATCAGGAAATGAACAGATGCTCACCCTTCGTCCCTAGTTATTAGTGGAGAGACTTATTAGGAACTGTATTGTTTTGTTGCTTGTGCCTTTTGCAGGTGGTTGTGAAATTGCTTAGCTGATCATTGATATGGTCTTTGTGTAAGCAGTAGTTTAGCTTGCTCTTGAATTTATTTTGTTGTGGACAGTTAGGTTTCCTTTTGTTTCTTGGTAGCTCCTTTAGGATAGGCATCCGTCTTCCATTTTTGGCAAACTTCGCTTTACATATTCTTCAATGTCTATAATTTAAGGGTAATTACGAACAAAAACCTTTTTCCCCGTCCACATAAACATTCTCAAGAAAAAATACGACAGAAAAGTTATGTCAGACTCTTGTAAAATAAGTAGCTTTTTGCACTAAACATGTTAATTTTTAAAATAGAATTACTCATTCATCCTACACGTGTCATAAATTAGAACGACAAAAACAAAATTGCAATTGTAAGACGCACGACGTCGTCTGCTAGTTGGGCCTAGCAAAATGAACCCTTCTTTTTTCTTTTGGTGCAAGTAAATTGTCTTCTTTACTCTGGAGTCATTCTCTTCTTATCCACACAGCTTACCCATGCTACGCTTATACCAATCAATGGAAGAAAGTCTTACGAGGTGAACCAGGAATGAATGGTGTGAATCCTCTCCCACCAAATACAGGACGCATTACGGCGTTGTCAAACTTCCGCCAATAGTAATGGACAGCGTTAGTTGGTGTTGTCAGTAGCATGCGCAGACTCATTGGACGTGGCACATTGTAGTTGTCACTGCCGGTGTCTGATTCGGGCTCATGGCCGTTTACAAGAAGTGGTATAGTGAGAGTCTTAGGAGCTGCAGGGTCGGTTGTGCTGTTCAAGTGTTTCTGAGAGAGCAGCCAACTTATGAGCGGCTTGGTCATCATACCAATAACCTGAGATCACCAATGAATGCTCAACCAAAGTTGCATACAATGCACGTTATATGCAAAATTAAAACCTTGCTCACCACAGTGCTAAAGAGAACGATTGATATGGTGCTGGTAATCAAGATAGCATTTCCTCTTAGTTCAGTATGCCCTGCCATTGTAAACTGCATGGAAATACAGTAGAAAGTAATTTTACATCATTTCTGTTAATGTTTACATTGTAGAATAAATTAAAACAAACTGAACTATATGTTCTACTGTTTACCTTGTTATATGCTAGTGCCATAGACACCGCTCCTCGCATGAGTCCAGCCCACCATATTATGATCTGTTGAAGGAAAAGGTTAAGAATTCATTCGTTACTTGTTAGAATTATGAGTCAACATTAAGGTGAATCATATCCCAACCTGCTGCTTAAATCCAATTTTTTCATCCTGAGACTTCCTTGTCAGATTGGAAACTAAAGATAATGGAAACACAGTAGCTGCTCTGCCAACCAGAACTAGTCCAAACAGTAGTGAACTAACACCAATTGATGTCCCAGGACTTGTGGAGTGTGGCGCAAGGACAACAAAGAGTCACAAAATGTAAACAAATACCGTGATTTCTAAGCTCTTAAAACTTCATAAACAATAAGATATTTTTAAGCATCATTACATAGGCATATAGCATTACCTTTTCCTGACAACTGTCCATTTTTCAATGTCCATAGCATCCATACCAACATAGAGGAAAATGAAAAGTTCTGAGATGAATGACAATGTTGCAAATGCATGTCTGCATAAAATGAGTATAACAAAGCGAAATTAATAAAAGGACATCTATAATCCACTATCTGGAGAAAGACTAGCATGTAAACGGTAAGTGTTTTAATCTTCTTAAAGAGTGGTTTAGCAATACTTGGTAGTGACTCGAGAACTTTCAGTTATATTATGCCAGGTGTAGTGTGACATGACGATACCGCAGAAGAAAACCGTGAGAATTCCACTTAGATTGAGTATCTAATGACAAAAGGTTGCTCAAGACTACGATTAGCAACAGATTTAAATAATAATAATAATAGGATGGATGACATATCAAAAAAATTCATACTTCAGCCATCATGTACGAAAGATATGCCATGAGCATCATCAAAGCAACTTCACGGTCAGTAGAGTGCCTGGGATTATGCAAAATTAAACTAGTTTAGTTTCAAATTAGCAAAGGAAAGGAAGGAAGGTGGAAAGGAAAAAGAAATCCAAAAATAAATACACTACAAGTTAAATACCTGCCAAAGTACAACTTCTTTATCATGTAAGCACTTAATAATGCAACCTGAGAAAAAAGAAGGCAAGTGATACCATTAACCTTAGTTGTATTTAGAGCTCCACTAAGGCTTAGATTACTGTACACAATGAGAATAAAGTTGATAAAGAGAGATAACTTGACGGTAAGCACTTCATCTCAAACCACCAACATCTCACTAGAAGTTCTGTCGAAAAGCAGAGTCTGGAAAGGTCTAGAAGTATGCAATTCGTAGAGAGGCTGTTGGTAGAAAGGTTGTTTTTGATAACTGTGACTATCAACCACCAACCTCAACTTAAGTTAAAATTTAATCAAAATTTCTCAAAGATGCTGAAGCTAAATGACAATGTCAGATATTGAATCCTTGGTTTTGGATATCTGGTTTCAGAATCCTTACATAACCATTTTCTGGTGGAACATGGATTTGTCCAAGTAAATGTAAAAACTGTAATTGCGCATCCCCAGGAGCAGAATTTTCCCCGAGGACGCAGAATCACCAAACTGTGAATGAACAAAATAGAGAGAAAGCATTCCAATGGAAGATTGAGACGGGACGGAGAACTCACTGCGACTCCAAGTAATGTGCTTGTTGTCAACAGGTACACGAAATTCCCCAACAACTGCACGGCTATGCTTGAAGTGAAATGAGAGAGGTCAAAACGTTGTATTGCATTGAACAACACAACAGCTGTAGCATCATTAACCACGCCTTCCCCAAAGACTATACTGTACAGCAAAGGTGTCTCTTCCTGGTTAAGGACCTGGCACATCGTTTATAAATCTCAGCAAGAAAAATCACGTCAACGTTATCTATTTCACATCATATGCAAATAGCTCAAAATATACCTGCAAGGCGCAAACAGAATCCGTGGCTGAAAAGATTGCTCCAAGTGCTATAATAAGAAACGAAAGCAACAACTTTAAGAACGGACAAGTAAAAATTCCCATGTCAAAGCATCTATAAACTCAGTCTCCAAAAATGGATAAAGTTCTGTCAAACAATCAGGGTACAAATATGGGAGAAAAAATAGAAATGATAACTATATATTAGAACTTTGATTTGGAAGAATGCTCAAGCAAGAGTTTATTTTGGTCATGGTAATAGAAAATGGAATCTAAGAATGGGACCTAAAATCTTTGCAAAGCAAAAAGATATTCATATTATAAATCTTACTAAAACAGTTCCATCAAAAATTTATAATCCAGTTTTTGATGTGACAAAGGGAAGCAAGAATTAAACCAACTATTTTGATTCTTTAAGATTGTGTTCTGTAAACGGTAAGTGTCAAATCCAAACAACAACTCATCTATTATATTTGAGGGTAATAAATTTCATCTATGTAACCCTTTAAATTGGCAAAATAAGGAGAAAAATGACATCGCCGCTGAATCTGCAACAAAATATTTCCAAATTAAAGAAACACTATGGGTGAAAACCATAGACCCTAGAAATGAGAAGAACATCAAATTTTCCGAAGAGAGAGATACCAAGATAATCCACCGTCTCCAGTACACCCATATCAAATTTCTTGAACAATTGTGCTGAACCTGAACCAATTATCTAACAGTTACACCAATGAGACATAGACCATCCTCCTACTTTATGATAGCATAAACATGAAGTCACTTCTTACATGAAATTGTTTTATAACTTACTTTTCTTAAACACTTCAAACCCATACAATTTTTTATATAACTTACTTTTCTTAAACACTTCACACCCATAGAATACATTAAAATTTACGGAGAAACAAACTCCAAATAATAAGTATGAACACACAAAACTTTGGAATTAATCAGCAATGAGATTATACGTTTGCCTCAAAATAATTATACCAAGTTTATTTGCTATAATCCTCTATCCAAGCATGTTGCTATAAGATTAGACAATTTGCTAGAATTTTCTCTAGTTGTTTGTGGCCTAACAAGTTTCTCAGGCCCAACGTCTCCTTCAAATACTTCTTGATTGTACGTGTATAAGTAAGAAAAAGCTGTAAACAGCCACGTTACTGAACAATTAAAAGCATTAGGCATCTTAAATTCAAAATTCATCCAACATATATACAGGTTCAGTCAACAAATTCGTGATAATACTGAGAAACAGGATACATGCGGCATACCTATTGATATGATAGCAAATGATATCAAAGTCCCAGCAGCACCAAACATCACAATTGTCATAAAATTCCGGAAGAACTGTTTCTTTTTAACCTGAAAACTGAGAAAGGAAAGCCTCAAATGATCAAACTCCTCATGTGAAGAGATAAAATTAAAAGCAGAAACAATGTGGTAAGAGATATAATCACAACTAATATGTGGGCAATTCCCCTGATTGGAAGCACTTGAGCAGCAATAATATCCATATACTAAGAATTTACTAGCAAAGGCGATATGGAAGGGTGTTTGAAAAGTAAAGTTTATTTCTTCTTTCTATCAGCAAATTTTACTTTTCAGACAGAGGGCAGTGTGTTATACAAAAATCATTAGGATATGCACAGCCCACCAAGCATAAAATGGAACAAGAGCCACAACAGAGGAATTGAGAAGGTAATTGCTCATAACTTGCACTCTGAAATTCCAATATTTGCCAGCTGCAACAAACCTTTACAAGAATAATTCGAACGAAAAATAGAAGGTAAAGGGCAAATTCTTACAAGTATATCTTTTTTCTAGTTGAAAATTATTGAAAGGATATATGAATATTTGGAAACTTGCGAATCATTGTTTGAGTATGTAATACAAGGTAAAGGTATCGAAACGAAGTCAACAAGTAAGAGGAATAATGATGATAAATCCAACTTACCCTGCATTGAATATGATAGGTGGAAGAAGATATATAAAGAAAAGCTCTTCGCTAAATACAAATAAATGGGAGCTTCTCCCTTTTGTGATCAACAGGAGAATCATCCCAGTAACAAGACCCTGCAATGAAGCAGCCAAAAAATCATGAGTCCGTATCACTTTCCAGAGTCTTAAGGGATGTATAGATTCTAGGGCCTCCAGACCACTTATAGAGAGTTGAATTTCCATTCGATCTAACCTTAAGCACCCCAAACACTGGTGAGAATTCAATCCCTAAACAACCAGAATATGTTTTACTGAAACCTTACATGACCCAAAGTAATACTCAATAGGCAAGCATTTCAGAAGTAGCTAAAGCAAACTCACAATGCCAAGGGCAGTAATGGACTCATTAACCCAGCGGTTCTCCTCGAGAAGATGACCAACCAGAATGCAAGCACAAAGAAGCGCAACAAACAAAGTCATAGAATGAACAGAGATTTGATCAGGCTGCATCGTTACCCCCAACCTTGAAACAACTGAAATCAAATTCGGAGCCATCCCACAATACTATAAGCAAATCCCACGAAACTTGAACAGCTCCTTGATCTGATCATCGGTAGATATGGAAACCAAATCAACAACTGACAATTGTAAATTAAGTATAAAGCCTATAAGCTTGAAGAAATAAACAACAAATAAGAACATTAATGCGCCTTCTATGAACTCATCTCTTGGCTACAATGATTCTCAGCCACCAATTCATGTAAGATAATTCATAAGGCAAGACAAGAGAAACATAGAGCTAAGCCAGCTAAAACCTTGAGATTTCGTGAGAACTTACATGGACGAACACCAAGAAACGCCTTAAAAATTTCCACGTCGATTCTTTTCTTCTAGTTTCTTCCACTTTCTTGGCACCCAAACGACAAAAATGAAAGGCAGACTAAACGAAAACAAAGTAGCTGAGTCTCTCATACGTCACAAGGTGATTCAAAATTCTCTTAACATCAACTACAGGTGAACTCAAAACAAGAGAAAACGAAATGACCAAAAAGGTGAAGAAAGAAAGGAGTAACGTAAGGCCTAAGTATACGCTGCCCTCCAAAAACTCGTAAATCAAACAGACCGCTACCAGTGAAGCAAGTAAACGCTGACTTCGGACTTTCAGTACGAGACAACGATAGAGAAAGGGTGGAAATACTGAGAACAGAGGATGAAACCGAAACGGACGTAACGTGACAGTTGCTCTAGTCCGGCTAATGAACCTACTTCGTGGAAATTTATTTTACCATGGTCGAGAACACGGTGATTGACCGTTGGATTGGTCACAGGGATCAAATGGGTATAATAGGATCAGGATTTTCCATTTGTTGGCCGCCTGGATGGTAATGAGAACTATTACTATAATAATAATAATTATTATTATTATTAATAATAGAAATTAATGATAAATAATTTTATAAAATAATTAAGTAATTAATTTTATCTTATTCTCTAATATAATATTTATTTATAAATATTAACAATATTCATCATATGTTATTATAAACAATTACTAACAAGTAATAATTTGTAAATTCTAATTTTTAAACTCATATTTACTTCTCATAATATATTATAATATTAAAATCAAACTATTATCTAAATTAAATATTATGTTTTAAATATATATTTATTAAATAATTTTCTAAAAATTTAAACCAATATCCTTTTAATTTTAATTTAAATATATAATAAATTAAATAATTATCAAGTATATATGAAACTATCTTTATCTTTAAAATGATTCTTAATTTAAATCTAAAAGCTTAAATTAATTATTAAAATAAGAATAAAATAATCTTTTATTTTGTTTATTTTAATTATTAATAGTTACTTTAATAATTAAATAGCATTTGTTTAGTTAATAACAATATCATATTTTAATAAAAAATGAAAGTAGAAAATTAAAACTAATTTTTATCATGAGTTATAAAAATAAGAAAAAAATTCAAATAAAAGAATAAAAATAAAAAAAAACCAAACAGGTTTTTTAGTTTAAATACAGCATCAGAAAAACCAAATTTTAAATAAATAATAAAAACAAAAGAAATAAAATAATAACAAAATAAACAGATATTTGATCACATTATTAAAATGATTCTTACCATTTTGAGAAGACCGTTGTCGTGACAGTTGTCTCGTGGCTGGCTGATGACTTCCTTCCGGCGATGGAGGAACCAATGTAAGAGTGTTTTTCGGGTGGTCAAATAAATAACGTGCACAATGCATCCGAATTGCAATATTATGGCACTTCCATGGGAATTTGCTATCCTGTTCGATGATGAAGGAAGGACAATACGACTTTGTCGTCACGGCGGAAATTTCCAACACTCAACTTTGGATACCGGGAATAGAATAAAAAGCCTTCGTCGTCAGGCGGAAATTGCCTCCACTCAACTTTGGATGCTGGGAATGGAACAAAATGTCATTGAGTAAGCCATCATGCTCCTTGTTTCATCTTTTTTTTTTTTAATTTTGTTTGTGTAATTGTGTAAAATGTATTATCCTTAATTACAAATTTTGTACTCTAAATTAATCGTGTCAAAAAATTTGAAGTTAAACGATTAGATCAATTTAAGTAATTATTTAAAAAATCAAATTCTTGGAAGAGTTTATGTGGATGAAACCTAAGAACTATACATGACCCTTCAATGGACCTTTTACTTATCTTTTTGTCACAACTTGGCTTGGACATTTGATGCGATATTCTAGTAAAGTGAGAGTACTTCCAATTTAAACTTTGGATCATAAACGAGAATACATCTTGTACTAATCAATGTTGCAAATATCGTATCAGACTTGATACCGAATTGAGTTCTGACACGGTACTATATTAATACCGATTAATACTGGGTATCATTTCGAGTTATTTTTAAATTTATGAAATAGTCTCTGAATTTTTTAAAAAATAAAATAGATCATTGTCATATTATGCAGTTGTACTGTATACTTTTAACCGTATCTCTAAAAAAATAATAAATAATAATTACAATTAATATGAAATAACAATAATTTTTAGATATTTTACATATAAATAATAACTACAATTTATATGGAAAAAAGACCATTATCATCATAAAAATATAAAATTAAGAACAATATAAAGTATTTAAAATGTTACAATTTCAATTTTCATTATATAATAAATAATAATTACATTAAAACATTTAATAAAAAGAACAATAAATATCCTTAACTCTCAAATTATTATAATTTATAACAAGAGTTTGTTACAAGGAAACAATCAAGTAGAATTGAAACATCAAACAAAAACATATATTATTTAATTTATCATCAATTAAATATATTATATATTTAATTAATTAAAATTAATTATTACTAAAATTATAAATATCCTAATTTAATTTATAAAATTAATTTAATAATTATTAATAAATATAATTAAATTAAAAATATTTTTAAAATATATAAATTTCAAATAAAATTTGACTTAATAATTAAAATATATAAAATAAATATTAGGTTATAAATAATAAAATTTAAATTATTCATTTTAAAAATATTTTTATTAATACTTTATTAATAAATATTATATAAAATATTAAAATAAATTTAAATAAAATAATTTATTTTTAAGTTTATTTAATGTATAATTATTATTAGTAATAAAGATATTTTTATTTTAAAAATAAAATCACAATAAAAGTTTAACTAAATAACTAATTAAAAAATTTTGAAAAAAGAAAAAGTGTGCAAGAGGAGAAATTTTGTTAATAAATCTCTATATTTTTAAAATTTTTCGATATCAATTAGTATTATAAACACTGTAACTGTCAGTTGGTACTAGATAAAACAGGTCGATTTCGACAGCCGTTACATAAACACATATATTTCGTTCTGTTTTACGGTCGTTCAAAATATTGATACTAATTGTATATTGTTGCTACTTCTAAATTGCCGTGAACGATCCGGTAGCTGTAATAGGGACACACTGAGACGTCAAAATGAAGCTCTCTCGAGAATGACAACATGCAAGGACATCAATGTAGCACAAACACCCCTCCTGTATCGTTTCCTACAGTTATGGAAATATTTCTTGTTGGCACTTTTCAGGACGGCTAAAACTAAAAGAATGGCATTTCTGCTAGGTGACAAAGTAGACCAAACTCAGAGACAAGAATAATGATGATAATCAAAGAACAAAAACGAGTAGAAGGGAAAGAACATGCAAGTGTTTATCTTGTGTCACTGAGAGCACCTAGCCGCAGCTTGCGAATTTCAAAATTGCGGTTGTTGATGGAGTTGCAATAGAATAAGGAGGTAAAGAGACGTTTTTCCTTCCTGACGTCATCAACCTTTTTGTAAGTTGTGAGTCGTCAACAACTTGTATCATTTTATTGGTTTATATTTTGTAGTCAACTAGTTACATGTAATTTTTGTGATATAATTATTTAAAGATACTTTTTCTTATGTATATTAGTTTAATTAACTAATATATAAGTTGAATATATACGTAAATAAAATTATAATGAAATTATAATATTTATGAGATTCATATTATATTTATATATTATTCTTTGTTGTTATTGTATTAAAAATAGATATTAATAGCTTGTAATAAAACTAATAAATGTATTATTTTTTCCTTATAAAGGAAGTGATCAATCTTATAAAATAAAGTATGAAATACTTATAGAACGTTTGTATAATTGTTAAAGAAAAAGTTGACTAAATTAACTCAGTCTGAAAATTTTATTTAGAATGTTCCTTGTATGGAAATTATTGTAATGGTTATACAAGTTATCTATTGACTCAAGATATTCAAAGTATCTCATATAGAGATTATTATATTTTGATACTACTTATAATCTATCATAATTAAGAGTGGCTCAATCGATAATCAATACATATAATAAGAATTATATGGAATTAATTGATTGATCAATATATGATTCATTACCTAAAAGTGATTAAACAGAATATTACGTCGCTCTCTATTATTTCAAAAAATCCTTATCTAAGTTGAAATGTCACTTTGAGAATAGTTTTCAAATGTCATTATATATAATGAATTACTAATGATGGATAACTAATATAATTATATTAATTTTTTTTAGAGAGAATGAACCAAAAGATTATATATGAGAGTACAACATTTGTTTAAGTAATACAAATGTTTAATGAAAAGGAGTTTCTTTCTAAAATGTATATATAAAATTTTGAAATGAGTTTAAATTAAATCTTTTTTAGAGATAGTGAACCAAAATATTATATATGAGAATGTAACATTTTTTAATTAACGCAAATTTTTAATGAAAATGAAAATTTTAAAACGAATTTATTAAATCACTACAAGAAGATTGGAAATTAACAATGGAAAATTCCCTACGGAAAAAATTCATAGTAAATTAGCGACAGAAATTACTTTTCGTAGGTAAATTTGTCGGGAAAAAAAGGTATTTTGCAACAAAAAAATTTGTTGTTAGAGGAGGGAATTTTGCTGCTAAACTTTGTCGACAAAATAGTAAATATTATCGTAAAAACAGGCACTAATGATTCCCGGTAAACATAGTGTAAAAAATTTACTGACGGAAAAAAATTATGTAGGAAAAAATAGGCACCAATGGTTCCCGGTAAACATAGTGTACAAAATTTACTGACGGAAAAAAATTCTGAAGGAAAATTTCCTACAGAAAGGAGATTCCGTTGGTAATTTCACTATAGAAATATGTTTCCGTTGGTAATTTTCCGATGGAATTAAATTTCCGTAGGTAAAATACTTCAGGATGATGTTTCTATAGGGAAATTCCTTACAAAAACACCACTCCATAGGTAAATTACCTATGGAAACACAATTCCGTAAGGAATTTTCCTATAGAATTTTGTTTCCATAAGTAATTTCAGTACAGAAACTCATTATATAGGTAAATTCAAACAAAGTTGGTTTTGTCGTTTAAATTGGGAAGGAAATGTCATCGTTTTCCTTCCAATTTAATCGATAATGCCTAAGCCTCCTCTCTTTTCGTTTTGGTCTTTGTCTTCTTCCTCTTTGTTATTTTTGTCTTCTTCTATCTCCACCTTTGAGGTTGTTCTTCCACCAATTGCTTCAGTTGTCTTAGGTTTACCATCTGCCTAGGTTGATCATCCATGTTCTGCTTAAATTTTTTTTGTTAAATAGTTTTATGTTTGTTGGTTTTGTTACTGTGGATTGAGTTGTTAGGGTTTATTTGGGTTGTTAATGGGTCGTTTGTTATGTTGGTATATTGTGATTGCTTGATAAATGATTTATTTTGGGTTTTGAGGACAAACTGATGTGTGATGTTAATTGAATTGGTTTTTAAACATATGTAATTTGATTATTATTACAAGAAAGATGACGAACATAATTAGGAACTTTAGCTAACTATGATGCGTTCTTACATTCGTGATCTACCCAGTACCGATTGCATCTCCTTACTTTATTACTATTGTACATTTTTCATCCTTACTTTTCCATTTCCTTTTCTTGTCCTTTTTTGTTTGAAAGTAACAATTTTGAATTGCATCAAAAGACCCCATTAAAAAAGGAAAATCTTATATGGTTTTTTTCATTTTCAATTAGAAATTGATGCCTCATTATTTACTACTAATACCAAAATCAAGAATTGGTTGCTTTCCCCTTTAATTTTTTTTAATAAGAAAAGAGAAAGAGACATTAAAAAGTAACAGTTGGTAGGAATAATCTAAAGGAAAGAGGAGAGGGTGTAGTTTCATAAATCATAATGCTATGCTCTTTTTCATTTTTCACTTTTCATTTTCAACCTATTTTTCTCATCTTCATTATTCGTAACCTATTAATGTGATTAAGAATCTAAGTATTTAATACGATTCCATCATTTTCTCTCTCCTCAAAAGGTTTAGCTTATAAGTGTTCTCATTGATTTTTTTAATGAATTGAAATGGACCATCTCCTTTAAGCAAACACTTGAAGATCCTTTAAATTAGGGACCTTTTTTTCTTATGTACCTAAAATCAATCGTCAGGCATAACAATTAAACACCTACTCTATTTATTAACCTTTGGATAGTATTTTCATTCTCATGTAGTAAACAAATTTCAAGCAATCAAAGTTAAATTCATTAGCATTGCAAGCACTCTTAATATTTCTTCCCTTTGTATATAAGGTCACTTGCTTGTTTTTATTTCTTATGACACTCACTCCTCTTCTTTTGAAACTTTTTTCTCCCTTTTTTCTATTTAAACCTTATCCTTTACAACTCTTCGTCTCACTTTTTTCTTTTCATGACTTTTAGACTCTCTCATATCATTATATGTTACCTTGATCTTCTTAAATTATTATTTCATTGCCTAGGAAAGAAAGATCAAATTTTCCTTCTCATCCTTAGGTGTTAAACCATCTTTAGAAGGCATACTTATAAGCCTCCTAAAGAAACACTAATTTATACATATTTTTTTAAACTTATTTTACTTTATTGTTTCCTTTATTTTATATATATAATGAAACCAAAATGGATAAACACTTGATTTAATTCACCGATCTCCTATTTTAGTCCTTTTTTTGGTGAAACTAACACCACCATCATGTCTAACGGTCCTAAAAATGTAGGAAAGGTGAGAAACCCAACACTAATCGACCTATTTTGCAAGTGAACGAAAATGGGTCATCTTTGAGCTTTAAACCTTTGATTCTCACAAATTGGAAGAGGTTTTGACATGAGACCAATGTCTTTGGATTCCTGGAGGTAAGCTCATCATTTCTAGGTAGGTGGTAAAGATCACCGCCCCTTTAGCGTTGACACGTGTACCCCACGCTTTAATGACGGTGATGATTTTTTGACAATCTAGACATGATCTAAAATAATTTTAAAAATTCTCACATATTATGTAAATCAAATTTTATAATAATAACATATTAAAATTCTTTATATTTTTTGAGATAAAAATTTAAAAAGGGTTATGATCTTATAGATAAGGATGTCAATAAGCCTGCCTAAGCTGAGCTGGTGGCCCGACAGGCCGAGATGGGCCTAACCAAACCCGTCATATATTGTTTTAGAAAAACTTCAAAAATAAAATCATTTTTGACAAAACGACGTCGATTTTGAAGTAACTGTTTGAGTCCCCTTGACTATTTTTTAAGGATCTTTTTTCATATCTATTTTAACAGGGTATTTTGACAGTCTTTTTCCTCTTCGGTGATTTGATGTATGTTTGTTGGTGACCTTTGATTCTGAGCCATAATAGTCTTGTATATATTGGATTTCCCTTGTATTAACTAATTTAATATTGTAGCACATTGAGTATTGTATATTGTTAAAACTATTTGATTATTATCAGCATAAGTTTGATCATTTTTAAATCTCATCTTTACTATAGATATAGGGATTTGATGGCCTTTTAGGCTTGCTAAGGGTCTAGTAAACCTTAAGTTTACTGTTCCTTTAACATTGGTCACAATCCAAAGTTGGGTTGTGGCAGATAATCTTAAGTTTTTTAAATTTAAATTAATAATAAGTTTTCTTTCTCATTAGAAAGATTTCTTGAATCTTTCTTCAAGAATATGTTATCTTTTTCTCTCGAAATATTTTAGAGGAAGTTAACATCATCAAAAAAATTTATGATTTATATCTATCAAAAATATTTTTATTAAAATTATATGTCACCCATTTTTATAATTTTTTATTTAGGATAAGTATTGAAAATTAATTGGAGAAGTTAACTTATGATAGGATGTACCTAAATTTAAAATTAATAGGAGAAGTGGGATTCATTCTAAATTCTCAAATTATTTCAACATGACCACTTGTATATAATGGGGCCAATAGACTTTACATTGTTTAGTTTTCATACTTGGCTAATAATATACTTTGAGAGTTCTAATATCATGCCAATGATTTGTATTGGTATTAGAGAACAAGAATCAGTAGAAATCCCACTAACATGGGATCTGGGAAGGTCCAATAGTATGTAATCTTACCCCTAACTAGTTGAGTGGTGGTTTTCAAATGACCCATATGAAGAGGAAAAAATAATAATAATTAAAACTAATTTATAAAATAAAATAATAAAATAAAATAAAATAAAACAAAATAAAAAGTGAAAATTATAAAAAGTAGTAGTAGTAATAATAAAGCTAGGTAAAGGGTTAGGTTAAATCCCAAAGAGGTAGGTATTGCATATTTACAAGCATAAGATAAATACAAGAGGAAAGAGTTAAAAGACTTATGGGAACTAGAATGAACTCTTTATGATGAATTCTTTATTTGAATCCTAATACAACCAAAGTTTTCCATTGCAGTTCATGTCCTCTATAAGTTCCAACATTGTTATATCTTTTTTATTACCTCCCCCAAATTCTTCATAGACCTCCCTTTTTCCTCCTTATAGTCTCTAAGTATGATCTTTTTGCATCTTCTCATTGGATCGTCTAGGTATCTCCTTTTAATATATCCAAACCACCTAAGCCTTATCTCTCTTAATTTGTTAATAATATTAGCTACCTTTAATTTACCTCTTACCATTTTATTCTTGACCTTATCTCTTTTAGTAAGATTGCACATCCAACGGGACATTCCCATCTCCGTCACCATTAGCTTACAATTATGCACTTGTTTGATGGGCCAATACACCGCCCCATATAGCGTGCTCAGCCTAGCTAATTTCTAAACGATAAATTTTACCTTTAAGCTTGGGTGGTATCTTCTTTTCACACAAAATTCTTGATGCATTTCTCTATTTAAGCCACTAGTGATTTGTATTAGTACTACCTTCTACTAAAATGGTGGCCCCTTTAAAATACATTTTGATATAAACTCAATTTTGTAATGATTTTTCTTGTTTTAAACCCTTTGAATTATATTAATTCATTTTTCTATAATATCTCATTATACTAATTCATTTATGATATTCTAACAACATTGTAATATATCAAAAATTAACTTAATTTTCTAAAATTAGAACTCAAATAAATAGGGTATTTTAATATAAGGTTCACATAACATGAAGGATCCACACAAGAAATAAATTAAGATTATGACTTATATTATGCTTATTAGTTAACCATACACATATTGAACGATTCATATGCTACAGTATTAAATCTCTCTTATTAGAGCATGTATATCTCATAATATTATATAAATGACAATTTAGGCATATATAATGTTCAACTTGTTACTTATTTACTTATTAAATTCACCTTTCATAATTCATATCTAATATTTTAAAACATATTGGATGAATAAATCATTTCCTCAGCTTATATTATTACCAATAACCTTTTTATCTTTTAATATATTTCATGCACATATTGAAAGATTCCTCAGCTTATTTTTATCTTTTAAATTATATGGTTTGATAATTTTATAAAATTTTCAGATAATTTTAACATGTTTGTAATATAATGATATATGATTCTTATAGAAAACATAATAAATATTAATATACGGTAAGTAATAAAATATAAAGATAAATGGTAAGTAATACAAGATTCTAATTAGAAGTTTAACAATTGTTATAGACAAACAATAAATAAACTATCATGCCTATTCCTTCTAAAAGAAAAGGAAATAATTATTTTTCTAGATTCCAAATGACAAGAGACTCGATAAATAAAATAAAGAAGTTCCTTATGTTTGGATTCCCAAAAAGGCTCGTTGCACGCTTGAAGGCATCAATTGAAATAGTGAGAGATCTTCCCTCAAGAGTTGGTTTATTGACATCTTTTTCCAACAACTTTTTGGATTTAACTAAACTAGTAGAAGATACAATGAATTCTTTTTTCATATTCAATATGAATCACTAAATTAGATGAACCGCACGTATCATAAGTTTCATCTAAGGAATAAACAATTGAAATCAAAAAGCTAAATTAAACGATATAAGGAACCCAAATTCGAACACATGCATACCTGATTGAATAACTCCATCATTAACACAATGAATAGACATAGTTCTTGCAATAAAAAACTATTACAAATCAACTATTTTCCCTAATCTTGTATGGACCCTCAAGACATCTCCACTACCTTCATTTTCATCTATGTTCCCTTTAAGATTCGAGGAAGCTTTACACAACATATAGTACATACTATAAGAGGTTCATCTAATGGCTTCCTAATTTAAAATGAGATATAGATAATAAAGAAAGAGAGGTAATTCAGATGATACTAAAAACCTTGAAGAAAAAAATCGGTCATGGAACTCAAGCGGTAATTTGACTTTGATGAGTAGATTTGTTGTTCATCAATTTGTTATTCATTAGGGAGAATTCTATCATATTCCTCCCATCGAAGCTCATTTTCGCTATCAAAAACTAGTCATCACATCAACATTCTACTATTAATTTATGTTAACAATTTTATTGTAAAAAGACAATAGAAACAAAACAAGTAGTCTTCTATGATCTATATAGAAGTAGTGTGTACAATTTAATAAGGAAACGATAAATTATATGAAATTATATGCAATTAGGAAAATATCAACAGAAGAAGCAAAGATCATTGGAACTCAATTTTTGAACCATCCAAAATTCTCCTATACAAGCACATTGTATGTTTGTCACTCATCGTTAATAAGTGAATAGAAATGGTTGAAGTTGAGCTTATAACTTGTTGAATATCATAATTTTCTAGATTTATGAATACCATATTTCTAAAATTGTTTCTAAAAATAATCAAAAATTATATATATCATATTGTTAGCTCCCTCTACCTTACCTTTGTTTCTTTTTTAAATTCAAGTTTAAATTAAGGTTAGTTTCTTCAATTGAACTTAATGATGAGTTTACTTTAACAAAGTCACCAAAAATGTGTAATTTATTACTATTATAGGATATAATAGTAATAAATTTAGCTTACGATTCTCAATGTAAAAAAATGAATGATGGTGATGAATCGTTAATCAAGAAGTTCATATATAGAGTTCCTCAAGCAAGCTCTCATTAAAGTTATAAAAAATAATCCTTTAAAAATAAGCTATAAATTTCTCCAATATATAGCCAATCATCAAATCAAACACCGTTTCATTTTTAAGGAGATGATAAATTAACATCCTCAAATATTAAGGTGTCTTTTGTGGAATGGAAGACCATTCTAGTAAGTTGATAAAACTAAACACTCACAAGAAAACCTCCAACATGATTCTATAATTTCCTTACTTATTTGATATTCCTTGAAAAAATAGATGAAGATCGTATTGGAATATTAAGTACATTTTTTATTATTTACTTAAACTTCTCTCACTCCTTTTTATTTTTTATTTTATCCTTTTATTAGTTTGATTCAAGTTTCTTAGTTTAAACTTTAAATATGAATGGATATGTTAAGATTAAAAATCTTAATTATTTTTTTGATTTTTGACCAGATATTAGAGAGAAATATGATATTAATAAATTTTGATTAAGTAAGAAGACACTGAGTTTATACAAAAGAATCAAATAATTTCATACCTCGAGGTTAGCTTTTACTGGTGTAGGAGTGATCTATGACTCCTCCAAGAGAAAGCTAATCCCTACCTATTGCAAAACAATGACCAAAGGTAAAAGGAAAAAAAAAACGTAAGAAACAAGACAGAGGAACCCATACTTGGCAACTTGACCCACTCAGAGAAGAAGATCACCTTTAATAGTTCAGCCCTAACTAGGAAGCATCTAGGGGCTCTTTTAATAGGGGATTGTTTTTTATTTATGTCCTCTATTTGGGTAATTGGATTTTCAATTTCATAAAACAACGTGGTTTTGGCTTTGCCTTTGGTGACGAATACAAAAATTGTCATGAAAATGTAAAACTTTTGCAACGATTTTTATATTTCATCGCTAAACCCTATTGCTATTTATGCACTCTATATATTATAGAAATTATATATAATATATAAATTCTATATAACATTATAGATTTTATATATAATATATAGAGAATTATGATTAAATAGAATAATATGATACCTAAGATATGAGAAAATTTATATATTATCTATACATTCATAAATCATTATACTGATTATAATTATTATGTATACATTAATTTTTCATTATATTAATTACCATATATAATTATGTTAATTGGAATATAATTAAAAAATAGTTACAATATAGTAAAAAATGGAAATCAATATTAAATATTACTTTCATATTCATAAAAATCAATTTAATATTATTGACAATGATTGTAAGTATAAAAATAAATTTGCAAAAAGTTTGTTAAATATATAAAAGTATATGATAACATTTGGCAACGTTTCTTTGAATTCATCATCAAATGTTGATCTTTTGGTGACGTTTCTATGAATTTGTCCCAAAATGTTAGCCTTTTAATGACATGTCTATGAATTCATTGCTAAATGTTAAGACCATTGGCAGCATTTCTGTTAATTTCTCAAAAAATGCTTAGAACATTTACGATGTTTCTCCTATTTTGTCGCCAAATGTTTCTGAAATCGTCACCAAAAGTTTGCATAATCTTTAAATATTAACAAAGACAATGTTGCCTTTTCAACAACAAATGACATCATTTTCGTTAATATTTGAAGAGTATGAAGACATTTGGTGATTTTTTTGACGAACGACATCATTTTCTTTTCAATTTTAAAGCCAAAGACGAAGCTATCTTTGTCTTCAACTCTTTATGGATTTCATCCTTTCTCTCGCTAGTTTTTAAGTCGAAGAAGCCTTGCATGTGGTCAATCTTCCTCGTCTGTTGTGGTCATTTCCAGTTTTTCGTCAATCCAGGTAATTCTTCCACCTTATGTACAATTATTTTTTTCTCCTTTCATTCTTTAGGTTATTATGTTTGCTTTTTTGTTGTTCTTTGTCCCTCTGGTTTTGGATATCAAAAAATTTTCTCATGTAACTAGGACTGCTTGAAGTATGAGCCAAATGTACTTTTTATGTTGTCGCTGACATAATAAACCTAATCTAGAGTTGTTTTGTTATCTTACCAATAGTTTTTTGTAAGGCCATTATTGCTTTCCATGCATGCTCGACCTTGTTTGTAATGTTGAAAATGTTTTTGAGGTCAACGAATATCTAAGAATTTGCTTGTTACTCTTTCTGCCCTTTGGCTCTTTGTTATTTTGCAGCAGTAATTTGAACTAGAATGTTATTCTGAACTGAACATAACCTTTTTTGAATCTTGATATGAGAAATGGGAGTAGTCCCTTCGTCTGTTCAGGCCAATGCAGTTCCTTTATTAGATCAAAACGCTCGAGAATTATTAGGGGCTTGACCTAAGTGATGTGAAGATAGGAATGAAATTGTTGGAATACTTAGGCAAATATTGTATAAATAATACAAGATTCTAATTAGAACTTTAATAATTCTTATAGACAAATAATAAATAAAGCTTCATTCCTGGTCCTTCGAAAAGAAAAAGAAATAATTATTTTTCTGGATTCCAAGCGACGCGAGACTTGGTAGATAACGTAAAGGAATTCCATATGTCTAGATTCCTAAGAATGCTCCTTGCATGTTTAAAGGCATCAATTGAAACAATGAGAGATCTTCCCCCAGGAGTTGGTTTATTAACATCTTCCAATAGCTTCTTGGCTTTAACTAAACTAGTAAACGATACAGAGAATGATTTTCCAAATGCAGTATGAATCACTAAATTATATGAACCACACGTACCATAAGTTTCATCTAAGGAACAAATAGTATAGAAATTAAAAAGTTAAATCAAACGGTATAAGGAACACAAATTTGAACTCATGCTTACCCGATTGAGTGACTCCATCAGCGACACAATGAATGGACATAGTTTTTACAATTAATGACTATTACAAATCAATTGTTTTCCTAAATCATGTACAGACCCTCGAGATGTCTCCATTGCCTTCATTTTCATCTATGTTGTCTTTAAGATTCAAGGAAGCTTTACACAACATATAGTACATACAATCAGACATTCATCTAATAGCTTCCTAACAAAAAAATGAGATACAAATAATAAAAAGAGAGAGGTAATTCGGATGATACTAAAAACTTTGATGAAGAAGATCAACCACCAGAGACGCAGTGATTTGACTTTGATGAGTAAATTTGTTGTTCATCGATTTGTTCTTCATTAGGGAGAATTTTGTTACATTCCTCCCATTGGAGATCCTTTCCATCATCAAAAAGTAGTCTCCACATTAATAGTTTTATTGTGAAAAGACAATATAAACAAAGCAAGTAATCTTCTATAATCTTCTATAGTGCAGAATGTACAATTTAATAAGGAAACGATAAATTATATGAAATTATACACAATCAGAAAAATATTAAGAAAAGAAGCAAAGACCATCATAACTTAATTTTTGAACCATCCAAAAAATCTACTGCACAAGCACATTGTATGTTTGCCAGCCACCGTTAGTAATCAATATAATTGGTTGAAGTTGAGTTTATAACTTATTTAATATCATATTTCTCTAGATTTATGAATATCATATTTCTAAATTTGTTATTAAAAATAATAAAAAATTATATATTATATTGTTAGCTTCCCCTACCCTTACCTTTGTTTCTTTTGAGATTCAAGTTTAAATTAAGGAGAACTTCTTCAATTGAAGTTAATGATGTGTTTACTTCAATAACCTTACCAAAAATGTGTAATTTATTACAATTATATGATAATAGTAATAATTTTAGCTTAAGGTTCTCATTATTAAAAAAATGAATGGTGGTGATGATCCATTAATCGAGAAGTTCATATATAGAGTTGCTCAAGCAAGCTCTCATTAAAGTTATAAAAAATAGTCCTTCAAAAATAAGCCATAAGTATCAAGACCTAACCTTTGACCGTGACCAATGCTAAAGGAACAATATATTTAAGGTTTACTAGACCCTTAGCAAGCCTAAAATGTCATCAAATCCCTATATCTATAATAAAGATGAGATTTCAAAATAATCAAACTCATAGTAATAATAATCAAACAATTATAACAATATACAATACTTAATGTGCTACAATTTTGAGATATTTAATGCAAGGGAAATTTCAATATATACAAGACTACTGTGGCTCTAGATTTAACGGTCACTGAGTTATCGAAGCAGAAGAAGACTGATGAAGCACCCTATATAAAAGAGATTTGAAAAGAAGATCCTAAAAAATAGTTGAGGGGAATCAGACCTCGCTAAAAGAATTAATATTATGGTTATGTTATGCATTCCTGGGGATTTCAAATGATACATATATATGTATATATTTCTAATGTATTACATTTATAAATGAAAATTTCATAATATAATGATTTTATTCGTAAACATGCTTCCATTTCCCCTATCAATATCATGTCACATAACCATCATAATCGCAAATCATAAATATTAGTGGAGGATTGACAAATGACCCTATGAAATACCCCTTGCCTATAGACTATAGTTATAATGACTCTTTTGTTCCACACGAGTCACTTGGTTTAAATGTAATGGACTGTCGTTTGAGAGTCATACTCAACCAAACTATCACAGCTTCGCTACAACATGATTGTCATCCGAGAGAAAGCTCAACCAAACTACCACAATCACGCTACCATAACATGTACCATATATCAGTTGGCATCCAAAGCAAGGTCAACTGAATTGCCCTAACCATCTGGTATCTCAATCAATGGATCAAATACTAACCTAAATCCATACTTGACCAATTGACTCACTGTTCAAACAGCCTAGTCACACCCCCCAAATAGATCATATCGTAATAATCCTCCACATCATCACATATCAAAACAAGCATAACATTGCACAACAAAAATAACACATACATGTGTCAATTCATATGTATAAATATCATGTGTGCATATGATAATGATGGTTATTTTCATGATGAATATAAGAATGAGTTCTAATGTATGCTCATAACCATAAATATTAACTCAAAGGTAGAATGAACTTCTTCTTGCCAAACTTAGTGTCTCGAAGTGGAAGGTTCTGCTCCTGATTGATCTATAGAAAAAAAAATAAGAATGACCATTAGGATTTAAAACCTAAATCAATTTTAGATACCTAGAGAATAAGACCATAACTCAAAATTAAGGAGTTTTATTTTCTATTTTAAAAAATGTCAATGTAATATTTTATAAGGAACTTACTGAAAATTTGGCAAAGTTTTCCCTGTAAAACGGACATCTCCCTTTCGAAAGAATGGTCATTTCTACAATAAAAATACACTTATATATCTACTAGTAACCACATTTCAATTTGGGCCTCCAAACTACATTTCCATGCCCAATTGAGTTCATAATTACATCGCAAAATCCATAATAATCCAATTAAAAATTAAAGTACACCAATTTCTAACTCATACACCCTCATTTATACTCAATACATCTAAATATTCTCAATTTTAATCAACAACAACTCAATTTAAACAATTTCATGCATTTCTATAAGAGCATAACTCTTTAAATTTTTATCTCACATACTATAAAGAACTTTAGTGTACTGATTTTATGAAAATTGATCCATATAATATTTGGGAAATTTTAAAATTATTTTCAATCATTTTTGGGCTGGTCAAAAAATCACCACGGTCATTGGAGCATGGGGTACACGCGTCGGCATCGAAGAGATGGTGATTGTCACCACCTATCTAAAAATGACAGGTTAACCTCTAAGAATCCAATGGCACTAGTCTTGCATCAAAACTCCTTCTAGTTTGTGACAATCGAAGGATTAATGCTCAAAGGCGAAGGATAAATGCTCAAAGGTGACCCATCTCTATTCACCGGTAAAATGGGTCGACTAGTGTCACGATTCTCTCCTTTCCTACATTTTTAGTATATTTAAACATAATGGTGGTGTTAGTTTCTCCCAAAAATGACTAAAAATAGGTCCTAATAGCTTTTCGTAGAGTCCTAGATCACCAAAAATGATGGTCGGATGGTGAAGGTATGAGTGTCAGAAGTTAGGAGTGAATAATAATCTATAAGGAAAAAGGTTTAAGAAAGAAATGAACTTAAGCTTTCTTAAGCTCAATTTATACTTTTCTATGATTTTTTTTCCCTTGTTGGAGTCCATTATGAGTAATCTAACAAAAGTTTGGATCATTACAATAAGTTTCTCCAATATATACACAATTATCATATCAATCACCAATCCATTTTTAAGAAGACGTTAAATCAACATCCTCAAATATTAAGGTGTCTTTCGTGGAATGGAAGACCATTCCAATAAGTTGATAAAGCTAAACACTGACAAGAAAACCTCCAACATGATTCTATAAGTTCCTTAATTATTTGATATTCCTTGAAAAAATAGATGCAGATAACAGTGGAATATTAAGTACAATTTTATTATTTTCTTAAACTTTTCTCACTCCTTTTTACTTTTTATTTTATCCTTTTGTTAGTTTGATTCAAGTTTTTTAGTTTAAACTTTAAATATAAATAGATATGTTAAGATTGAAAATCTTAATTATTTTTTAGATTTTTTATCAAATTTCAGAGAGAAATATGATATTCCTAAATTTAGATTAAACAAGAAGATATTGGGTTAGTACAAAAGAATCAAGAGAAAGCTAGTGACTACCTATTAAAGAACAATGACCAAAGGTAAAAAGAAGAAGAAAATGTGAGAAGCAAGATAGAGGAACCTATACTTGGCAACTTAACCAGCTTGGAGAAGAATATTGCCTTCAATGGTTCAACCGTAATTAGGAAGCATTTGGAGACTCTTCCGGTGGTAGATTGTTTTCAATTTATGTCCTTTGCTTCGGAAATTAGGTTTTCAAATTCATAAAACGGCGAGGCTTTGGCTTCACCTTTGGCGATGAATACAAAATTCATCGTGAAAATGTGAACTTTGTTTTCGTCACCAAACCCTATTCCCATATATTACACTCTATAAATTATAGAAATTGCATATAATATATAAATTCTATATAACAATATAGAATTTATATGTTATATAGAATTCATATATAAGAAATAAAGAATTATGATTAAATAGAATGATATAATAACTAAGATATGAGAAAATTTATCTATTATCTATAAATTCATAAATCATTATACTAATTACAATTATTATCTATACATTAATATATCATTATATTAATTACCATATATAATTATATTAATTGCAATATAATTAAAAATAATTAAAATATAGTAAAAAATGGAAATCAATATTAAATATTAATATCATATTCTTAAAAATTAATTTAATATTATTGAAAATGACTGTAAGTTAAAAAATAAATTTACAGAAAATTTGTTAAATATAAAAAAAAATATATAGGATAACATTGGCAACGTTTCTCTAAATTCATCATGAAATGTTGACCTTTTGGTGACATTTCTATGAATTTGTCATGAAATATTAGCCTTTTGGTGACGTTTATCTGAATTCCTTGCCTAACGTTAAGACCACTGATGATGTATTGTTAGGTTCGGGTCTCAAAACTTAATTCGTAGCTACAATACACTAAAATTTGAGGGACTTTTAAAATAAAGAAGTAAAAATAAAAATAAATCACAGTTGGCAAGAAAAACAAATAACAACTTAAATAATAAAAGAAAAATAAAAATAAAAATAAAAATGCACAACCATGCACAAAAGTGCACAGGCATGCTTTCATATGCACGGGGCATGCATATTGACAATGCACGATTATGCTTACGTGCGTTTAGGAAAAAATTAGCTTTTTCACGATCGTGCTTGTGCATGGTCATGAAACCTGAAATTTTTGGGGTTGGTCGCGATTGTGCTTGTGCACGATCGTGCACCATGACTTTGCCACTCCCACTTCCAACCTTCATAACTTTCAACTTTGATGTCTAAAAATTTCAAACTTTATATTGTTAGAAACCTATGAGACTAAGCTACAACTTCTATGAAGACAACTTTGTCTAATTCGACCTAAATCAATATAGTTTAATCAAAACACAATTTTCTACCAAGAATGGTGCTACAACCTCTATCAATGCCAATGGTGCTATCTTGTAAAGGCCATATTTTTTTCATCAGAAGTCTAAAAATTACAAACTTTATACCATTAGAAAGCTAAAAGAATGAAATACAAATTTTATGGAGATTATTTTGTCAAATTATACCTATATCAATACAATTTATTCATTGAAGTTAGGACACAATTTCTGTCCTCTTATTCCTCTACTGCCTAATTGACATTTTCACAAAACCAAAAGACCGTAATCCCACAAACACAATTCATACATATAAGACTCGTAACATAACAAACTCCCAACCCAACAATTTACTTAAGAAAAACCTATCCAAAGCTATCAAGTAACTCATAATTTTATTCCCACATTGTCAACTTAACAGAGAAGAAAATTCTGCACATATACAAAAGAGAAATTCTTCAACTCTTACTCTCATTTCTCAAACAAACAGAGTTTCATCTCTCAAATAATGTAGAGTTTATACATAACTTCAATTACATATTAAGAATCAAAATAGTAGCATAATCCAAAAATACAATATGAATGCTCATGCTGGATATGCTTGCAAAACTACCTAAGGTATTTGGACTAATTTAGTTACAAAAGATAGTAATTCTTGGAGTTTGCCGAAGTTCGCAAGGTTTAATGATTTGCTTTGTCTGCACCTAAAGAGTGGAAAATAATGGGGTTAGCTGCGAAACTCAGTGGCTAATACGTTTACAGCCATCAGTAATGAGCCATACATACAACCAATCATGTACATATATTTATATCACATTTTAATCTAACAATAAAATTATCCATAGTTCAAGCTCATAAACAGGCATGTTATCATATAAATCAAATCATTTTTTATCATCAAAACATAGTATTCAATCATATATCATGTTTAACAAATCAAAGCAAAATGCACACATAGAATGGCTTGAGAGAACCTCATGGAACGAAATGGCAAAATCGAATTTTACACTATGAACGAAATGAGTCTATTTTTTGAAGCTCATAAGCCACAAGCAGGCGGTCAGGAGAAGGATTAAGATCAACGTGCATGTGACGAACGAATGGTATCTCTCTTGCCCACATAAGCAAATTTTGTATACTTAACATATCTCATAACATATTCATATTTTCATGCTTCTTGCACTTTTCTGTTTTTCATCCATTCAAGATGCAGTAAAATCTTTCAAGACATAGCAAATAACATATTACAGTACATTTTTCCCACATTCATCATGATTCCAAGGCAAAAATTTAAGCACACAAACATGTAAGGAAACAACCTATCAATAACCATAAACATATTACCCACCTATTTACTTGTAAATCCAAACTCAAGTTTATCTCTCCTCTTGCTCTTGTCTTCGATTTTCTTGGTTCCCTTCAAACAATAAATTTTCATCCAACTAGCATACAAATAGAAAAATCCTTAGAGCTCTAATATCTAAGAATCAACTTAGATGTAATCTACTATTGGTTTAACTAAACTAAAATAACTAATATCTAGTAGAGAATCCATGAAAATCTAAGCAATGGATTTCTTAGTTCTCTTCTTTCTCTCTTCGTTTTTAGTACAAAAATCTTATTTTTTCTCCAGTTCCTTCTTCTACCAAAACAAGAAAAGTAGATATAAGTTACCTAAAAAAAACTCAGCTGAATCGTTTTTTTTTCCTTCTTCTCTCGCTCCTCTTTCTTTCCTTCTTCTTTACTGTTTCAGTTTTTTGCTTCTCTTCTTCTAGTTTCTTCCACGACTTTCTCTCTTTTTCTTTCTTACTTCTACATGACTCTAATGCACTCTTCTTTTCTTATAAATTTTAAGACAAATTCTACTCTTTCCAATCTTACCCTTCCATATCTAAGTTATTGCCTACTTACTCCTTAACTTAATTCTAACATTTCCATTTAATCCTTGCTAACACATATAAATAAAATATATTCATAAACAAACTCCAAAATTTTCTAAATTTAAAAATTCAAAAATTTTCTCATGCTTGCTAATTTAATAAAATAAATTCTAAGAAAAATTTTAAGGTCCAACACGTATCTTTTAATTCTTCAACAAATGTTAAGAACATTTGCAACATTTCTCTTATTTCATCGCCAAATGTCTTTGTGTAGCGATGTTTTCTAAAATTGTCACCAAATGTTTGCCATAGTCTTCAAATATTATCACAAACAACGACGTCTATTCAATGACAAATGACATCATTTTCTTTTCAATTTTAAAGCCAAACATAAAACTATCTTCATCTTCTACTCTTTTTGCTTTTCATCCATTCTCCTGCTAGTTTTTGCATTAAAGAAGCCTTGCAATGCTTTTTTGTTGTTCTTTGTCCCTCTAGTTTTGATTGTCAAAACTTTTTCTCATGTAAATATGAATTATTGAAGTATGAGCAAAATATACTTTTTATGTTGTGGTAGACATAATACATGTAATCTAGAGTTGCTTAGGTTTCTGTAAGGCCATTATTGCTTTGTATTGTGTAAAATGTTTTTAACGTCAAAGAATACCTTGTTGGGTGTTGGGTGCCCTTCTTATATGGAGAGAGGACAAAAAATCATTAGCCCATTTGCTAGCAATCTTATTGGTGTTTATTAACCCAAATTAGGGAAAAATTGGTGGGGACAAAAATTAAGGGAAAATTGGTGGAGAAAAATTAAGGGAAAACATCTGAACATAGAAAGAAAATAAACAACGCACAAATTTTATTAAAATAGGGCAACTTGATCAAGTGCATGATTGGAGGTCATTTGTGGTCTAATTTGGCTAAAATTTTATCAGCATGTTTGGGACATCTTATTCTTCATTCATAATGGTGAAGATCTAATTTTAAGCTCTCCAAGTCAGATTTTTCTTGATCATTTCAGAGGCCTTATTCTTCAATTTTTTTAAATTTCTTTTCTTCTTGAAAGTTTTAATGCTTTGTGTTGATTGACTGGTTTATTGCACTTATTTGTGCACTTGAATATTTAGACTCTTTTGTACCAATTTGAATATAGTGGAGCTTGGTTTATGGTATGCTTTTTACCCTTGATTTGAGGGGTTCCATGTTAAAAATTCTTTGTGTCTCTTATTTATTTGTGCTGATTTTTTTGCCATATTTTTATATTGCTTCTCGAACATTGCAACGAGGGAATTTGGTGATTGTGTTAATTCCATCATATTTAAACATTTTCTTGTTACTCTCTATGTCCCTTTGGCTCTTTGTTATTATGCAGTAGTAATTTGAACAAGAATGCTATTTCGAACTGATCATAACCTTTTTTGAATCCTTACATGAGTAGTAGAAGTAGTCCCTTCACTTGTTAGGGCTAATGTAGTTCTTTTATTGGATTAAAACACTCAAGAATCATCAGGGGCTTGACCTAAATGGTACGAAGATAGGAACGAAACAATCGAAATACTTAGGCAAATACTATATTGGTACCAGTATTAGCATAGTATTGGATTTGGTTGTAATATGATACTATATTGGTATTTATAGCGGGTATTGTTTCAAAAAATTTTAAAATAGTCCTTGATTTTCTTAAAAATTATAAAATAGTCTCTTAATATATTGAATTATATAATTTATAATTTTACATTAATTTTGTCTTCAAAAATCATAACAATAAAAATTTAAAATAACAACAATTCATTTATTTATATACTTTTCACATATTTTGCATATAAAAAATAACCACAATTAATATGAAAAAAGATTATTTAATCATTATAAAAACTATAAAATTAAGAATAATAAAAAGTACAAAATGTTGCAGTTTCATCATATAGTAAATAATAATTACGTCAAAACATTAAATAAAAAGAAAAATAAAGAGTTATGACTCTTTTAAGTATTTTAACAAGAGTTTGTGTTAAGAAAACAAACAATTAGAAGTAAAATAACAAATAAAAATATCTATAGGTATATTTATATTATATATATAGAATTTAACATATACATCAAATATAAATGAAATTATTGAGATAAGATGAAAACTTGGAACTTCATTCAATCGAATATCTCTCAAATCGCATTGACTCAATTCTTATTTGATACAAAATCTTTATCATTGAGAGGATTTTCATCATAATCATCATTCAAATTCATTGCACCAAATGATATGTCAACACTTTCTCATCTAGGATCATCTTCTAAGTCATTCTCATCTATTAAACTCGGTTCCTTAAAAACTCATTCCACAAAAAGTTTGATATGATTAAGATAAGTTGGATCTATGGAACAATGTGTTCTATTAAGAATTCTAGTAAACAAATAAAATTAAAATATTAAGAAATTACTAGAAATTATATTCAACTTAATAACGATAATAAAATACTTTTTCCAAAGCTTTAAATTGTATCAAACAAATACCAAATTGTTCAATCCTTTATGTTTCAATCTATTTGTTTTCTTGGAATGGATTAATTCAGATGTACTACAATTCCTTTCATACTTTGTTGCATTCACACATTGACTCAAAATTTGAATTACAAACCTTTGCAATTCTTGAACACTACTTCCGAATTGGTCCGACTAAACATTTGTAAGAGAACACAAGTAATTTTATAACAAAATAAAGTAATGAAAGTGAAAAAAAATACCTGGATTAGTTTTTTCTCTTTGATGAATAAAATTAGACATCTCAAAATTACCAGAAGCATTCTTATAAATCTCCATTTATGAGCTTAGGAAATCTTATATCATCTTATATGTAACAATTATTGTAATAATTAATAGCATTTTCCTATTTACTTTAATTTTCTTTATAAAACTTGTTTTAAAATAGACAAGGGCAAATTTCAGTGCACATGGTTTCTCACTTTACGAGCATTGGGGAAGGGTTATCAATTATACATAACCTTTTCTTTTCATTTTACAAAGAAGTTGTTTTCATGATTCGAACTCTTGACCTTCTGGTCACAAAGGAGTAACCTTACTAATTGCTCTAAAGTTCGTTCTGAAAAATGCGCTATATTATGAAATAGATACTAGTATTAAAAAATGCTCCATGGAATCATAAAGATAACTTATTATTACCTTCTCATCACTATCAACTAGACGAAGTACCCTCACTAAAAGCTCAAAAACTCATATGACAAATTGACATTGAGACCAAAATTCATCATCTTTAAATATAATTCTAAAAACTTTCAATCTAGCATTAGACCTAGCATGCTGAGATGCAATTCACTTATCACTTATAAACATTTACCTCAATTGCTTCTTCATCATAAAAAAACATTAAAGTTATAAGAAGTTAGTTGCAAATCTTGTAATAGCTGGATGTCACAAATTCCTAATATTAGTGAAATCTTTTTTTATTAAATTTAAGACTCGTGCACAATTGTAAATAAACTTGGCACCTTTTTTGCTTTTTACACGGTCTCATCAATAATAGAAAAAGTTGCAAATCTTTTAATAGCTGGATGGCACAAATTCCTAATATTAGTGAAATCTTTTTTTATTTAATTTAAGACTCGTGCACAATTGTAAATAAACTTGGCACCTTTTTTGCTTTTTACACGGTCTCATCAATAATAGAAA
>JAOSBN010000004.1:9446419-9460211 GCA_027563595.1 Erythroxylum suave | reverse complement strand
ATTATTATTATTATTATTATTATTATTATTATTATTATTATTATTATTATTATTATTATTATTATTATTATTGTTCTTATTAATTTAATTTTTAGTAATAATAATTATTGTTAAATTTAATATAATACAGTTGTTTACTATATGTATTGCTTTAATAATACGATTATGATACTTTTATGCTTTTGCTTTGAGTTAATACAACAATTATTGAGTGTTCTGTCCTTTTTCTTACATTAGTTTATGATGTTGTATTACCACAAGTGTATTAAATTAAATATTTCATATTCTTTTCGCAGGGCCTGTATTGTCTTGAAGAGCGTCATTGATCTTTCTTCGTCATAGTTTGAAGTTATCCATCCATTCAAGTTACTTGTGCATCTAATTAATATGTACCATATGTATTGCTTTAATAATACGATTATTAAACCGTTGGATTTATTGTTAATACAAAGGGGGTCTTGAATTTATGTTGTTTTTTAGAATATTCTTATATTCATTGATGACTTTTTATGTTTTTTTGTAATAGTCTAAGTATTTACTATATGTGGAATCAGTTTGAAATCAATTGTAAGTGATTAATTCGATCGATTAATTGTAGGTGATTAATTACTACGATTAATACTTAAACTTCAATTTGATTAATGCAAACATAGTATTAGCACAAGGAAGTAATACATTTCATAGACAAGACAATTCGTTCCATAATAAACCCCTAGGATGGTATATAGGCTGGAAACTCGTGATGTAGCTCCCGTGAGGCTTATCGGTGAAATATTCCATGAGTCTAGGAGTCACAGTAAGAACTTGTTTTCTTGATTCATAGGTGTAAACAATGTCACATACTATAGTTTTAAAATCAATTGTAGATGATTAATTCGATCGATCAATTCAATCAATTAATTGTAAGTGATTAATTACTACGATTAATCAATCGAATTCAATGTCATTAATGCAAACATATTATTAGCACAAGGAAGTAATACATTTCATAGACAAGACAATTTGTTCCATAATAAACCCTTAGGATGGTTTATAGGCTGGAAACCCATGATACAGCTCCCGTTAGGCTTATCGGTGAAATATTCCACGAGCCTAGGAGTCACAGCAAGAACTTATTTTCTTGATTCACAGGTGTAAACAATGCCACGTATTATAGTTTTGAAATCAATTATAGGTGAATAATTAAATTGGTTAATACTTAGGAGATGTGTAAAGTTTAGATGTTCTGTAATTTTGGGGTGCCATGAAGGATATATAGTATGGAATCACTTATTTAAATTAACAATTTTGCATAAATGAGCAATGTTGATAGATCTTGGATGTATAGACGAATATCACGTGATGGTCTCATTAATCCTGAATTTGTTGAGGGAGTTGAAGCCTTTATTCATTATACATGTTCTCAACCTGCATATATAGATGAGCCAAAGATCAGATGTCTATGTAAAAAATGCACAAACATTCATTTCCTTCCTATTGATGAAGTGAACGGGCATTTTTTGAGAAGATGTTTTGTTCCCAATTATTTTCAGTGGACACGACATAGGGAAACGTTGATTTGTAGCACCTCAAGGAGTAATCAAGCACAATCGTCAGTTAACTTCAATAAGTTTGAAGGGGGATTGGATTTATAAAAAATGATGTCGAGGCAAATGAAAATCCTTACATGCAAATGGTTTATGATGCAGGTGGTTATAGCTTTCAGGAAAATATAGAAATTCTTGAAGAAGAACCCAACCCTCAATTCAAACAATTTTTTGACTTACTACACTCAGATGACCAAGAACTATGGCCAAATTATGAGACAATGACTCAATTGTCCTCAATTTCTCGTATCTTGAACATAAAGTCTGAAAGGCACATTTCTGATCGTAGTTTGATCAAATTCTTGGATGGTATAATGAATCATTACCTCCTGATCACACAATGGTTTATAGTTTTTACAATATGAAGAAACTTATTAAGAGTCTTGGTTTACCTATTGAAAAGATTGATTGTAGTAAAATGGGATGTATGTTGTATTGGGGTCATGATGTGGAATTAGAAGAGTGTAAATTTTGTGGTCAATCTAGGTTCAAGCCTAAAAAGCTTTCTATAAAAGGAAAGTTAGTACCCTGGAAACAGATGTATTATTTCCCGCTAACTCCGAGACTTCAAAGACTATATGCTTCTGATGTTACTACGTCTCACATGAGATGGCATAATGAAGATGAACAGGAAGATGGAATAATGAGTCATCTATTAGATGCATTGGCATGGAAACATTTCAATGACACCTATTATGAGTTTGCAGCTGAAAGTCAAAATGTTAGGTTGGGCTTGTCGACGGATGGATTTCAGCCTTTTGGTCAATCCGGCCAGCAATATTCATCATAGCCAGTTATAATTTCTCCTTATAATTTGCCTCCATAGATGTGTATAAAAGAGACATATATGTTCTTGATAGTGATTGTGCCAAGGCCTTCAAATCCAAAGCATAAAATTGATATTTTCTTACAACCATTGATATATGAATTGCAACATCTTTGGGAATATGGTGTAAAGACATATGATGTGTCTCTGAAACAAAATTTTGTATTGAGAGTAGCTTTGATGTGGACAATTAGTGATTTTTTTGCATATGCCTTGTTATCTAGATAGAGCACAACAGGGAAAATGGCTTGTCCTTATTGTGGCAATGATTCTGATGCATTTCATATTCCAAACGGGGGCAAAATTTGTTAGTTTGATAACTGCATAAACTTTCTTGCTCTAGATCATCCATTTAGGTGCAATAAACAAAAGTTTATGAAGAATAGGATAGTAAAAACACCTCCTCCCCCTAACAAATCTGGTGAAGAGATATTGCAAGAGATTGAAAAATTAGGCTTGTTAAAAGTTACAAAATTTGAAGCTGATGAAATTAATACAAGCATTAGTAGAAACTTTGGCTAGAGAAAATGAAGCATCTTTTGGGATTTGTCATATTGGAAAACTAATTTAATACGTCATAATCTAGATGCGATGCATATTAAAAAAAAATTGACATCATCAAGAGCATGCACAGAGACTTGTAAGTATTTACAATTTACAGTTATATTCTCATCTCTTTTCTTTATTGTATTTTAATTGAATTTGCTGTGTTAAAATTTGGAATGAAAATATACAATTCTGGTGCCATCTATGGTTGTATTTTTTAGTTTTGTTCTTTGTTCAACAGGGGGTAGATTTCATAAAAATAGAGGAAACCCTACCAAAATTTTTATAAATTCTAATTCACTTGTATTTCTATTGAATTTTATGTGTGAATTTTGGAATGAAAATATGTGTTTCTTGTTGATAATGATAATGTTATACTGGTGCCATATATGATTGTGGTTTTAGTTTTGATCTTTATTCAACAGGGGGTAGATTTCATAAAGATAAAGGAAACTCTGCTGAAATTCTTATAAAATCTAATTCACTTATAATTAATATTTTATTCTTATGCAGGAAAAGTCTATGGGCATGAGGCCTACACCCCATCAGCTATTTCTGCACACTCACACTAAGAAGCATGACGGTGTGACATTTGTCAACAATCGTTGTAAGGAACTCAATGTATGTCAATTTTATGATTTAATATTAATAATGCTTAATAATTATCACTTACTAATATAAACATTGCTTTCTGATCGGACCAAATACAACAAAGCATTGAACGACGGTTTCAGCAATCTGAAAATATAGGTGTTAGGGACCATCATGGGAGCATATTCAGCTTAGGTTTATTTGTGAACACTTGTTATTCGCAATCCTCCACGTCCAGTACAGCAGCATCTGCTAGACAGTCCACCGCCAATAAAGTGGAAGCGCTTGAGAGCACAGTGCAAACATTGTTGACTCAGTTGCAATAGTCAATGGCATAGCAACAACAGTCAATGCAGTTCATCGCTCAGCTTCGTCAGGAGATGGATGAGTTAAAGGGTAGGGGCAACATGTCATCACACTAACCAGAGCATCCGCCATCTCTAGATCAATAGTGTACTTTTGGTCATTTAGTTTGTATTACAAATGCTTATTATTTACAATGTAATGTTTTTTATTATCAATTAAAATATTTTAACTTCTAATCATTAATCAAAATTTCTATTTCAGCAAATTAAATGTATACTATAAATTTATAATTATTAAAATTATGTGTTACATAATTACACATAATTTAAATATAATGACAATATATACTATATATTTTAAAAATTAAGTAATGCATTTACCGACAGAAAGAAATGTCCGTCGGTAACTACATGCAAGATTATCGATGGTCCACGCGTTCTTCTGTCAGTAACGGCAGAAGGAATTACTGACAGACTATCATATCCATCGGTAAGCTTTTAGCAAATTTACCAACAGTAAATTTGTTACCATCGGTAAATATGCTGACATAACAATTACATTCGTCTCTAAATAGTATCGAGGTCAAGCACAGAGTAAACCGCCGGTATATTTACTGATAGTTAAGAATTTTTCGATGGTAAATTTTTTGATGGTAAAAAATGTACCTTCGGTAAAGTTACCGACAGTATCTGCTGTGACCATCGGCAATTATTAGCTACAGCTGATTTTACGACGCTTTTGTCTGTCGGTAAATTCCGTCAGTAATATGTGTTACCGACAGGATGTGTGTGTTTTCTGTCGATAATGTCTGTCGCAAAATGACATTTTCCTTGTAATGAATGGAACTGAAGAGTTCATGTATATAGGTAACAAAATGAAGGCATAAATAGAAGGAATAGGGACGCACAAATTGATCTTAGACATTAGTTATAGTCTAGATCTTTAAAAGTGTCTTTATGTACCTGAATGTGCTAGAAAGTTAGTTTTTGTTAGTAAGTTGGGTCATATAGGTTTTAATTTTAATTTTGGAAATTATATTTTTTCTTTGTATAAACGACAATACTATTATGGTTCTAGTACATTAATAGATGGTTTATATCATTTCAACCTTAATGTTAATTATTCTAAATCCCTGTTTCATGTTGAACATAATATTGGTAATAAACGTAGTGCACATAATAAACACTCTGCTAACTTGTGGCATCAAAGGTTAGGCCATATATCTAAAGAAAGGGTGATAAGGTTAGTGAAAAATGCCATATATATAGAGAATGGGTGATAAGGTTAATGAAAAGTGAAATCTTACCTCAACTAGATTTTACTGATTGGGATGTGTGTGTGGATTGCATTAAAGGTAAGCAAACCAAACACATATCTATGAATTCCCCCACAAGAAATACTAAGTTACTTGAATTAATACAAATTGATATATATGGTCCATTTCATGTCCCATTTTGGAGTGGTGAAAAGTATTTTATTAACCGTATTGATGATTATTCACATTCTTGTTATCTCTATTTACTGCATGAAAAGTCTTAATCAATGGACATTCTTAATGATAAGGTAGAAAAGCAATTGGATAGAAAAGTGAAAGTCATAAGGTCTGATAGAGGTAGTGAGTATTATGGTAAATATGATGAGAATGTACAATGCCCAAGTCCATTTGCAAATTTTCTTTAAAGTTAGGGCATTTTTGTAGAGCATACAATGCCTGATACACCACAACAGAATGATGTAGCTGAAAGGCAGAATCATACTCTTATGGATATGGTTAGGAGTATGTTAAATTACATAAATGTACCTTTCTCTCTATAGATGTATGCATTAAAAACAATTACATATATGCTTAATAGGGTTCCTAGTAAAGCCATTCCTATGACACCTTATGAATTGTGGACAGGTAGAAAACCTAACTTGAGGCACTGCATGTTTAGGGTTGCCCAACCAAAATAAGGATTTATAATCCTTATGAAAGGAAACCTGAACCATTAGTGGTTACTTTATCGGTTATCCATAAAAGTACAAAGGATATATATTTTATTGTCCTAACCATGTTACAAGAATAGTTAAGTCTGGTAATGCTAGGTTCATTAAAAATGGACAAATCAGTGGGAGTGGGGAACCACAAAAGTGGATATTCAAGAGATTTAGGTGGAAAATCCTTCATCTAATATCTCTTCTCAAGTTGTTGTTCCTCTTATTGTATCACACTCATGCAACATATTAGAACAACAAGTTAATATTCCAAACCCACAAGAAATGAATCTCAATAATGAATCGGTAAAAATTGTGCAAGTCACAAATGATCAAGTGTCACAACAAATAATATTGTGAAGGTCTATCAGGGAGAAAAGACCAGCTATATCAGATGATTATATGGTGCATTCACTTGAGCATGAGTGTGACTTTAGCATTGATAAGGATCCAGTCTTATTTAAAGAAGTCATGAAATGTAATAATTTTGAAATTTGACTCAATGATATGAAAGAAAAGTTAAAATCTATGAATGATAATAAAGTATGAGAATTAGTTGAGTTACCTGAAAGCTGAAAGCAAGTGGGCTATAAACGAGTCTTTAAGATCCAAAGAAGCTCGAAAGGTAATATTGAAAGATATAAAGCCAAACTTGTAGTTAAAGGTTATCAAAAGGACGTCATTAACTTTAAAGAGACCTTCTCTCCAGTTCCAAAGAAGGACTCTTTAAGAATTGTTATGGCATTAATAACTCAATATGTTTTAAAGCTTCACCAAATGGATGTAAAGACCGGTTTTTTGAATGGTCAATTAGAAGAAGAAGTTTATATGGACCAACTGGAAGGTTTTGTGATTACAAAAAGGAAAACATGGCATATAAATTAAAGAAGTCAATATATGGTTTGAAACAAGCTTCCTGACAGTGGTATCTTAATTTCACTGATACCATTACCTCTTATAGTTTTGTAGAGAACACTTCTTATGGTTTTGTAGAGAACACTATTGATAGGTGTATCTATTTAAAGGTTAGTGGGAGCAAGTTCATTATTTTGGTACTATATATTGATGATATTCTTTTAGCTGCTAATGATTTAGGCTTGTTATATGATGAAAAGAAAATTTTCTCTAATAATTTTCAAATGAAAGATATGAGTGAGGCATTCTACGTGACTGGAATAGAAATATTCCTTGACAAGATGTAAGGATTATTAAGGTTGTCTCATAAAGGATATATAAGTAAAGTATTAGAGAGATTTAGGATTAAAAAAATGTTTAGCAAGGGGTAGTTCCAATTTAAAAAGGGGATAAATTTAGTGAAATGCAATGTGCCAAGAACGATTTAGAACGAAAGGAAATGGAATTTATTCCCTATGTATCTGTAGTTGGGAGTTTGATGTATATTCAGACCTGTACTCGATTAGATATTAGTTTCACTATTGGAACGTTAGGCCGACATCAAAGTAATCCAAGATTGGACCACAAGAAAGCTGTAAAGAAAGTTCTTAGGTATTTACAAGGCACCAAGGATTACATGCTCATATACAGGAAATCAGATCGCTTAGAAGTAATTGGTTATTCAGATTCAGACTATACTGGTTGCGTAGACTCGAGAAAATCTACCTTTGGTTATCTATTCCAACTAGCAGGAGGGGCAATTTCTTGGAAGAGTAGGAAGCAGTCTGTCATTGCTACTTCCACTATAGAGGCCAAATTTCTGGCATGCTTTACGGCCACTATTCAAGCATTGTGGTTCTAAAACTTTGTCTTAGGGCTAGGTATTGTCAACAGAATAGTTAGACCACTAAGAATTTATTGTGATAATTCCACAGCTATCTTCTTCTCTAAAAATGATAAGTATTATAAGGGTGTTAAACATATAGAGTTGAAATACTTGTGAGCCAAAGAAGTGGAAAAACATAAAGTGTTGATTGAGCACATTGGAACTGATTTAATGACAGCAGATCCGTTAACTAAAGTATCACCGCCTAAAACATTTACTATTCATATTGAAATGATTGGCATTATAAATAAATCCTTGTAATCATGAGATCATGTTATATACATACATATGTTTGGATATTTGTTATTATTGTTTTGACATTCATGAATTCAATTAATGTTATATTTTTGCTATTTGTTAGTTGTCACATTATGTTGTGTACACGCATTGTTTTATTGTGATGACAAATTATGTTTTGAGAAACATTAAAGTTGAGAATTATAGTGTTTCTCAATTACAATTATTTTGAGTTGAGATGATTGTGTGATACATGGAAGTAATCATGTCATTAGATGACTTGTGACTACCATGATCTCATTATTTCAATTCATTCAAGTTTGATGGCTTCACATATTCAATATATGGTGCACACTGATGTTATTGGATCATCAAGTCGTAACATAGGTAAAGTGTGAGATTGTTATATTATTATTGTTAGATTATTATAATAGTCATAAGTGTGGCTCATATTACTTTGTTTGATTCTAATATAAAGTAAGCCCAAAATAATGGTTATTGGGCTTGTTAAAGGAAATTAGAGTCATTAGGGTTATAAAATAATGGAACCCTTCCCTCTTCCTTCAAGTTGAAGAAACGTTTACAAATATCAAAACATATACATTCTTGCACCATTGAAAATAATGGAGAAAGGGAAGAAGGAGAGAGTGTGCAAAGTTTTGCATAAAGAAGGAATTTGCTAACAAGAAGAGATTATGAAAGTATGGATTAAGGTTAGTATTTATCTCTTTTCTTTATAGCACTAATTTTAGGATTTGTAGGTGTTGAATTAATTGTGTCATATATGTTCTTGGCTAAATTATATACTTGTAATATTGCTTAGATTGTTAAAGAATTAGTTTGCAGACGATACCCAGTAATGACAGAGAAGCAGCAGGATGGACAGCAAAGCAACGACGATAGGCAAGAGAAGAAGAGTCAGGATAGAGAGAGCTTAGAGCTTTAATGGTGTTGTGTTCAGTTTTGGACTTCATTGTTGTGTGTGTGTGTGAGAGAGAGAGAGAGAGAGAGAGAGAGAGAGAGTGAGAGTGAAAGGTGGGTGCCAAATAGAAGTTAAGGTCTTTTTTAATACTTTAATTTACAATATTTATGAAACCATCTTGGTATTTATTGGTATTAACGACACTAGGTGAAATTATCGGTATTAAATGATACCTATATTTGATATAATATTTTTAAATTTTATACCATTTTTTTGTTGATACGATATGAAATTCGTAACTCTCCGTTTAAGAAAAAAACACACAAATGAAGCCTTGTATAGTTGGTTGACTCTACCAAATTATCTCATATTTGATCCTTATGTTGGAAGTTAGATATAACTAGCAGGTACACACTGAGCAAATGCGCAGTAGTCATCTGTATGCATATGCCCACTAAAATTTTCAAGAGTATTATGTAACTAATTTTTTTGTCATTTAACATTTAACCGTTAACATTAGAATGTTCATATTGAAGTTTTAATTTTGTTTAAGGGCAAATATAATAGTTAAATTATTTTGAATGAATTAACCAAACAAGTAAGTTAAAATAAAAAATTTAACATGTTTTAGTTAAATCAATCCCAACACATCATTCAAGCTAATTTTGAAAAGAACATCAAACATCGTACAAAAACCTTCTTAGATTTAGTCAAACTATGAATGATACAAAACAATTAAACAAATCTAAAGACTTGAAAGATGAAAATAAGAATAATAGCTATACAAAATAGCAACCAACATGTAGAAAAGGACATGATCTATGGAGATGAAATATCAACGTGTTTTTACGCATAAATAGTCTAAAAAAGAAACTTAAATCATAAAAGTTACAAAAGTTACATCGTTTTATTGTTACGTAATGCAAAAAAATAGTCTAAGATAATTTGGGTTTTTTGTTACTGTCATCAACGTCTGCATCTGCCCTTGTATCTGAGTCGCTCGCTCTTTTGTGAAGACATTGTGTCACTTAGGAGGAAGAACCAAGATCATCTTTTTTAAAAAATTAAAACCAAAAATATATTATTCACAGAGTATAAAACTAAACATAATTTTTGTTGGGTATCAATGGTGAGTAAATAAATAAGAGATAACAAAATAATTAATCCTAAAAACAAAAGATAGACTTTATGTCATTAACATTAAATTGGAAAGATTCATTAAATAAATAATGATAATAACCTGACAGAGGTGTAGATGATGTAATTTCAGTGTTGTTATGTTGATCATCTCTTAAAATCTCTTAATATTTTTCAGTTGAAGTTAAACTTTTTTGTGATTCACCATGATCACTTTGACAGTAATATATAACAGTGAACCGTTGCCTTCCGTCAGGTGGCTGAATTTGTCCAGGCTTGATATGAACAAGAAAGGTCTTGCTTTTCAATTCTGTATGAACTTTTTGTAAAGGAAGTTCAATATTCTTTTTATGGGAAGAAAAACAATAGTAAATGATCAGTATAATTTTAAACTTGTAATATTTAATGTCATTGAATGTAAATCTTCTTGTAGTAAATGGAAAATATAACCTGATAGTTAAATTGCATAGCTTCAATTGCTGTGAAGGTCAAGAGTTTTTCAACAAGTTCACCAAAAATAGAAGCTATTATAGTTCTTGTTTCGTCTATTAAATCAACATCATAGCGGGTTCTACATTATAAACAAAAACGTTCATTCGAAAATATAGTAACTCATATATGAAGACTAACTTTATCATGTTGTAAAAATATTTCTTAATAAATACGTTGCATCAACAGAAAGTGTAGAAAATTCAAAAGAAAAAATGGGAAAAGGAAATGCCTTGGTTCAGCTATAATTTTTTCTCTACAGGAATTGCAAGTGAATGTAATTCCATATGTAGTAGCTATTGAACGAAAGCATTTTTTGCATGCCATGTACCAATACTTTTGCAAAATGTGTTGAAAGGAAATATGAGCTTTAATCCATGCTGGCTATAAATATTTTCATACATGTTGGTTAAATATCACATAAGTTGGAAAACTTATATCAGAATAAAATGTTAAATGTATTTACCTTGGACTTTAAGAACATGATTTTAGTTATTTTTTGATCTGGTGTGAAAGACACATCAGGGTTATATTTCAGATAATCTTGTTCATTAACAAGGTTTTTGAGTTGTTTACTATTTCGTTGAGCCCTATCAAAAGCATTATAAATGTTAAACCATCAAAATATTCTAAAATTTATATATAAGTTAATTTGTTGTTAGGGAAAGATGGCAAATTTTACAATACCATTTTTTAAGATCTACAGCTTCTTTTATTGGTGGATCAATAAGAATTGCAAAGTCAAACTAGGTTAATAATGCAACACCTAAAATCTTTTCATAATAAGGTAATAATGAAATAGTAGATTATGTTAAAGATAAAAGGGAAAGAGTGATGAAAAAAATGAATAACATTACTATTGTAAAAATTTACTTTTACCCTGCGACATATAATTATTGGGTAAGTATTTAATGATTCGACAATTTGTCAACCTTCATCAGCAACAAAATTATTCCACATTAAAAGTACAACAGTTTGTAGGCTAACATAGAATAGGAAAAGTTAGAGAAAAAACCTGGTGTGATATTTTAAAAGTTGTAGAGGGTAATAGGAAATGCAACATACTCTTTGTCAGCAAGAACAAATTTTTAGACAATTGAAAGCTTGCCATCTTTGCTGACTTGTTTTATATCCAAGGCATCAATAACGACTCCCAAGATATCTATGACAATAAAGATGAATATAAATAGATTTACTATGGGAAAATCAAGTGAAAGTTTTAAAAGTTACACATAAAGTATGTAACCGATTGATTTTTCCTTGTCTTTCATATAATTGGTGAGATCTGTGAAAGATGTATAGCTGAATGTGCTGGGGATGATACTTTCATCATCATCTACAGGTTCGAAAATAGTGCAACTTGTAATTATCTATTGAATTTTCAAGTTTTTGATTTGATACTGAGATGGAATTGGCTTCACAATAGCGTTACAAACGATATATTTCTTATACGGCTACAAAATATGGCTAATTCGTTCAATATCGTTGTTAAAAATAATAGCTTTAACTTGTGAACCCTGTTATTCATAAACATATGGTAAATAAATAAGTTAGTGAAAAGGGATATCTTATGGGAAAAGTATAGTTGAGCTATACCTCAGAGTCAAGAAAGATAAACTTTTGTCTTTGTGATGGTGAGGTTGCTGATGCCACAACATGTTACTTTTCTTGGATAGTAATTTCACATGACCACCATTGAGAACCAGGTAAAATATCCTTGATTAATAAATGCTTTTCCATCCTTCAAAAAAGTTGAATAAAATGATAAGAGCAAATAGATTTTTATGTTGAAAGATATTCAATAAAATAGAATAAACAATTTATATGCCTTAAAATAATTATGTGCTGTATAATTTCAATAACTGGAAAATTTCATGGAACACGATATTTCTTATTTTCTGATCAATTTTTGAAGATTCAAAAGTTCCTAGAATAATTAAAACTTTAACAGATTTAGGAGTTCGAGCTCTTGACAAAGCTACATATAGTTGTCCATGTGAGAAAACGGACTGTCGAAGATAAATTCCTGCATAATCAAGTGTTTATCCTTGGGATTTAGTTACGGTCATTGCAAAACATAAACGAACAGGGAATTGTGTTCTCACAAAAGGAATTCCATTTTTTCATTTTCTGAAGATTGTAAAGGAATCTTTGGTATAAAAACTTGTTTTCCATTATGTGGGCCAAAGACAATTTCTGCAGAAATTGTATGTTCTTTTAATTGTCTGCTTATCAACCTTGTGCCATTACATAGTCCCTCAGTTGGATTTAAATTTCGTAAGAGCATAATTGGGCAGTCTTCTTTGAGTAAGAGCTTGTGTGGAGGTAGACCTTTAGGATTCAAAGAATTTAGAAAATCTTCATAATCTACTTGCTGTCTTTGGTCAACTATTTTGTCAAAACTTATGTACGAATGAAGATTTCCTGAAAATCTCTTGATCATCATGTCATTAATTTCTCCTACACAACCATTTGTTAGACATAGTATACATCTATTTATCATTTGATATGGATTAGATGTATATAAGCTTACATCAGGGAAGACGTTATCAAACAACCTAATGAAAGTAACAATATGTTAGAATATGTTTAAAAATATTTTTTAAAAAAGATCGTAAAAGGAAAATAAATAAAATTTAACCTTTCAAGAGATTCATCCTTGTTACTATAAGGAATAACAAGATCTTCTGGTAAGGAAATTCGATCTTGTTCATCAACTGGTTCTGTACCTTCTCCGACTCATAATAAAAAATCACAAAAAGCTGGATTTGATATAGCTCTCATATTTGTTGTCAAATAAAATTTATAAATGTGTTGCCAAAGATATGAATTCATAAGACTTGAATCAAGTAACTGTTGTTTTGTGGCTTGGTCTATAACTGGTAAGGTTTGACGAAAATCACCGCCGAATATAACAAATTTTTCTCCAAAAGGCTTTTTGCAGCTCGTAATATCTTGAAGTAAATCATCAAATGTTTCAATGGCTTCTCATTTTGCCATGGAAGCCTCGTCCCATAAGATAAGACTAGATTCAAATATCAGTTTTGCAATGCTACTTTGCTTACTTATGTGGAAAAAATTTTTTTGGAAAAATCAAGTGGAATTTTAAATCTTGAGTGAGTTGTTCTACCACCTGGGAGGACTGATGCAGCAACACCTGATGTGGCAATAGCAATTGCAATATGATTTTGTGAACATAAAACTGCAAAAAGAGCGCGATACAAAAAAGTCTTTCCAGTTCCACCAGGGCCATCAATGAAAAAACTACCACCAGTTGAAGTTGAAGCCGACTGCATAATCAGGTCAAAATTGTTTTTTTTACTCTGTATTCAACATTGAATGTAATAATAAGTCTTCTGGATCAATTTGTATATTCTTCTCACTTTCAATTTCTTTGG
>JAOSBN010000004.1:9421875-9446319 GCA_027563595.1 Erythroxylum suave | reverse complement strand
TTTAATTATCAAGTGACATTAAAGTTAAAGGCCAAATGCAAAAGCGTTTGAAAGCAAGCTATGTTTTGATATTAAATAAGACTAGTTTGTCGAAGCATTCATGTAACAATCTTTATGAATTTGAATAAGTCGATAATAATCCAACAAACTAATTTAGTCCCAATGCTAAAAATGCACTTATCAGTCCATCTTGCAAGTCCCATTCACTGGTCGTTTGGCTTTTGTCCGTGTATAAGTTTCATATGTCAAGACAATTGCTGTAGATCTACAAGATCCCATCAAATTCCTTTCGTTGATCCTCTGGATTTTTTCTTCTCAATTGTCAAAAAGTAGATTAACATATCCTCTCATACATTATGACTATCAGAATCCAAATTGTTTTTTCACAACATCATTTTATTGTCGTCTTCCTCAGTTGACATAGGGGTAGGGAAAGTGAACTTTAACAAGTAAATTAAACCAGCGAGTTTGCAAGTGGTAGTGTCTTTCATTAACAGCAACTGAACTTCCTGCCGAATGTGGACAACAATAGTGTGGATGCCATCCCCTTGGCGAACGCCGATAATATAGAGAACATCTTAACAAACTTTAGCTTCATAACATCACAATATGAAGAAACAAAAATGTTATCTATATAATGTATAAAATTTTTAATATATACGTATATACAAAGTAGACATATGTAATTTGCAATACATGACAAAAGGTAACAAATGATAATACATTAACAATTAGCACATTTAAAATAACCTTCTGTTGGAGTAAGAGTTGGCGGAGGATTGCTTTCATGACGAAATATTTTTTTTATCGAAGAAACATAATAGTTGCTTTTCAATAATTTACGATGGAACCACCGAGTTGAAGTTCAGTTGCCTAAGAAAACAACGTTTGTCGCATAATGATAACCTCTACGCTGTATTTGAGTGCATTTAATTAGCGTTTAGACAAATTCGCAGACTTTATTTTCTTTAAATAACAACAAAAGCATAATTATAATTTTATTCAATAAATATTGCAATAAGAAACAAAGGGAAAACAACGAGTACAAGAATGATTACATCAAACTCAAACTCACGTTTCCCTTCTATATTAAATATCCCTATGATTAGCAAGGTAATTAATAACACACAAAAAACATGACACGGCCAAGACATTTTTACAATCAGAAATTTGACAGTAAAAGAAGAGTAAAATTTATGTGAATATGTGAATGAATAATAGTGTATTTATAATAAAAAAAAGATTATAGCTGTTATGTAACCGTTAGAAAGAAAGAGATTATAGCCGTTATATGGCCGTTAGTATTACTGTATAAGGTAGCCATTATATACGAATATTTATACATATATAGTTTTAAACAATTATTTTAAAGCAAAAGTTTCAATACTAATGCATACGAATACTCACTAAAGACCCTGATGACAATGTACTGAAACAATCAACAATTCAATTTTCCATCGTTCTGGAACTCAGCCCCAACATGAGCTTCACGGGTACCTCAAGAGAAGTAATATTACTGCCAGTAAGGTGGAGTCCTTCCAAGCTGTTGAAGTCAGTCCCAACACAAGATTCAAGCTCCTTTGGCAAAGAACATGAAACATCGCAAAAAACTTCTTAGATCTAGAAAAAAACTATTTACGATACAAAAAATAAATCAATCTGTAGATCAAGACAGGATCTATGGAGATAAGATATCAACACGCCTTTACAACGCCTCTACGTAAGATTGCTTTGATGCGGTTGAGGAAGCAAATCGCTTGACAGAGGAGGGAGAGAGACGGTATCATAAAGAGAAATAAACTGATTTGAGAGAGAACTGAGAGCGAATGGTGTGAGAAATGACAATGTAAGCAAATATATTTCAGGGCGAAAGAATTCTAACCGTCAGACCAAAGGGATAAACGGGATGAATTTCATGGTTAACACTACAGTCAAAGCTATTCCTCATTTTTTCATTTTTTCGTGTATGAATAGTTGCATAATAAGACAATGGCCAATCTTATATAGCTTTTTTTCATTTGTCCGTGTATTAATCATTTGATAATAAGACAATTCCAACATCATGTCGAGAATCTTTTATGTTCTTGTCACCCTCTTAATCCTTATTTTTCTTTTTTCATTTGTCCATGTATTAATTAGGGGAAGAGGATTTGTCCTTTTTCTATTATCTCAATGACATTCAATAAATTTTTGCCCTAACTCTCTAGATTTATTGCAATTAATTTGCTACAATTGGACTTAGTTGATCCCCTGGATTTTTGATCTCAATTGTCAAAGAGTAGATCAACATATCCTCCCATACATTATCAGGTCATAATCCAAACTTTTGTTGACAACATCATCTTTATTGTCATCTTCTTCATTTGACATAGGGTCATCTTCACTTTCTATAGAGAAAGCGAACTTGAATAAGTAAATTCTGACTTTGTTCGTAAATAACTTTGAGAAAGAAACCATCATTAAGTATACTTCAACATGAATTAGCAAATTAAATAAATTGTTGTGTTTTAATTGAAATAACTAGGCCATTCTTTTCTATCAAGTATCAAATGAAAATTTTGAAGCACACAAAACCTATCTTTGACAGAACTTTATTCCGTACCATAAAGTTGAAGGCTTAGAACTGAACCTAAATGTAAAGTTATTTAAGGTTTGAACTATTTGTGAAATTTTAAAAAGCTTACCATCACATACTAGAAGTTATGTTGTTGCATTCATAATGATGACAGTGGACCAAGTTTAGTATGTAAACGTCCAGTTTATACTCTTCATAGGACAAAAGCGAAGTTTAACAAGTAAATTGAACCAAAGAGTTTGCAAATAGTAGTGTCCTTGGTTAACAACAACTGAACTTCCTGTCGGAGCAGGAAAAGAATAGTGCGGATGCCATCCCCTTAGCCAACGCTGATAATATAGAGATCATCTTAACAAGCTTTAGCTTAATAACATCACATCATGAAGAAACACAAATGTTATCGATATAATTATTAAGGAGATTATTGAACAAGACCCACTAGAGCCTAGCACTACTCTTAAAAGAAAGGTATTACAAGGATATTAACCTACTCTTTCATGATTGTCGTAATACATGTTTAAATCAACGTAACACTAACGTCAAAACTATTTATCATTGTTCATTTGTCTGCATATGAATAGTTAGAATAAGACAACGGCTACTGTTATACAAGTATGTCTGGCTTTTATTTGTCCGTGTATTAATAATTGGATAATTAGACAATTTTAATGTCACGTCGGTAATTTGTTATGTTCATGAGGATTTGTCCGTTTGCTATTATATCAATAATACATCAAGGTTAAGATACAGTTCGAAAAGATGTTAAATTTTAAAATGTTTAACTTTTGTCTAGGCATGAATAAAGGAATAAAAAACACGCTAGCAAGGGACAAAAGACATAGAGGCGTAGCCCTCACTCATCATACTCCTCTCCACTCACACGTTGCACAAGGGAGACATTTAAAAAAAGAAAGTAGCTGGTGGATAGAAGACATTGGGTTGGTGGGGAAATAACGTATCAAGAATGTGAAAACGTAGAGAGTATATTGTTTTCAAATATCAATAGCAACAATTTTGAAGAAATGTAATAGAGTAAAAGTTAGTATTTTGAAAGCAAGCTATGTTTTGATATTAAATGAGACCAATTTGATGAAGCATTCATGTAACAACCTTTATGAATTTGAATAAGTCAATAATAATCTAACAAACCAATTCAGTCCTAATGCCAAAAATGCACTTATCAGTCCATCTTGCAAGTCCCCTCCACTGGGTAGTGTTATAAAACTATTTATCGTTTAGCTTTTGTCCGTCTATAAGTTTCAAATGTCAAAACAATAGCTGTAAGTCCGCAAGATCCCATCAAATTCCTTTCCTCAATCCTTTGGATTTTCGTTCTCAATTGTCAAAAAGGAGATCAACATACCCTCAACGTCACGTCGGTCATTTGTTATGTTCTTGTCAACCTCTTAACTTTTATTTATCTTTTTTCATTTGTCTATGTATTAATTAGGGGAAGAGGATTTTTCCTTTTTCTTTTATCTCAATAATACGTCAAGGTTAAGATACAGTTCAAAAAGATTTTAAATTTAAAAAATGTTTAACTTTTGCCTAGGCATGAATAAAGGAATAAAAAAACGCTAGCAAGGGACAAAAGACATAGAGACGTAGCCCTCACTCATCATACTCCTCTCCACTCACGTTGCACCAAGATTATAGACTCTCCACTCACACGTTGCACAAGGGAGACATAAAAAAAAGAAAGCAGCTGGTGGATAGAAGACGTTGGCGTGGTGGAGAAATAACGTATCAAGAATGTGAAAAACGTAGAGAGTATATTGTTTTCAAATATCAGTAGCAATAGTTTTCAAGAAGTGTAACGAAGTAAAAGTTAGTATTTTGTAATTAAGTTATAAAAATGAGTATATAATATTATATATTACAAATAAAGCTGGTTAAATGGTAAAATAATAGTTAAATGTTTTATTTATACGAACTCTTCAGAATAGTCTTAAAAGTTAAAATGCATGATAATTTAAGCTACAAATAAATGAGCCCAGCAAGTATGCAAATATAACTGATCAAGTAGCATTTAACATCAGCGTTACATAAAATATTGAATCTTTAATTATCAAGTGGCACTAAAGTGAAAGGCCAAATGCAAAAGTTTTTTAAAGCAAGCTATGTTTTGATATTAAATGAGACCAATTTTATGAAGCATTCATGTAAGAATCTTTATCAATTTGAATAAGTCGATAATAATCTAACAAACCAATCCAGTCCTAATGCTAAAAATGCACTTATCAGTCAATCTTGGAAGTCCCCTCCACTAGGCAGTGTTATAAAACTATTTATCGTTTGGCTTTTGTTCGTGTATGAGTTTCATAGGTCAAAACAATAGCTGTAGGTCCGCAAGATTCCATCAAATTCCTTTCATTGATCCTTTGGATTTTTGTTCTCAATTGTCAAAAATGTAGATCAACATATCCTCTCATACATTATCACTGTTAGAATCCAAATTGGTTTTTGACAACATCATTTTATTGTCGTCTTCCTCACTTGACATGGGATCATCTTAACTTTGTGTAGGGAAAGGGAACTTTAATAAGTAAATTGAATCAACGAGTTTGCAAGTGGTAGTGTCTTTGGTTAACAATAACTGAACTTCCTGCCAGAGCCGAAAAAGAATAGTGGGGATACCATCCCCTTGGCCAACGCTGATAATATAGAGATCAACTTAACAAGCTTTAGCTTCATAACATCACATCATGAAGAAACACAAACGTTATCGATATAATTATTAAGGGGATTATTAAACAAGACCCATTAGAGCCTAGCACTACGCTTAAAAGAAAGGTATCACAAGGATATTAACCTACTCTTTCATGGTTGTCGTAATACACCTTTAAATCAACGTAACACTAATGTCAGAACTATTTATCATTGCTCATTTGACTGCGTATGAATAGTGAGAATAAGACAGCGGCTAATGTTATACGGGTATGTTTGGTTTTTGTTTGTCCATGCATTCATAATTGGATAATAAGACAATGCCAACGTCACGTCGGTAATTTGTAATGTTCTTGTTAACCTCTTAACTTTTATTTATCTTTTTTCATTTGTCTGTGTATTAATTAGGGGAAGAGGATTTGTCCTTTTGCTATCATCTCAATAATACATCAAAGTTAAAATACAGTTCGAAAACATGTTAAATTTTAAAATGGTTAACTTTTGCGTAGGCATGAATAAAGGAATAAAAAAATGCTAGCAAGGGACAAAAGACACAGAGGCGCAGCCCTCACTCACCATACTCCTCTCAACTCACATTGCACCAGGAATATAGACTCTCCACTCACACGTTGCATAGGGGAGACATAAAAAACAAGAAAGTAGCTGGTGGATAGAAGAGGTTGGGCTAGTGGAGAAATCACGTATCAAGAATGTGAAAAACGTACAGAGTATATTGTTTTCAAACATCAGTAGCAACAATTTTCAAGAAGTGTAACGGAGTAAAAGTTAGTATTTTGTAATTAAGTTATAAAAATGAGTATATAATATTATATATTACAAATAAAGTGGGTTAAATGGTCAAATAATAGTCAAATGTTTTATTTATACGAAAGTCCCCTCCACTGAGCAGTGATTTATCGTTTCGCTTATGTCCGTGCATGAGTTTCATATGCCTGAAGCAGATTTATCAGCGGATTTGCCTAATGCACTTCCTCAAGAAATCATTCTATTTGGCTAACCATAACCTCCAACATCGATCTAATCAATAATAGTAGATGACTTCACTATGATATTTAAAATTGCCTGTACAGATTCCTTTTGATGATCGTGTTTTCGCGAGTCCTCAGATTCTTTCTCGAACTAAAAGATGGAGTGGAAGAACTTAAGATATAACATTCTCATGTGGGCAAATTCACGTTTACCATATATCTCTATCAATAGACACAAGGCTCTGCTGCTTATCAAACTCATGGTCAGCTACTAAATTAGTAACCAACAGACAAAAAACATTTCCAGATATGGAAAGATTCACATGACACAAATTAAAGAATAAAAAACAGAAAAAAGAAACACAAGAAAATCATTAAAATGGAGTTGCATGTGTTTTGTCAACAAGGATGTAGAAAATCCAAACAAATGACAAAAGCATACCTCCCCTTTCATATGTCTCAGTGAGAAGACAACTGATAATTGTAGACGAACTGTTGCTGACCGAGAACACTCTTCCATCACCCTCAACGTATACATAGCAGCACACAAATAGCATATAAAAGAGAGAACCATAACGTCTGCAATTAAACAAAACCTTAAAGTCCACCCTATCATCAAAAAACCAAGACATGGTATCCACTGGACTATGCATGTTGAAGAAGGATCCTCTCAATTCCCTATGACAGTGTTCCTTCCTATCAATCCTTCACCTACAAAAGACTATAAGACAAACATAGTAAATATACGTAATAAAAAACCCTATGCCAGCAGTGCAAAGCTTGGTATAAAAATTCTGATAGCCGGAAACAAAATGAAAAATGAAGCATTACTTTCGGTTTTGTGAAAGTGGATTGTGAAGGCAACCCCAAAGTTTACACCAAAACCAAGTGAAGGCCAAAAATTTCAGTTTTACCCACATCAAATGCGTAAAAATCCTGCCACAAACATGATATAAACCCATAAAAGGAATAAATATTTATCTAGGTTCCTTGAAAGCCAAAGCTTTTGGTAATAAACAAGCGAACCTTCTATAGATTAAGCCAAAAGAGAGAGAAATTGGGAATAAATAAGCAAAATGATAGAGCATAAACTACACAAAGCGACAAAAACAAAAGAAGTTTCTGATTGGATGCAGAAAACGAATATGGAATTTTGAAGGAATAACAAAAGGAGTAGATCTGTGTCTATCTTCAAAGCACTGGCTACTGAGACTCTTGGCAAGAAATCAGATATTAACGCGCCTCTACGCAAGATTAGTTTGACGCGGTTGAGGAAGCAAATCACTTGACAGAGGAGGGAGAGAGACGATATGATAAGGAGAAAGAAACTGATTTCAAAGAAAAGGGAGAGCGAATGGTGTGAGAAATGACACTGTGAGCAAATATATCTCTGGGCAAAAGAATTCTAAACGTCAGATCAAAGGAACGAACGGGATGAATTGCGTAGTCGTTATTCCGTTCATCCTTAGTAAGTGTACTTAATAATTCTTTTTTAGAAGATACAATATTTTAATTCGCAATTTTCAGTACGTGATTAGTTTGAATTTCATTCTTTAATTGTTTCATATCCAAATTCTTATTTTTATATAAAATATATTCCTACATTAGATTTTATGTGACATGCAAATTATTTATTTAATTACTAGAACAAGTGATTTGGAAAAGAAAAAGAGAAGAAACAAAAACAAAAATGCTGCATTACTCGTGAGTTTCCGTTTTGGAAAAATGTGCAAATTCACGCTTAGGCCATGGCATTAGGTCTATCAAACCATGCCATGATCTTAGAGAAACTACTGTGATTTGCTGCGGTACCACCGTATAGTGATTCAACTGTCGCCTATCGCGTTTTTCATCCTCTGGCTCAACCAAACTTGTTTTTTCTGTGACATGCTCATTAGCAGCTACGCCAACAGTTCATTTCCTGCTTATTCTGCTGACTTTTTTAATTAATAACAAAAATAATAATTTGATGAAAGTTTCGTTGGTAAGTTAAGTTCTGATGAGGTTTAATAATTCACAGCCTTATTTTTAATTACAAAAAAAAGATTTTTTTTATATTGTGATTACTTGTTTAATCAAAAGACGCAAATTTGTATTGACCCAGATGAATTTTCTTTGAATTTCTTGCTAAAAGCTAGGTCTCGGGTGAGATGTGGATTAAATTAGTGACTTGGCTGCTACTATAGATCGTGATGAGGGTACATGGGGCAGTATTGAAGTTTGGTTTTTGTTCAAAATGATTGATCCATTTGTACGCTACGCGGTGATGGACTTTTACGGATAACATTAACAAGGTAGCTCGGTGTTTGGCACAGTGTGGCTGTTTCTATGGCTAAGTTGGATACGAGTTGTAATCACAAAACACATGCAGATTTCAGTAATATGGAATGAAAATGGAGAAATATGACAACTATTTGCGCAGAACACACAAAAATATCCTTTTCTGTAAGAATAAAATGTGAAAACGAAGAAGACGAAGTCATATGACTAGATACCAAGCAGAAGAGAGGCTGAGGCTCCGAAAGGAGGTGGCGGAGGTCCCCCGGGGAACATCCTTGTAAGGAATAAAATGTGAAAACGAAGTCCCTATGACTATGATACCAACCAGAAGAAGCTGAGGCTCAGAAAGGAGGTGGTGGTCCTCCAGGGCCAGGAGGACCATAACCCCCACCAAAGCAATCTTGCAGCAACCAACAACAGCATAGGCAGTAAAACCTGCAACATCCGAGCATAAACCATCAATAATAATCATATGCTCTGTACCCAAGAATAGAAGAAGTAGCTTTTAACACTTACAAAGATGACACCATACTGCATATACCCTCAGCACACCCTCCAAAAAAACCTCCAGGTCCTCCCCAAGGCCCTCCGAATCCTCCCCAAGGTCCTCCCGGTCCTCCCCAAGGTCCGCCCGGCCCTGGACCCCAACCGGGTCCTCCCCAAGGTCCTCCCGGTCCGCCTGGTCCTCCCCAAGGTCCTCCCGGTCCGCCCGGTCCTCCCCAAGGTCCTCCCGGTCCGCCCGGCCCTTGACCTCCACCGGGTCCTCCTGGTCCGCCAGGTCCCATCATCGCTAGTTTCAAGCACTCCTGAAACTCAGGCACTACAGTCGTCGCCAAATGAAGAAATGCGAATCTTATTATCTTGAAACCAAGCTTTTTCAGTTGGAAGCTTTGGAATTTCCTTGCTTTTGTGTTAAAACTTGCCAACTTTTACAAGAAAGCAGACGAGTTCCACATATTCCTAACTACCCTTCTTCCACCTACCAGTGTAAAAGTTTACCTGCGTTGCTATTTCATGTGCAACATGCACAGATACCTAAAGTTTATTGATGTAGATAGGAGTCTCCGCAAGTGGTTTAGTAGTTGGATCACGCTCAAAGTTAGTCTACCATGACTTGTAGCTAATGACTATTAGGTTCATGTATCAAAGAGTGAATACCAGTATTTTGGCATTGAACATAATATTTTAATGGGCTAAGCATGACTTTCTTTTTTATTTTTAGAAAAATGTTTGCAAGTGAGGTTGCGTGTACATCGCACGTTCTAATATGTTAAAAGCGTATTGTATCCAACTCATAGAAAGACCGAGTAAACATCGTCTTTTGGAGCCTTCGGGTTTAGGGTTCAACAACTTCTGTGTTTAACGTCGGCCTTCAGCCCAACAACGCACATTCCAAGGCTTGGGCTAAAACGTTTATATGATATCAATATGCCTACTTCAATAGCCCAAGCATGGATGACATCAGAGTTTGCAAAGGCATGATATTGACAGTTGATGATCTTCGGAAGCACGACTGAAAGAAGTCGATCAGGCGCTCTCAAAAGGACAATGATTTCATAGTTATGTACTTGTTTGCTATTCCTTGGAATTCTGTCGATCGATAACCAAATAATGCCTGGAATTCTAGCAATGCCTTTGTTATTTTACTTTGAAATTTCGTCTGGGATGCCACTGAAATTGTTATCAAGACATGAAAGTGTTTCATCTGTTGCAGGTTATTTCAGAAATGAGTCATTCTAGTAAGTCAAATTTACCTGGCCTTGGATCAGCAGAAAACTAAAGACCAAAATGCACGAGAAAGATAAGAAGGAAAAAAGATCTCAATCTCCAGTTCTGTGGCTAAAACAAATTTCCCACTTCATGGTGTGACGGATGAGGCTCAAGTTGCATGATTTTGCATTGCAACCAGATGAATGATTGCAGGAAAAATTGAAAAGGAAAAGGTGTGCGTGATTCCTGACACTGTTGTACCCAAAAGAGGCCATAAAACGGCCAGTCCAGTAGTGATCAAAGTCTTCATACAAAAATTGACACTAAATACAACCTTGGCAAGACATGGCCTTTTCACCTCGGACATCAAATGTCTCTTGTCAGCCTCTCGTGAATGGGCATGACTAAAATCGGTCCCCCTTGTTTAGCCAAAAAAATGTTTGGACATATTAGCTCTTGGACTAGTGGTCCACTCATGGAGTGAATCATTTATGATCAAAAGTAGCTTAACCAATGAATTCAAGCCATTGGCTTTAGGCTTCTTTATCATTTGAGATATGGACCGCAATGGCCATAAATGAACCAGAAAAGAAGTGCAGGCCCACGACAAAAACTTCTCGATTCCTACAGATGGCGTCCACAATTCAAAGCTTCTATTCTCCTTTTCTTTTCGGTGTGAGACTTCACTAACTATGTCTAGTTGTTTCATTTCTTATAGCTCAACCAAAACCGATTACAACTCTTGCCGATTGATAGAGAAGACTTTTAAGCCTTCATGCCATTTAGAGCCTTGGAAAATCTTTGTTGTAGCAGATCAACGGTGCCCAATAATTAGTAAATTTCAAATAGGATTGATATTTGATAGCAGTTGAAAATGGTACCTTGCTTTTCTGTAATAAGATCTTGTAGAACATTGACAGCAAACATATACCTGGCTGTTAATGGCAGAAATTCTGAGCTAATAATTAATATCAAAACTGAAAATTTTCAGAAAGAAAAGTCGAAGCGGTTAAGGTTAATGATTTGTTTTCTAATCCAGAATGATTTAACAAAACATGAAATGCCCATTCCAGTAAAAACTTTTAATTCTTGGCTGCCTAATAACCTAATCCAATCAATGGAATAAAGCATCATGAACCTAAATTTGTCTTCTAGTGGACGACCTTGCAAAGAAAGAAACTTCGTTCAAAGGCTGACCACAGAACATGATGCTTCTGCTTTTTAGGGAGAAATCAAGCCACGGATCTTAGGATAAGATTATTTGTTTCCAATTCGCTGGTTTCTTTGGGGGATGACTTGAAAGGTGTCACTTAACTAAGGTGCCATTGCACCCAGCCATGCTTTAGGTTCTCCGTTGTTTCTGATGGAAGTGTTGGTTTGATCCTCAAGCCACCCACTCATCACCCCTCTTTTTCAAAAGTACGTGTTTGGTTGGCCTATATTGGGACTGCCTGCAACTAAATTTCTGGCATCCAAAGTTATGTCGATGCAAGATTTGGTTTACGTAAATCTCTCTGCACTCTATTTACTCTTAATTTTACTATACCAAACCCAATCATCCATCATCATTAAGGTCTTGATTTGCCGCTTACTGGCTCAATTTGTAACTTTCTAAACAAATAATTATTTCCCATTTGCTATTTTTAAAAAAAAAATTGTGTAAACGGTTCACTACTTTTTCCCTTCTAAAACAATAGTTGCAACGATATCTACTTTTTTTTTTTAAAGGCTAAGCTCTAATCTTACAGCTCTAAAAATTTCAGTATATTTTAGTCCGGATAAGATTAACTAATACGTGATGTAGATTATATCACTACCATGGAGGATCGCATTATGCTTATGACTGTCGGTCAATCCAATTAAATCCAAACTTGCGGTCTGCCTATCATAATTGACAAGCAAGTTGCCAAGACGATACCCATTTTGCCACGTGTCCAAATTCAATTAAGATTAGGTAAATTTGCAACATTTAGCTCTTGTCCAGGGAAATCCCAGTTGATGGGAAGAAATTTCACACGTTTACAATGATGATCGACGAACTTAAAAGTGCTAAAGCCCCCTTCCAAATCCACCCAATCACAGGATTTTAATTATCACATGTTTACAATGATAATGACATGTGTCCTAATAACCAGAGGTAAAAATGGCTAATTAGTAGACTAGTCAACTATTCTGGAATTAAGGAGGTGAATCAACAAATTACGTGTTGGCACGTAAGGACGAGAAAAAAGGACGTTAACTGTTTCTTCCATGATAATCATATCACCGTATGTTTAGCTTTTGTAAAGATTTTCTTTACGTTGTACGCGGAGAAGCTCAGTCAGTGCATAAAGCCCTCACGCTAAGCTAATAGAATAGATAGGTGGGGGGAGAAAAAGGTCGTGTCAAATCGAGGTGATTGGACGTCGCAGGCCGGCACTAGGGGCAGACTTTGGCGTTTTAGACTTACGAGTTAGTTTGCTTTGCTTTCATCCTTACACTATTTTATCTTTCACGTTAAAATAAAGAAGAGAGTTAGATACAAGTGAATTTGACTTAATAGTTAAAAAGGGTGTACTTTTCGTATTATTTTCAATACTTATAATCAATCGAAATTAGACTTTAAATTTAATTATTTTTTGCAAAAATAAGATTTAAAGAACTTATTTGATATAGAACTAAAAGAAGATGTGGGCGTTTTCCATGATTGTGCACATTCTCTTATCTTCTGTACGAGTGTCAATAACGCCATGGAATTGATATGCAATGTAACCTCTGTGACCTAGTCGAGGAATAAAGCTTTTGTATTCCATGGCCCTTTGAATTGAAAGTTCCAAGGGCTACCGTGATGTTCTCACGATTTCAATCCTCTACATGCACGAGTGAAACTTTAATTGGAATGATAATTGATCATTAAAGACCTCGGTAATTTATTAGATCATATTTTTGTAAGGCAGTACCGACAGACATGGTACTATCATTGTAATACATGTATATATGGTAAAGTAGAGAGACTTGTGTGTTTAAAGTATTATTATGAATACCAGTACGTACCGGACCAAAACCAATACCGAATTATAAGTTATGGTATCAGATGTAAATACTGGTCGGTATCGGCTAATACCGGTCGGTATTTAAAATATCAGTCAAATACTAGCTGGTACAGGAAATTTTAAAAAATTGGAGGACTTTTTGCAAAAATTTCAAAAATTTTTAAAATCTCCCTCCTACCTCTCTTTCCCCCCTTTTTTTCCAATGTTTTTTTAATTAGTTATTTTATTTATTTCAACTTTTATAATTGTTGTGAATTTTTAATTTTTGTTTTTAAATAATAATAAATATTCTTATTGCTAATAATAATTATAAATTAAATAAAACTTAAAAATAAACTATTTTAATATTTTATATAATATTTATTAATAAAGTATTAATAAAAATACCTTATTTTTTAATAAATAATATAAAAAATATTATTTATAAACTAATATTTATTTTATATATTTTTAACTATATAAATCAAATTTTATTTGAAATTTATATATTTTAAAATATATTTTAAATTTAATTATATTTATTAATATTATTAAATTAAATTAAAATTGTGATTGTTATTTATTATTATGATTTTTGGAGACAGAGTACCACTGTATGATATGACAATAGACTATTTTGTATTTTTAAAAAAAATTCAGAAACTATTTCATAAATTTAAAAAATTACCTAAAACGATATCCGGTATTAACTGGTACTGGTACAGTACCGTACCAGAACCCAATCTGGTACGGTATTCGCAACATTGGTTTAAAGTCTTGTGTGTGAGAGTGATTTTTAGTGTTTTTTTAAAGAAAATTTTTCCTAAAAGAGTGAGTGACAATTTTATTCAGCAATTTGTTGAAGATAGTGTGTATAATTATATCTGCAACGAGACTCACGCACGGACACTGTGAGAGAAGCTCGAGGAGTTGTATGCCTCAAAAACCAAAAATAATAAATTATTTTATATGATAAAATTGGTACAAATAAAATATCGAGAAGGTACCTCTGTAGTAGATCACTTGAATGAATTTCTGGGGGTTGTGGATCAGTTATTAGGAATAGGCATAAAGTTCGATGATGAAGTACTTGCCCTTTTCATGCTTACCTCTTTGCCAAAGTCTTTGGATTCTTTGAAGATTTCAATCACCAATTCTGCAATTGATAGTGTTGTTAATATAGAATCTGTAAAAAGTAAAATTCTAAATGAAGAGATGAGATAAAGATTACAGAGTTTGGCCTCTTCAACACAGTCAAAAGTTCTAGTCACAGGTTTTAGGGGAGGAGCAAATCTAGAGGTCCAAATTTCAGATATAAGAGTAGAGGAAGATAAAATAAATATGCGCACGTTGAGTGCCATCACTACAAAAAGAAGGGTCACATCAAAATATTTTGTCAAAAGTTCAAAGAAAAAAGCAACAAAAGCACAGAAGTCAAGAAAGATGACAATAGTGATGATGAACACACATTGACAACTACCACCATTGATGACTTTCACATCATCTCATATGATAATGATGTGAATAGTGCATTATGTGAGTTTAACTGAATAGGTGACTGTGGCGCCACTGTCCACGCCACATCACATAAAGAACTCCGCTCATCATATACAAAAGGAGATTTTGGTGTTGTTAAAATGGAAAATAGCAATTTAGTCAAAATCACTAAAAAATGTGATATTTACGTGGAGATAGACAATGGAATGAGACTGTCTCTTAAAGATGTCTGACATATTACTGATCTTCACTTAAATCTGATCTCAGTTGGCATACTTGATGATGAAGGTTTTTTCAACACTTTAAAAAATGACAAATGAAAACTTACCAAAGGCTCCTTGGTAATCGTCAAACGTAAAAAGTGCTCAAAGTTGTATGTGATGTAGGTAAAGGTCTCCAATGATGTTGTGAATCTAGTGGAGAAAGATGATGCAATTGAATTGTGACACAGGAGACTCGGTCATATGAGGGACAAGGGGATGACTCAGTTGGTGAAAAAGAATGCATTATTTGGGGTTGACCAGTTACATTTAAAAAAGTTTGCTGATTGTTTTGTAGGAAAGCAAAATAGAGTTGCTTTCAAAAGCTCCCCTCCTTTCAGAATGAAGAATGTGTTGGATTTGGTACACTCATATTTACGTGGGTCAATGCTAAATTCACTAAGTGGTGCTCAATACTTTGTAACTTTCATTGATAACCATTCTAGGAAGACGTGGGTATGCACATTAAAGACTAAAGATAAAGTCCTAAATGTTTTCAAGCAATTTAATATCGAAGAAGTTGAAATTCATTCGAACAGACAATAGCGGAGAGTACACTGGACCATTTGACATCTATTGCAAAGAGCATGGTATTCAACATTAGACTACTCCGCCTAAGACGCCACAATTGAATGGTTTAACTGAGAAGATGAACAGGACTTTGATGGAGAGAGTTAGATGCCTACTCTCACATACAAAGTTACCTAAGACATTTTGGGTTGAGGCTCTATTCACAAAAGTTCATGTATTAAATTGCTCACCATGCATCCCTTTATAGTTTGATGTTTTGGAGAAAGTATGGTCAGGAAGGGATGTTTCCTATGATCATCTAAAGGTTTTTGGTTGCAAAACTTATGTTCATATTCCTAAAGATGAGAGATTTAAGCTTGACGTCAAGACTCGCCAGTGTATATTTATTGGTTATGGAGAAGATCAATTCGGTTATCGATTTTATGATCCAATACAGAAGAAGTTGATTTTGAGCCTTGATGCTATATTTGTTAAAGATCAAACCATTAAAGATCTTTAAAAAGTGAATATGGATGTTCCAAGAACTAATGGTGAACCTGTAGACTTAGAGTTAATTTCTCGAAAAATAGTGCCAAAATAATTTGGAGATGAAATTGAAAATCACCAGCCGAACATAGCTGATGATCATGCTCCCATTCAAAATCAATCAGATGATGTGCAAAATCAACTACTAGCACCAGAGACTGCTCGGCTTCTAATATGGAGATCTACGCTAGTAAGATAAGCCACTACTAGATACTCCAATGATCAGTATGTATTACTTACTAATGGGGGGGAACCTGAGAATTTTCAAGAGGTTATGATAGATGAATATAAGATGAATTGGTTTGAAGCCATGTAAGATGAGATGAAGTCCTTGCATGAGAATAAAACTTTTGAGCTGGTAAAGCTGCCAAAAGGCAAGAAAGTTTTGAAAAATAAGTGGGTGTTCAAGATTAAGCGAGATGAACACATTCCTCATCTAATATTCAAAGCTAGATTGGTTGTTAAAGGATTCATTCAAAGAAAAGGTATTGATTTTGATGAGATATTTTCACCAGTTGTTAAAATGACATCTATTCGTACAATGCTGAGTTTAACAGTAAGTCTAGACTTAGAAATTGAGCAATTAGATGCCAAGACAACTTTTCTTCATGGAGATTTGGAAGAAGAGATATATATGAAGCAGCCATAGAGTTTCAAGGAAAAAGGAAAGAGGATTATATGTGTAGATTGATGAAAAGCCTTTATGGTTTAAAACAAGCACTGAGACAGTGGTATAAGAAATTTGAAACAGTTGTAGGGGAGCAAGGCTATAAAAAGACTTCTTCAGATTACTATATTTTGCACAAAAATTCTCTGGTGATAATTTCATTATCCTTTTACTTTATGTTGATGATATGTTGATTGTTGGCCAAAATTTCAACGGGATTAACAGTTTAAAGAAGCATTTAAGTAAGCCATTTGCCATGAAAGACTTGGGACCAACAAAACAGATTCTTGGTATGACAATTATGAGAGATAGGGGCGCTAAGAAATTATGGTTATCACAAGAGAAGTATATTGAGAAAGTGCTTCAAAGGTTCAACATGGATAAAGCTAAAGCAGTTAGTTGTCCTCTTGCTAATCACTTTAAGTTGAGTACTAAGCAATGCCCTTCGATAGATGAAGAGAAGGAAGAGATGATGAAAGTCCCCTATGCTTCTATAGTTGAAAGTTTGATGTACGCTACGGTATATACACAATCAGATATTGGACACTCAGTTGGAGTAGTGAGTAGGTTCATTTTAAATCCTGGTAAGGAACATTGAGATGTTGTGAAGTGGATTCTCAGATATCTACGTAGTAGTTCCAAAATATGCTTGTGTTTTGGAATTACCAAGCATATGTTAGTTGGTTACACAGATGTAGACATGATTAGCAATGTTAACTCGAGAAAGTCTATTTCAGGTTACCTAATTATCTTTGTAGGGGGAGTCGTATCATGGCAATCAAAATTGTATAAATGTGTTGCTCTATCCACAATTGAAGCGGAATTTATTGCGGCAACTGAAGCATGTAAGGAGCTCCTATGTCTTTTTTTTTCCCTATTTTGCGATAGCCAGAATGCTATTCACCTTAGGAAAAATTACTCATTCTATTCAAGATCAAAGCATATTGATGTGAGATATCACTAGATCAGAGAGGTGTTAGAAAAGAAGCTATTTTAGTTTGAGAAGATTCATATGGATGAGAATAGATTATATATGTTGACAAAAGTTCTACTCAGGGGAAAGTTTGAGTTCTGTCGATCGTCTGTAGGAATGATAGTAAATGTCATGTAGTTGGTAGGGGTAAAGGCGTAAGGTGGTACCGACATATGTGGTACGCAAAAAAAGAAGAAGATATAACCTTCCCACGTGTCTAAATTGACTGTTAAGTCGGTGACTCCCCAAAAGAAAAGAAGCCTACAAGCAAGAGAAATCAGGCTCAAAAGTCTAAGGGCTTGGTTAGTTGTAGCTTTGGATAGCCACAGCTTGCAATATGCAAGCTATGGCAAAAGGCAGTGGAGGGTCTATAGAAAGACCCTCCGTCCATCTTTCATATATATGTTTCTAATATATGTATATGTGGTAGGGTAGAGAGACTTGTATGTTTAAAGTCTTGTGTGAAAGAGTGATTTTTGGTATTTTGTTTAGGAAATCTTTTTCTTAAAAGACCGAGTGACAAAATAGGAATGATATTATCTTATGGATAATAAATTTGAGAAACATCTTGTGTGTAAGTGCCACTATTTTGTTATATCATTTATTTACCTTCTGTACCTGCTATTTTCATTAGTGGAAGTTTTATTCGGAGCTTAACTCGTAGACGTAGTTTAAATTAAAAGGTGGCCCACATTAAATTTCTGTGTATTATTTTTTTGCTTATTTTACCTGTAGAATTTAATTCGTCAATTTTCCAATCAATTTTAACTATTTATACGTGAAAAATTAATAAGATCAGATTGGAAACTTTTTTTTGATGTGACATTCACCAACTTGCTTAATTTTAAATGTTTATGTATTAAAATAAATTATGCATAGCATGCAATCTGACAACAACTAGGATATATGCTTGCGATTTCAATCATCAAGTCATGAACACCGTGCACTTTATATCGATAACTGGACAAAATATCACCTTTTTATTGTTGATCGTAGACTTCTTATACTTGACCGAACTCGTGCTGTACGGTTTAATGAAAACCAATCAATGTCGTTTTCTTAAGCGGATATCCCAAATTTTATTTGATGCGATAACTACGAGGATGGCGAAAAGAAGATAAAAGAAAAGGTAAGTTCGATCGATTTTCCAGTATCGAAGATTTTAATTCAAGGGCAATTATCAAAAGGTTTTTTTAATTCTTTGAGGATCGAAAAGGGTGCTTTCATCAAACAGCGTATTGAAGCTTATCCAAAAGAGAGACTTAAAGACCAAATTAGTCAACTGTTTATTTTAGACTTAGATATATAATTATATTATGAATATCGTAATTTTTAATTATTGAATAAAGTGAATTCTCAAATAGGAAATGAATTATTTAGAGTAAAAACTGATTGCTCTTTGATGGGAAAAAATTAACAACAAAAAAAAGAAAAGAAAAGAGGAAGAGCCTTTTCCTTCGAGTTGTTGGCTGGAATGATTAATCAGTCCTAACTCCTAACTGTTCGCACCCAACTTTAAACAAAACTGGAGGCAGTACCAAAACCACCATAGAGAAGAGCTCTAATCCGTAAATGTTTGGAGGCAGAGAAGTATACTATCGTGCATTGTTACATCATATTCACTTGGTTTACCCTTCACCAGGCCTGTGGAAAGACATCAACAACTAGGTTTGGTGCATTAGCACAAACTTTTCTTACATAAATGTAGAAGATGAGAAATTCTGATAATCAAGCTTCGTCCAATAGCTATATTATCAGTAAAATATTATATTATATTTAAATAAATAATAGAATAACTATATTTTTTATAAATTAATATATATATTTGATAATAAATAATTTTAATTTTATTGAAATTATTTGAATTTAAAGTAATTGCGAACATTAAAATAAATTATATCATATTATTTAAAATTTCTTATTAATAATTAATATCAAATAATTAAATAATATATATTTAGTTGATGATAAATCATATTATGAAAAAAATAGAAACAGAAATTAAAAAAATACTTTTGATTGTTTTCAAACCAAAATTCAAACAACATTTTTTCCACATTTTGAACAAAAAATCAAAATAAATAAATTATTATGGAGATCACATCGAAGAAAGATTGCAATAAGTTGTGAAAATAAAAGAAAATCTAAATTGTCAATTGTGATAAAGTTTGTTAAGATACAGTATATAAGAAAACAATATCTTTTAACTCTTTAACTTTCTTCTATAAAAAAAAATCTTTAACTTAATTTTATCTTATTATTTCAATGCTCTAATTATTAAATAAGACATAAACATCTAGTGTAGTTTAAAAAATATTAGAAAAACTCCATAATCATTAAAATTCTTGAAAAGAGTTTTATTAAACAAACTCCTTTTAGCTTTAAGTTTTTTTAAAAAAAACCTTCTCTTAGATTTCAGTGAAAAAAATGAAACATAAATATTATGAACATTAGATGTTAATTAGTAAAATGTCACTAATATGATAAATTAAATCAACTCTTAAACTCAATTAAATTTAATTTAAATTAATATTTTAATATTATGAAAATAAATTATTACTTAGAGTCATGTTCAGTTCAAGTCTAAGAATTGAGTTGAATGGTCATGTAAATAATATAGTCCACATTTAAGGTTCATATTACATGCGATTTGTTGTTATTTTCAAACTGAAATATAAAAAGAGAATATTTTTAAAAATTTTGAAAACTAAAAGGAGTTGTTTCGTGAAATTTAAAGATCATGAAATTTTCTAAGGTTTCTTAAAATTCAAAAGTTGTCCTGTCTTTTACCCAAAATCTTTTAATTCAATTCTTAAAATATAGTAGTCATTTTGTATTAAATTTTTTATTACCATTTGCTGACAAGAATTTATGTGGCATTCAAATTGAACACATTTATTTTTACTTAAAATTTTAAATTAAGTTTTATTAATGTCCCATAAATTATATATTAAGCTAAAAGTATAATTTGAACCTTAATATTTTTATCAAAATGTAACTTAAACTATAACATTTCATAGCGGTCAATTTTAAACCTACGTTTTTTAAATATTCAAAATAGATTTTAGTTAACTCTTATTCTCTTTTTCATCTATCTCTTGTTTCTTTTTCTTCTTTTTTCCTCTTTGTTTTGAAATTTCAAATGTGAGTAAGAATCTCACATTAGAAAGAGATGGAACTAGTGAGGAACATATAACTGGAAACGTAGTGCTTAAGGTTTTTGGTTGAAGTGTGGTGTTAAGGCCCACAAGTATATTTCCTCACTAGGCTTACGATGTAGATTTTCAATGAAAGTGGACTCCTTAGTTCCAACAAGTGGTATCAGAGCAGATGATTCAACAAAGGACGAGTATGGAAACAATAATTGAATCATGCGGTTGCCTACTAATGGGAAAGAGCAAGGAGACTCCTGGTGGGTCTAGACTAATGGAGTAGAAGGACTCTTGGTGACTTTATATACTCAAGTTGCTAAAAAAAAGGCTTTCGCTCAATGAGGAGTCCAAATTCAATATGGACATTCACACTTGAGGGGGAGATTGTTAGGATTTCAAGTGTGAGCGAGAATCTCACATTAGAAAGAGATGGAACTAATGAGGGATATATAAGTGGAAAAGACCCATAAACCTAATACTTTAAGATTTTGGGTTGGAGTGTGGTATCAAGACCCACAAGTACGTTAAGTCACTAAGTTCAGGATGTAGATTTCTCATAAAAGTGGACTCCTTAGTGCCAACAAGTGGTATTGGAGCCGATAGTTTAGCAAAGTATAAGTATCGAAAGGGTAGTCGAATCTTGTGGTTGCCTCCTTACGTGGAAGAGCAAAGAGATTTCTGGTGGACCCAAACTAGTGGAGTAGAAGAGCTCTTGATGATGTCATATACTCAAGATGCTAAGGAAAATGCTTTCACTTAACGAGCAATTCAAAACGTGGAAGTTTACACCTAAGAGAGGGATTGTTAGGATTTAAAGTGTAAGTGAGAATATTACATTAAAAAAAGATCAAACTAGTGAGGCGCATATAAGAGGAAATGACCCATAAACCTAATGTCATAAAGTTTTTAGGTTAAAGTATGGAGTCAAGGCTCATAAGTATGTTCCCTCACTGAGCCTATGGTATAGATCTCCCATGAAAATGGACTCCTCATTGCCAACATTTTTTACACACTTCTTTATCACATCCTCTTCAAATTCTGATTGCCCGATTAATCACTTTTTTTTTCCCTAAACTTTACTAATTTAACCAATTTTGCAAATTTGACATCTTGCAATGCCTTGATTTCGACATATGGAACCAAAGAATTGACAATGTCTATCGATTTCGGATTCTTTCTTTATAATTTAAACGAATCGGGTACTTTTATCTTATACCATCGATTATGACCTTAAAGATTATAGGCTTATTACATGGAGCGAAGGAATTGCTTAGGTCATCTCCAATGGTGTTTTGATGTGTTGGTTCTATTCCAACCCAACACACTAAATTTACATTTCCAAGACCACCATTTTGGTGTAATGACTATTCATGCACCAAGAGTTGTTAAGTGTGTTATTATTCTTGCACCAAAAGTTGTAAAATGACATCTTTAACCATTTTCTTATTTATATATTCCTTTTATACCCTTCTCACATTTTGATCTATTCACATAATTTGTTAAATAATTAAATTTAAAATATATATTACTTTATACAAAATATATTATTACAAAGATTTTGATGAGACATTTAAAATGATACTAATATTGCATATAATATTAAATTTACTTTAATATTTATTTATAATCTTATTTATAAGTGCTATAAATTCATTAATAAAATATTTTAATAATAAAAAGTAAATTTAAAATAAAAGGTACATAACCTTAAAAGTAAAACAAACGACAACATTGATTTAAAAAATTAAAACTGAACGAAAAATGCTTGAGATTACAACCAAACTAAAATAAATTACAACTGCAATCAAATTGGAGGTTACAGTCAAACGAAAATTACACCAATATTAATTTTATATGTTAAATAAAGAATATATTAATTAATTAAGAATAATATTTTATTTTAATTTTTATAAATAAAATAAATTCATGAAAATAAATTAGTGTATAAATATAAATTAATATAGTTAATAACTAAATTTTGTCGAATATTCTTTTAAGATACTTGATCATTAAATTTGTTGTAAAATTTTAGTGTAATAGTTGCAAATGACCTTCGACTGGTAAAATGACCTTCAAGTGGTAATTAAAGGGAAAAGGAGGAGTCGAATTTAGGCCTTGAAATCTCCAACAAGAAGGGTCATTATAGGCAGAGAGATTAATGTGATCACAACCTCTCTCAGTATTCTTTTAACTATTAGCATTGTGCAAAAATTTTTCATCAAATACAATTTTTTTATAAAGATTTTTGGAGGTTGTTAATGTGCAAAAATTTCCTCATAATTGGCACCCTTTCGTTATTACCTTTTCAGACATGAACCATCTGGTACGAGATCAAGAGGAACACTACAAGAAAATCACTTAATAGTGGCGGAATATTTCAGACGGAAATAATTCCGACGCTATTTACCAATGGAATTGTTTATTCCGTTGGTAAAAACGTTTCAATTACCGATGGATTGATGTTGCCGTCGGTAATACTGGAGGGAAGGAATTCGCACAAAATCTTCGACGACATATAGCAATGACAAAGCTTGAGCGTCGGAAAAAAATGCGGGAACAATTCCCGCTATTTAATTGTTTCGAACAATTACCAACGGAAAAGCATCCGTCGGTATCTATACTGACGGAATTATACTCTTCCGACGGTAATAAATGCAGAAAATGCTCCCGCTATTAAAACCGTTTACCGACGGGATACATTCCGTCGGCAAATGGGTTTACAAAATTCTATTTATCAACGAAATATATATTCCGTTGCTAATTGTCAACCAGACGTCGTCTTTGAGACAACCCTAGCTTACCGACAGAATTAGTTTTCCATCAGTAATATGTAGCAAAGCTTTGTTGAAGACGAGATTACAGATGGAATTGGTGTTATGTCGGTAACTGACGGTAGGCGGCTGAACAGATAACTCTAGTTTATCGACGGAATGAGCATTCCGTCGATAAACCAAAGTTATCTTTTCAGCCTCTTGCCGTCAAATACCGACGGAACACCAATTCCGTCAGTATTTGAGTTTCAACTGCCTATTACTCTTTTACTGACAGAATTACTCATTGCGTCGGTAACTGTCGGCACGTTCATCGTCCAAATGATGAGAGGAACCTTAGATTACCGACGAAATGACAATTCCATCGGTAATCGAGTGTCTTTATATCGCCCTCGGCCACCCCGCCTCCCCCCCGCAAGCACATTTCTCCTCTCCTCCTCGTGTTTTCCGATCTTGCTCTTGCATTTTCTGGCCGTTTTTGGAGTATTGTCTTGCTCTTGGGTTGTTTGAGGTAAACTCTCTAATAAATGTGTTATTTCTACAAAAAAAAACATGTTTATTGTTGATATTTGGTTGATTATTGGTGATGTTTGCGATTTTTCGTGTAATTAATGGTTTATTTGTTGTTTATATGTGTTATTGTTGGTAAATAATAGAAAAATGTAATTAATTTGTGGTTAGATTGATATTATATATATGAAGTGTTTGATAAAATGTCTTTTATGATTTTTGAAATATTTTTTGTAATTGTTGTGTTAGTTTGAGAATTTGAATATTAAATTTTGAATTAAATGTTTAATTTGAAGTTTTAATTTATCGAATTTAACATTTAATTG
>JAOSBN010000004.1:9404403-9421775 GCA_027563595.1 Erythroxylum suave | reverse complement strand
GTTGCAAATTCGGATGTATGTTGTATTGGGGTGATGATGTGGAATTAAAAGATTGTAAATTTTGTGGTCAATGTAGGATCAAGCTTATAAAGCGTTCTTTGAAAGGAAAGTTAGTACCTTGGAAGTGGACGTATTATTTCCCGCTAACTCCGAGACTTCAAAGACTATATGCTTCTGATATTACTGCGTCTCATATAAGATGGCATCATGAACACCAATATGAAGATGGAATAACGAGTCATCCATCAGACGCATTGGCATGGAAACATTTCAATAACACCCATTATCAGTTTGCAGCTGAAAGTCGAAATGTTAGGTTGGGCTTGTCAAGTGATGGATTTTAGCCTTTTGGTTAATCTGGTCAGCAATATTCATCCTGGCCTCTCATAATTATTCCTTATAATTTGCCTCCATGGATTTGTGTGAAAGAGGCATATATGTTCTTGATAGTGATTATGTCAGGGCCTTCAAATCCGAAACATAAAATTGACGTTTTGTTACAACCATTGATATATGAATTGCAGCATCTTTAGGAATATGGTGTTGAGGCATATGATGTCTCTCTGAAATAAAATTTTGTTTTGAGAGCAGCTTTGATGTAGACAATTAGTGATTTTTCGGCATATGTCATGTTATCTGGATAGAGCATAGCAGGAAAAATGACTTATTCTTATTATAGCAATGATTCTGATGCGTTTCATCTTCCAAATGGGGGGTAAAACATGTTGGTTTGATAACCACAGAAAATTTCTTCCTCCAGATCATCCATTTAGGCACAATAAACAAAAGTTTATTAAGAATATGATGGTTAAAACACCTCCTCCCCCTATCAAATCTTGTGAAGAAATATTGCAGGAGATTGAGGAATTAGGCTTACTGAAAGTTACAGAATTTGAAACTAAGGACATTAATACAAACATTAGTAGAAACTTTGGTTGGAGAAAATGAAGCATCTTTTGGGATTTGCCATATTAGAAAGCTAATTTGATACGTCATAATCTAGATGTCATGCATATTGAAATTTTTTTTGACAATTTGTTCAATACCATAATGAACATTGAAGGGAGAACAAAAGACAATGCAAAATTACAAGTTGATTTGAAGTTTTTTTATAGAACGAATGAGTTACATAAAGATCTTCCGACCGGTAAATATCCGAAAGCATGTTATAGTTTGGACAAAAAGCAAAAGGAAATATTGTGTGAATAGTTGAGAGGTCTAAAGGTTCCCGATGGTTATGCTTCAAACTTGGCAAGGTGTGTGGACATGCGGAAGTACAAATTATTTGGAATGAAAAGTCATGATTGTCATGTGTTTATGCAAAGGCTAATTCTAATAGCATTTCGGGAGTTGCTACCGAATAAGATTTGGGAAGCAATAACAGAATTAAGTTTGTTTTTCAAAATCTTAACATTATCTGAGATTAAGTTGACTGAAATGGAAAAATTGGAAAGAAAAATTTAGCGTTGGAAAGTTCTATTCCGTCGGCCAATTTAGCGTTGAAAAGTTCTATTCCGTCAGTACATTTTCGTTATATTTACCGACGACAGTTGTCTTTCAGACGCTAAATTTACCGACAAAATTTGAATGACCGTCGGTAAAGTTAGCTATGAGTGAATCAACGACGTTTTCTCTAGTCGGTATATTCTGTCGGTAATATCTTATACCGACGGAATTTTTACTTATTCCGTCGGTAATTTTCGTCGCTAAATGACTATTTCCTTGTAGTGGAAGCTGGAAGTTGGAAGTTGGTGCAAGATAGAAATTTGGTGTAAAACACTTTAAATTTATGTATTTTAAATATCTTAAAATATTTATTACGTAAATATCAAATATGAAATATTTGTATTTTTTGAACTTGAATTTTAAATTAAATATAGAAATCAAAGTTATAAATGATTCAAAATATATGTTTGCCTTAGGCATCAAATGCCTTGTATAACTCTATCTATATATCAACTACAACTCAACTAGAATTTGCAGGCAGATGACACGTAGTTATTGTCATCAAAAGCAACTGAAAAAGACGGTGTTCAATTATTGCCCATTCGTTATTTTCATGAGCATGAGTGATGGATGTGCCCAGTACCGAGTATCATCCTTTTAGACACTTAATTGCTCTTTAAGGGTCGTGAATCGTGAAGGTGTTCCCAATCTCTCACCACTAAATGCATATTGTTAAGTGTTATCATCAATGGCTTCAATGCAACAGAACTATCAAAGCGATCTCAAGTCCATTTTCAGTGCTACCATTTTTGTGCAATAAATAATTGCACTCACTGAGGAACCAGCTGCTCTGATGGACAACGGTGGTAGGACCATTTTCATGATTCAGGAAATTCTGTCTTAAATTCTCCCCCCTCATCTCTTGTAAATAAAAATCAATTATACCTCTACCTCACTACGTAACAATTTACTTTATTATGTCCTAATTCAAGTAGAAGGGTTAGTGACAATATTTGAACAATGTTTTATGTATAAAACAAACTTCAGTAAAATGGTCTTGTTACATGCCAAAAAATGGAGATCCTAATTGAAAACAAGGCAACTAGGTAGCTTCAGTCGTTCCTAATTGTCGTTTCTTGTTTGTAGTCAAACTTTACGACGAAATTGACACTCTTATGGAGCTCCGGCTATGTGAGTATATGTCAAACCCCAAGTTTCCACTACATGAGCAGAAGACAACTATCAATCACCATCTAATCCTCTCCTCTGTTATTAGCCTAATTCACCTTATCCTACTTTCCAAGATACTTTAATTATTAACACTTCACATGCATCCCGAAAATTAAAAGAAAAGTCATTATTTCGCTAATGACAGAAGAATAGTTGAATAATAGATTCTTAATCCAACTAACATACGGTTAAAGAAGAAATTAAAGTGTATGTAGTATCTACAATTAAGGGTTTAATCGGAATTTTCCAATCTTGTAATTTAAGAAGTAGAATTCGTTGTTATAAAAATGAAAAAAAAGTGTGACATTGATTCGGAATTCTAGTATACAAGGAGGGAAGGTGGGTGGTGTGCGAGGGCGAGGGAGGGAGAGATTCCCGGAGAACCGTGCGTGGGCTCAATTAATTTATTTCTCTCTATTAATTATATAATTATAATTAAAACCCTAAACACCATTTAACTTGCCTTCTTGACGTGCTTGACAACTAAGCTCCCCTTTTCTTAATACTATACCTCATTACCTCCTAAATTTCTGAGCATGGTATATCTCCTAATAGGGACAAAAACCTTCACAGATTGAGATCAACGGTCCAGATTTTCCCTTTAATAACTTAAGAGCTTTGCCCTTCGTTTTTGACCAATATCAGCTTTTCTCGACATAAAAAGGACAGGTCGATGTGACTCCATGCTGCTACAGTGCCACCCCATAATCCCATGTCCTTTTCGCGTATGACCACAATACCCTTCAAATATGAGGCATTACGACCACGCCGTTACTGTGACTACATATAAGGGGTGTTTTAGTCAATTCGTTTCGGCAGTGGGGACGAATCAGCTTTTTCTTCACCCTTTTCTTTTTCACCGTGACCGTGAGTCGTTAAAAATTACAAGGATAAAGTTTTAATTACCGACGCACTCGCAAGCCTTGGCCTCTTTCTGGGTGATCGTGTCGGGGAGTAAATAAAAAATATGTAAATATAAATGACCTCTCCGTCTTCGAAGTGCAAGTAGTCCGTACACTGTCAAAAAGTGTTACCAATCTGACGGTCTTACATTAAGATGCAACGTGCGCTTGATGTTTGTACTTTACATGATCAGATACCAGACAGATTTAATCGGTGTCTTATAAGATTAGATCAAGGCGGTTCGAGCTTAATAAATGATTCTAGTACTGTGTCTCTCTGCACCCAATGATAATAGTGGTAGTATGGTAATGATATGTGGACATAGGGAGTCAACTATGATTGGACGGTCATGATCCATCATAACTAATGTATCACATCAGATCATTCCTCATTATTTAACTCTCTCTTTCGTTTTTCTATTACTTGAGTCTCGATTGTGGTCCCCTCGATATCCGATCCCTCAGATCCAGCCGTGCAACGCGAATCATGAGATTCCTCCTCGCTGGGCATCATCGCGCTTTATCACCAACCCCGCCATAAGTCATTAGAAAAAAATGACTAAACGAGAAATTCGAAAATATCGCCACGTCCTCTTATATGCACCCGTTTCCTGCGGCTCCGGTTCATCGACAACGGATAAGGTCTATTTCTTCCACCGCCCATCGAACGGCCAATACTAACCTGTACCCAGGTGTCAAACATCAAATGTAAAAACCCTAGGAAAGTGAATAAACATGTAATATTTGATGCAAGGAAAAAAAAAAAAGAAACACTTTTAACTTGTCCGAGTTAGATAAAAAATGTCACCTCCGTGTCCTTAATATGTCTATAATTTCTCAATCACTCTTGCTAAGCTCTCCCTCTTTCTCTCACTAAAAGCCCACCGGACAATCCCCTATAAGCTCTTCAAGCTTAGTTCATGACTTCTTAGATCTGAACAACAACGGCTACAAGCCCAGAGCTTCTATTGCCTTTTTCCTTTCTCATTTACAGTGTAGGAACTGCCAACGAAACGACGTCGAGTAGGCATTGATGGTGAGAATGGCGAGTTCCTTCCCTGAGGAAGTTTTAGAGCATGTTTTCTCGTTTATACAAAATGACAAGGACAGGAACTCAATATCTTTGGTGTGCAAGTCGTGGTACGAGATAGAGAGGTGGTGTCGCCGCAGGATTTTCGTTGGGAACTGCTACGCGGTGAGTCCGACGATGGTGGTGAGGAGGTTCCCGGAAGTCAGATCGGTGGCGCTCAAGGGGAAGCCTCACTTCGCAGACTTCGATCTGGTACCCAAGGGTTGGGGAGCCTTCGTGTACCCGTGGATCGACGTCATGTCGACGGCGTACCCGTGGCTCGAAGAGATCAGATTGAAGAGAATGGTGGTTACCGATGAGGCTTTGGAGCTGATTGCTAAGTCGTTTAAGAATTTCAAGGTCTTGGTGCTTTTTTCTTGTGAAGGGTTCTCTACGGACGGTCTCGCTTCCATTGCTGCTAATTGCAGGTATTGTTTTGTTCCTTCTCTTCTGTGGAAGATCTTGTTTTTGTGGGTCGTGGGAGTTTGAGAAAGTGTAAGGAGATTTAAATGTTTAATCTTGTTAATTTATTCTTTTGGTTTTGGTTTTGGTTTTGGAGTAGGGTTAAAGTTGAATTAAGTTACAGTAAAGCCGGAAAGGTACGGAAATGATGAAGCTTTTGACGGGTTGGAGTGTATTTATGTTGCATATGAAAGTGAAATTTTGTGTTTTGTTTTGAGAATGGTGTTGAATGTGGGGGAATATCTAGTTTGGGTTGGCTTTCTTGTTCAAGGTTTTTAGCTTACCTGAACCTTGGAAGGGTTTTTCTAGCTTCTCTTTCCCTACTGTTCGAATGTCTCCTTTTTCTCTCTCTCTTTTCTGGCAATTTGGAATTAGTTTACTTGGATTTTGGTTTCCATTTGTTTTTTTTGTTTGAGTTTTGGCTGGATTTGAGTGCCTCCTTTTCTCGTATCTTTAAGTTGAATCTGTTGTGGTTCGTGACTCACCTGCAATGTGGAAATCCAGTCAAGATCGTACCAATCACTTGGATTTATTTTAGAAATTTTCCTCGTCGCATGCGTGCGTTTTTCGCTGAGGATGTAGTTTTGGATTTTGATTTCTGTTTTGTTGTACATTGTGGGTTTTGTTTGGATGTTTTAACCAGGACTTTATCCTGTTTTGGGCATTTGTACTCTCTGTGTTGCTTTTGGTGACTTTCGCGGTGTGTCATCTGTGTTGACATTCTTGCTTAGATATGTAAAAATTTTAAACTTTGGTACTGGACCGTCAAACTCTACTTAGGGCGAAAATAACGAGGAGGTTATGTTTTGTTTACGTTTTTTGCGGGAAAGTAATTCTAGCGGGTTTAAAACAGTTTTGTACTTACGCCACCTTTAGATTCCTAAATCATCCTAGTGGTGGCCTTAAACTGTTCTTTCTTTTGTTCAAATTTTTGCTTTAATTTCTCTTGCTCTAATTCTGTCGTTTATGCCTGAATTGCTATTGTAACTGTCATCTTTCCTGCAAAGTTCTCTGAGCAAGCATCTTTGTTTGCTAATAATTGGAAGTGCTTAATCGTGTGCAGGAATCTGAGAGAGCTGGATTTGCGAGAGAGTGAGGTAGAGGATCTAAGTGGGCATTGGTTGAGCCATTTTCCTGATTCCTTCACATCACTTGTCTCTCTCAATATTTCTTGTTTACGGTCTGAGGTGAGTTTCTCAGCCCTGGAGCGCCTTGTGGGCCGATGTCCCAATCTGAAAAATCTCCGACTTAATCAAGCTGTGCCCCTTGAGAGTCTTGCTGACCTTCTTCATCGAGCACCCCAGCTGGTTGAATTGGGAACAGGTGCCTACTCTGCTGAGTTGAGACCTGATGTCTTCTCAAATCTGTCGGGAGCTTTGACTGGGTGTCAACAGCTGAAGAGCCTCTCAGGATTTTGGGATGTAGTCCCTAGTTACCTCCCAGTGCTTTATCCTATATGCTCTCGCCTTACTTCTTTGAACTTGAGCGATGCAGTTATTCATAATCCTGATCTCTTAAAGCTGGTCACTCAATGCCAGAGTTTGCAGCGCTTTTGGGTAACTTTTGCACTTTGTATCTAGTATATAAACACATGCAAACCAATTGGATGAGTCATTTTGTATTCCTACTTGCCTATTAGTGTGCGAAAGATTTTTGTGAAGTGTTGAAATTTTATCTCCCACTTTGTGATACTTTAAATGCAGCTTAGACGGGAATCATTCATACTGTCTTCTCTTGCTTATAGAGTGTTATTGTAGGTATTGGATTGCATTGAAGATACTGGACTTGAAGCTCTAGGAGAATTTTGCAAGGATCTGCAAGAATTGAGGGTCTTTCCGTCTGACCCATTTGGGGAAGAACCTAATGTATCTTTAACGGAACAAGGTCTGGTTGCTGTTTCTCAGGGCTGCCCTAAGCTTCAGTCGGTACTTTACTTTTGCCGTCAGATGAGTAATGCGGCTTTAGTTACAATTGCCAGGAACCGTCCAAACATGACCCGTTTTCGCCTTTGCATTATTGAGCCACGAGCTCCTGACTATGTCACCCAGCAGCCACTAGATTTAGGTTTTGGAGCCATTGTAGAGCATTGCAAAGATCTACGGCGCCTTTCTCTCTCTGGTCTCCTTACTGATCGTGTGTTTGAGTATATTGGAACTTATGCCAAGAAACTAGAGATGCTGTCCGTGGCATTTGCTGGTGAAAGTGATCTAGGACTCCATCATGTGATGTCTGGTTGTGAAAATCTTCGCAAGCTAGAGATTAGGGATTGTCCCTTTGGGGACAAAGCTCTCTTGGCCAATGCTACAAAGCTGGAGACAATGCGATCCCTTTGGATGTCTTCTTGTTCGGTGAGTTTTGGAGCATGTAAACTTTTGGGACAGAAGATGCCGATGCTCAACGTTGAAGTTATTGAGGAGAGGGAACCTCCACATTCGAGGCCAGACAGCTACCATGTCGAGAAGCTTTACATGTATAGGACAGTTGCCGGGCGTAGGACTGACATGCCCGGTTTTGTCTGGACGATGGATGAAGATGCTGCCTTCAGTATATCTTGAGAGGTCCTTTGCATTCATTGACTGCCAACAAACTTGATCCAATCTGTCATTACGTATCGCCCGGCATGTGATAGATGGATACAAAAGTTACATTTTCTATAATGCTCTCGCCAATTTACCATCTCCTTGGCTGAATGGCAGCCCCAATTGGGCTGAAGTTTGGAGGGTGTACCGAGGCTTGAGAGCTTTTTTGCCATCTATTTTACTCTGGGCTAAGCTATAGGTTACATTTAGTGCTTAATAAAAAAGATAAAAACTTTTGTATCAAGCAGAGTTGTTATTTACTAGGGGGTAATCGGTGTATATTATTTCCAGATGTGCTGTTCTTTCTTAACTTTATTGGACGTCCTTAGGACAATTATTTTGGTGAAATTGTTATTTTGTAAGAAATAAAGTCTTAAATTTATTCACAAAATTGTGATGGAATTTGCTTCATCCTTGGTTTAGCGTTTTTATTCTAGCATGTCTTCCAACTTCAAATCCTTTTCACTAGTGTACAAACTTGAGGAGATCACCATCTATACTCTCAGCGGGTCATTACTTTTTACGAGTAATCATTTGGAATTCACTTTATTATCCATTTAAAAAACCTAGTCATCAAGCATTTTCCTGATGAACCATTGACAATATTATGGTTTTCAGATCATGAATAAACGAACTTGTAATGGTTCAAAAATATGTTTTGCTTCTAAGATGGAGTTTATGTGCCTACGGTCACAATGTTACGAAATTAATCGCAGGTGAACGAATAACGTTTACAACTGTCACCGTAATTCCTAATTCCAAACTTTAAATTCTTCCCAAAAACACATGTCAAGCAATATTCATTTTGGCAAATCATTTGTGAGATTGACCTGCACTAGTAACCAAAGGAATTTGCGCGTTGGAGGGAACCGGGAACAATAACTAAAAGCTAAGAAAAGGAGTTCTCTCTGGGCTTTCAATTTGCCTCTGTTAAATTTGCGAGCATCGACTTTCGAGCCAAGTGATAGATTCGGTGACATTGGTTAAAGTCCACAACTTTTTGCTTCTCCTCAGGCTCTCTTTCCCAGATCCCACACCACCCACCTGACTTCCAACGTCCCGGCAAACAGCTAAGCTACCAATTTCTCTGCACATTGACGTAGCCATTGAAATTCAAATCTAAAGGTTGCTCAGATACTCCACTAAGATGAGCAAATGTTAATAAAAGACAAGGTTATGTGTGTGGACAAATGAATAGACAATAACATGTCATAGATAGTCTAACCTAGAAGAATAGAAAAGAAAGATTAAAAAAATGGTTAGGTGAATATTTATATATACGTGTGTGTGTATGTCTGTCTTCTCTGCTACAAGTGGGCTAAAATCAAATAATGGCCACACGTTTGATGTATTTATGATCCATCATCATCTGTTACTATGATTGCTGCTGATTTCATCTCTGTACATTTTACTGTTTCACCTCATCATGGGGCAACAGTCACACATTGATACTGTTGTATTGTATAAACAGTTACATGTCTTGCAACGGTATAAGGGTAATGGCCCACATCCACGGTCAATTAGATGAGGCAAACCCAGGGGCATTTTGACTAGGGAATCAATGATTGTGGCACTACTCTACATGAATAATCGATGTCAATCATTTCTTTTATATCCCACTGGTTCAATACTATAAAGCCTCAACTGGGTGATGGAGTTCATCATGGCCATAACTTGAACGTTCTATGCTCCATATCGTGTAGACTAAAGAAATAGGGAAAAGGGAAAATATGCAAAAGAGAAACGAGTATGCTAAGGAGGCCTACTGTCGAGTTCAACCCACAAAACATATGGACTCAGGCTGTCTGTTTGTATCCATCTGCCAATATAGACTCGATCAGTCGATTGGCGAAGCGGAAAGTCAATGTATTCCTTTCCTCTTGGGTTAACGCAGCAGATATGGAGAAAGCCATAAGCTTTAAATTGGATGGATTTTACGAATTTTCTCATGGCTATGGTCATTAATATTGCTATTGCCCTCTTGACCACATGTACTCGACCTCACCTCCATGGCAGCAGCACTTAAGATTGTGTCAGCAATGGTGGGAAGACTCTTGGTGATTCCAGCAAATCCCCACGCAATTCTGTTCCCATTTTCAAATTTCACATTCCTACGCCATGATACATCATCTATGCCTTCTAAGTTCTAATCTATGTCTTAACATATACACTACCAGTCATTCATTTTTCAAGCGACGGCTTTTTACAGTGTGCTTAACAGCCTTGCGTAGTTATTATATATAACATGAAACAAGATTTTGCCCTAACAAATTCAAAATAATTAAATCATTCTGTTCATAAGACGTGAGAGCTACCTCCATAGTTTGAACTTCAGGTAGCAAAGTCTAGTTTAACATGTGAGCACAAGAATCTATAGATCACTCAACCAATCACAGATGTGAAACTCACAAACCGGTAGTATTAAACAAATCATTTTTGACACTTAAAACTTGTAACTCAGCAAGGCTGGTATGATAATGAATAGGCTCAAGAATGCAAACGTCTAACTGTGATTAAGAACAAGAGAAAAATGTTACAGGTTAAGAATATGTTAAGTGAAATTCACTTTAAACTTTGAATATTCTGTAAAAGATGCTCAATTCTGTATTTCATAACAGGCTGACCATGCCGAGTCTTCTTCAACATCTTCTCCCTGGCTTCTTTTCTTTGAACTACAGCCTTTTCCCTCTCTTCCCTCCTAGCTTTCAAAATTGCCTCCTTCTCAATCCTTGCTTTTTGTTGCTCCTCCCGCTGCTTCTCATATAGTTCTCTCAGACAGTGTGGCTTCTTATTCATCTTGCTCCTTTTAACCATATCACTAGTTTCTCCAGTTTGATTTTTATCCTGCAATAACCATAAGAGGAATCGACAGGTCAGATGCAAACCTCCAGATCATTTGAGACAGGAGCTAATGATTGAATTTAAATCAAGAAACTACAAGTCTCATTGGTGCTTTCTAAAACAGTATCAAATGTTACACCAAACTGACAAATTGAACATGAAACACAAATAAGCAATGGAAAGGAGGGTTTGAATTAGAAACTCAACCTGTCGCTAGTTAATCACAAACATTTGGAAAATGTAATAAGACAAAAACCAATTTTGACAATCAAAGTGAAGTGTTGCAGAAGTAAAAGAAGTAAATTCCACAATGAATCTCAACAAAGCTCACAAGACGAGAAACTTCTTACCTCTGGGGGAATTGCAGCTGAAATGGCATCACTCAGATGGCTTTGCTGTTTTAATTGCTTCTTAAACTTGCTCACATATTTAGCATTCTTATAGAACTCCCTCTGCTTTTCTAATGACAAATACAGAAAAAATAAGGGTATTAGATGTAACAATTTGGATAATAGAAACTTAAATTCTTTTCATCTTTGGTTGTCCAAAAACATACTTGAATCCTCATCATTCTATCCTTACAAAATCAGACCCTACAACTGGGTCCATGACTCCTAAAAAGGTGCAACACACCTATAGCACACACAAAAATCCTGGTTGAAGCTGCTACTCTAGTTCTACACCAACAAGTCTTAGCATATCACATTCCCATCTCTGAATATGCCTCTTGGAGTACCCAATACACCACTTTTTCACATCAAAGTAGACATTCTGCGCACTATACATATATATGAGCTAGAAGATCCCGTACATTGAGAATTTCTACACAGAATTATTAAAGCACATCAAATGTTTTCTTCCTCAAACTTATAACAACAATATTAAGGTAACTAAATGACAACCAACAAAGAAAAACTATGTTGCATAAAGATGGAGGAATGCCCCAACACCAACATAGCCAATAACACGTTTACAATCACTCATCCACCTTAGAAGTCCAGCTGAGGAAGAAGCTGGGTTTCAAAAGCATGCAACTTTACCTAAAATGTTCAATAGATATATATGGTAAATAACGAAAACCATAACTAGGAGTGGCTAAAATCGAAAGTTGAAATGACACTATGGACTCGTGAAAGGTAACTAGCGCTCTGACCACCTAAATTAAAACTTCGAGCCCGGTGAAAAATTTCAATTTCCCACTGAAAATCCACTCTAAAAGAACTGTAAAAGATTGAAGATGTTAGTACTTATAAGAGCAGGATTATAGTTGCTGTTCTTGGATTTGGCATTAGCGAAAGCTTCAAGTGATAGACCCGATCCACCCAATCTCATCATGTTCTTCTTCTTCTTCTTCACGTTCATTGATTTTGAGCCCTTAAATTTCCCCTTTCTCTCTTCTTCATCTTTTGGCCTCCGATTTTTCATCGTCCAATTGAGTTTGAAATATTCAAGCAATAGATCGGCAAATTAGGGCAATTAAGAAACCCTACTTGGGTGGTATTTAACTGAGAAGGAAGAACACATCGCTGGTAGTGTAGACTTCCGTACAGAAACCACGCTTTTCACCAATGAAGATTTGCCAAGTAGCCACCAACCTCCTGCTTGATTCTTATGGGCAATTTTGATTTTTGACACGAGATTTATTAGTTATTTGAGGCCGTGAAGAGTAACAGGTGTTTTTTCTATTGCAGTCTTTTTTTATTTTATTTTATTTTATTTTTTCTTTTGGATAAAAATAAAAATGTATTTGATTGTTAATATGAATATAGTTATATTTTTTATTACCAGTGATAATTACATGTTATATAAAATTTAATAAATTATTTTTAATTAGTTAAATTTGTTTTAATCTCTTCTACAATGCTTATTAATAAAAATCAATAAAATATTTAATCTTATTAAAATAAGTATTATTTTATAAATATTTATTAATATTTAATAGATTAATTATATTAAATTAAAAATTAAATAATTCATTAAATAAAAACTAAATTATTCATAATTTTATTTAAATTAAATATAATATAATATTAAATTATTTATATTTTTATTAATAATTGATATATTAAATAATTAATAATATATATTTAGTTGATAGTGGATCAAATTATGAGAAAAAATAACTTTCTATGATTTTTTATAAATTTTTAAACAGAAAGAAACCAAAACTAAAAATAAAAACTAAAAACTAAAAACTCAAACAACCAAAATTTTTTATACTAAATTTGAAAATAAAAATAGAAAATAAAAAATGAAATAGAAACAAACAGGCCTAAGACAATAGAACATGGTGGGAAAATTATGTCAATCAAAGTTTTGAAGAAATTTAATATTTTGTAATCTAAGAATAAATTATTTTATAAGGAAAAAACACAATATCCGTACTAAGAACGATAAAGAGTTTAACTCATTTTAAATTGAGTAAATTCAAATTGAAGTTATCAAAATTTGAACTTAATTTAAATTAAAATAATATAAATTCTTTTATTGAATTAAGATTTGAATATCATTATTCAAATAATTCAAAATTTAATTATATATATATAAATCGTCACGTCTTATTTACATAATAAATTCTAAAAATTTTATCATAAGATATAAATCAAGATATAAAAGGAGTCAACAAAATGCCTTGTTTTATATATTGATTTGTGATATTTAAAATAGATGAAAAGATGATCCAATAAATAACTAAGAAATATCACTAGTGATTTTTGTTATGCTTTATATGGCTTTGATTTTGTGACTTTAGAGAATTGTCAAAAGAGCAAGATATTCTTCATTTCTTGCTTAGCTTGTACATTTTTTACATTGGCACATCTTATATTATTCATACATATCCGAACCTGTGTGTTGGTTTATACCTACATCCAATAAGTTTAGTTGTAGTTTAATGACAAAATATTTAAAGACATTCTTTATCTTATACATATTTAGATGTATGTGATAAAGTTTACGAGATAACTACACATTGAAAATGAAATTATGATGAGATTATAATTATAAAATTCATATTGCACTTATGTATTATCTCTAAATTATTTATCGTAATTTTCTATTAAAACTGGACATTAATAGAATGTAAAAGGACTAGCATATATTATGTTTTTCCTTATGAAGGAAGTAGTCAATTTCATAGACTAAATTATAGGGATACTTAAATAAATAAAAGTGCTTATTAAAAAACAAGTTCACTGAACTGATCCCATATGAGAAATCCGTTTAAAACATTACCTATATATCTATGGAAATTCTTAATGTGATGAATGTACAAGTGATCATTTAGCTTAAGGTCTCCAAAGTTATCATATATAGGGATTGCTATGTTTTGATACTATTCATAACATATTTGAATCATAGGTAGTTTAGATGGTAGTCATTGGATGTAACATGAATTATATGTAATAGTAGAGTGATTAAGATATGATTTATCACCCTAAAATAATTAGGGAGAATGTTCAAATGTTCTTGATAAGTATTGATTCGAAAATTCCTTGGTTGCCGTGGAATGAAGTTTTGTAAATAGTTTACAAATGTCATTAATTGAATCAATAGCTAATGGTGGAGAACTAATATAATTAGACTCAAAATAAATTAGATATTAATTCCATGATGTATGTCTAATCGGAACATTGTTTAATGAAAATATTGAATTATATGGAAAAAATCATGCACAGAAAGGTTAGTCAAAACTACTTTGACGTTCTTAAATATTTGGGTGGTTTTGATATGTTAGACGTCAATCTATATCTATCGATATAAATTGATTAATTAGATAATTAAAGATAAATAAAAAATTTTAATTTATCTAATTCTAAATATGATTTGTATCTATTGCCAACATATGTAGGAACCTAATGAGTCTCATGTACAAAACGAGTTGAAGAGAACGACGATATTTTAATCAAGTTGGACTTGATTGTAAAGTTTAAAAACTTTAAGATTAAATATTAGATAAAGTTCAATATAAGACATTGAATCTTATTTGGGCATAATTGGTATTTAATTAGAATTATTTGTAATTCTAATTAAAATTTAGTTGAAATTATTATATAACTTCAATTAAAATACTCAGATGTCCATAATCTATTACAAACAAGCTTAAGCTCTAGGTGAGCTGACATTCCTTACTTAACCATCTTTGCTACAATTGCAGAGTTTTTTTTAACTAGTTCTATAGATATTGTTAGAGACTAGATACTTATACAAATATAATGATTGAGATGGACTTATTTTATAATCGATTCGAGGGATACGATAAGAAAAGAATCAAGCTTTAGAATTAGGTATAAATTAAGATTAATACTTTATTATTAATGGGTTAATCATTTTACAGAATTAAAGTGATCTTGATTTTTGAAAAATCAAAATATGAAAAAGTTTCGTAATTGTTCCACTGTCATTTGGATTGGATCTCATCTCGATTTACTAACAGTAGTATCAGAGCCAAGTTTTTTCCTATAATTTGATTAAATTGTTTAATTGTTATTGATCTTTAATTTTGAAATTAAAATCATAAATCTTAAATTAGATTAAATCTGGGTAATTTTAATATGAGGAGTTTAGATTGGAATTTTTAAACCCTACAAATCACAATTGAAATTGTGTAACTGTTAAACAATATAAGAAACAATTTCATTAAACAATATAAGAAACAATTTCATTAGACATTAAGCATCTGTAAACAATAATAAGCCCATAATTTATAGAAAACACATTATTTATGTTGTGAAACAAGAAAAACTAGTGGAGTTCTTGTTGCTTTTTGAATTTATGGAAAACTAATAAGTCAAATTATTTATATATGATTTTGGGATGAATGGGAAGTAATTTGACTTATCTTCATGTGAATTATGCACTTTATTTGGTTAATTCTCACATTTCAACCTTATTGCTTAATAGGTGCGATTGGAGAGATTTTTGCACAAACCACATAATTTTCATTGTAGACGTCGGATTAGATTCATTCAAGTACGCTTTTAAAGAGGACTCCGAGCTCTACAACTTTCATGAAGACCCTGAGGAGAGATTTGGCTTTTTGAAGGGTCAAAAATGCATATATCTAAAGATGATCAGTGTATGTTAGCCTAATAGACATCATGTCCCTTCAAACTAACATTAGCGGAGAAAGAAGGATGACAGACTCGTGAATGTCCACTTAAGAGACATCATGTCCGCTTAATAGACATTCACTATCCAAACTGCTACAGAGACCCGAGAAGGTCCACCTAACAAACATTAAGTCTGCCTAACGGACGTTGACGACGCAGACACTATTTTTATTCCCCTGTTTAGCAAAGACTAGGTTTTTTTTGACCCCAAGACACTATATATATTCATTTTAAAGACCTAAATAGGGGATCTGGCACTGAAAATAAGGCAGAAACAAAGGAGACACGAAATAGAGGAAAAGAAGAGGAAGAAGGGAGAGAGAAGCAAGCTTGTTTTTGTGTTCTTTTAACTTTCTCTTTCTACATTGTCTTGAATGTTGCTTGTTTCTATTTGTTCAGATTCTGTTATCATGTGTTGGAACTAAACCCCATTTAGGATTAGGGATATAACCTATTTTGTGGATTGATTCATGTTTTATGGATTGATTGGTGTTGAATAAAGGTTCTTGAGTTATATTTATCTTTCTTGAGCTTCGTTGTTTTTTTTTGGTAAAATGTAAATATATTATACCAAAAATGAATATATATATACACGATCCTGAGGGCATACCCTGACCTCAAATCAGATTCTCCCAAGAACAGGTAAAATCTAAATAAAAGGTAATTCCTACAAATCTAATTTCCATAACCCCAATACACCCAAGGAAAAATTGCCAAAAGACTCCATAACACACCAAAAGGAGGCTAGGCAATCAAAAAAGATAAGAATAGGAGAATAATGAATAGGAAATTACTAGGTAAATGGCCTGGTAATAAGCTATTCACTTCTCCTAGGAACAGTAAAATTTCGGATGAACAGTAACTCTCTAAAGTGAACAGTAACGTCGGTGTAAGTGTAGGAATTCCGGTGAGCGCAATGAATCCTGCGAGCAGGCATGGAAGGCTGGCATAGAATCATACGGCCAGCATTGGTGAGAAGGACAGCCAAATGCCAGCGATGGTGGAGTGTAGATTCAACAGTAATCCAATAAAATAGGCAAGCATGGGATACGTCAACGTTTTGCTTACAAGGAATAGTACCATACAGAAGGTAAAACCATGCAACGTATGTCTCATACAGATACCACTTCTAGGTTGCGGACACAAGCAGACGTGGAGTGAGCAACTTGGAGTACACAATAGGAACCAGCAAGCGATGGTGGGAAGAACCAGGGAAAGCTATCTGGGAACTGAATCAGCCTATTACGACGAGTCAGCAGCGCCTCTGTGGGACCCAGAATCAAGGGCAGTGATCAGAATTGTAGTTGTTAGAAAGCATTGCTTGGAGTAAATAGCTAATTCACATCATGGAGTAACCTGCAAAACGAGCAAATATGTTAGAAAAAAACTAGTAATCTCATCCTCCCCGCTGCAGTTGGTAGTGAGTCACTGGGAACACGCCTCCAAAAGTCAACTAACATCCATGGCTCTTTCTCTTATCACTATCCCCCTAGCACGCAATCCTCCTCCCTAAGAGTGGTCTACCCCATTGCAGTACCTGCAATCCAACCCCAGCCTACCCACAGGACACATCACCCACAGCCCCAGTTTTCCCTTAGGAATGTAATAGATGGATACACCCCTCAACCCTCAACAAGCAAATGACTACTATAGGGCCCAACTATAGGAAAATGGTAAGTTCTACTCTGCCGCCCACTTTTGTAATCACCATCTGCCCACAAGACATAACACC
>JAOSBN010000004.1:9374862-9402205 GCA_027563595.1 Erythroxylum suave | reverse complement strand
TGTCATGAATGCATGTACAATCATTACATGTGCAAAATTTCACTATTCACATGCATATATGAATGCATGAACATAGCTAAACAATTTTTTTAAAACACTCCTAGCCCGTTCCAAATTACTATTTTACCCTTCCCATCGGTGATGAGATGTTACAGTCATCTATACAAAACCTTGTATGGATTAAAATAAGCTCTTCAAACTTGGTTTGCAAAAATTAGTTCCACCATTAGAAAGCTTGGTTTCAAGTTCGCCTGTTATGATCATACCTTGTTTCTTTGTAAAACAGATCTATGGCACACTCTTCTCCTTCCCTATATAGATGATATTATAATAGCAAATAATGACAGATAGGGTATCTCTGCCCTTAAGTCTTTTCTCCATCAACAATTTGAGATGAAAGGCTTGGGTAATTTGAGCTATTTTTTAGATATTGAGGTATCTTTAGATGAATCTAGATACTATGTATCACAAGCAAAGTATGCTACTTATCTCATCTCTTGAGCTATCATCACTGATACTAAGACAAATAACACTTTACTTGACTCAAATGATCACCTTTCTACTGTTGATGGGAGTATACTTAGTGATGGTACGCTTTATCACTAATTAGTTGGTAGTTTTATTTATTTTACTATCTCACTTCCAGATATTGCTTATGCTATTCACATCGTGAGTCAATTCACGCCCCATCTTGTACCACTCATTTCTTTGTTATTCTTTGTATGTTGAGGTATGCCTAAGGTCCTCTATTTCATGTTCTTCTTTTTCACTACTTTTTCTTCATTAGAGCTACAAGCCTATTCTAATGTTGATTGGGTTGGGGACCTAGTAGATTGTCAATCCACCATTGGTTACTATTTTTTTCTTGGCACAATAAGAAACAAACTATTGCCTCTCGATCCAGTATAAAAGCTAAATATAAGGCTCTTGCTGATAATACCTTTGAACTCCTTTGGTTACAATAGCTATTTCAAGACATGAGTGTATCTTTCTCATTTGCAATGCCTCTATATTGTGATAACCATAGTGCTATGCAAATTGCCAATAATGACGTCTTTAATTAATGTACCAAACACATCGTGATTGATTGTCATTTTGTTCGACATCATGTTCTCCAAGGGACCATACAACTTGTTTTTCTCATAGTCTTAGATTACTGACATCTTCACAAAGTCTCATCCACCTTGACGCTTTCCAGATTTAGTTTCCAAACTCAGGCTCACATCTTTTATGAGACCTTGAGTTTGAGAGGGCGTTAACGATAATCTTATTATTATAAGATTTACTCTTATATTATCATTGGTTCTAGCTCATTGATATATTATCCTTAATTCTAGCTAATTGATATGATTGTATAGCATAAAATTATGAATTTTTAGTTAGACTGATTGTCTATGAGTACCTCCCTTGTACATTGAATCATACACATAAAAATATAGAAGCCTCTTTGTCAATCTTTGTCTGCTCCTAGTTTACACACCGAGAAAGAAATTTGTCGATGAGAAAAGCAGTAGGCAATCAAACGGCCGAGACTACTGAGTGTTTACTTGGAAGAGAAATTAAAATCTATGTCGGACATTTTTCTTCAAAAGCGTGGAGTACCAAAACTAGGGTCTAGGGGAAGATGACAAAAATCCTATGAATCAAGAGAAATAAATCGGTTTCTGCCACTGGTCAGCCTTCTACTTAATTCTCCATGCATTATATTAAAGTTGACCATAAAGAGAGCAAACGACTGAAACATCCATACCTACTTTACAACTAGAAAACTTGCAGAGCTTACAACTTTTAGAGGTTCCAAAGACAAAAGAGAGGCCACCGGATCGATTCTTTGCTGAAACGAGGGAATATTTTAGCAGATCATTTCAGGAACATTTTTATCATGAAACATTTCCGTCACATACTCTAAAATTCTCACTTCCAAATTGCCACTAAGTGGAGAAGCTTGTAGTAATAAATTGGAAGTTGCATTCTGATTAAAAAAAATTTATTGTTTTATAAGTTTCTGACATGCTAGCAAGTAAATCCCCAAGGAAGAATGCGAAGGACTAAACAGTGAACTGAAGCTCGTATAGAATAACATTAACGCAAGTTGTGAAGTTCTTCTTCGTCCATTAATTCCAAGTTTTCAACTAAACAAAGCCCTCTGCATGAATTCTGAACGGGACGGATGGATATACTTCATGTCCATACATATGTAAGTCTGTTACACATCGGCTTCACTTGGTTCCTGTGGCTTGTTCTCAACCTCTCCAACAATACTGGTTCCTGTTTCTTGAGATTGATTCGCCTTGAAATTTGATTGCTGTGTTCTCTCCCCGTCTTTGCACGTTTGCGCTGCATCTGCTATTTCTTGTGATTGAATTTCAGGTAAGATCTCACTTCTATCCTTGTAGATGAAGTAGAGTACTATCTGGATCAACCCAAATATGAAACCTAATATATTTGGCGTCTGGACAAGCAAAAACAGACAAGGTTTTGATAAGCAATAATGTAGTAGAACTTGATGTTAAAGCCATTGAAGGTGGTCTGGTGATGATCTACTTACAGCAATATAGTAATCTTCCCGCGCAAGCCCATATACTAGCCAACATATAGCACATATTGTGAGCAAGAATGACAATGAGAATGGCATGTATTCTACACTTTGCGTTCTTATGACTAGCCTCTAATATTAAACAAGGCATGATCAATCATTTGCACAGAAGCAGTTTAAGCTGATAGCTAGCAATCAATTAAGCAATTCAGCGTTTGCAAATCAGAGAAACAAAATTTTGACATACAATGATACTCAAAGGAGCAGCAAATACACTGACAGAGAAGACAGCGCAGATCCATCCAACAATGTTCGTTCTCAAGGAGCCATGTGCCAACAGGGTTGTCAACAAAACGATTAACCCATATGCTCCAACATTAAACAAGATAAGCAGCTTCGAGGTGAAAACCTTCACATGTCAAACAATTGTTCAAGCCTCAAATGACCATCACTGAAGATTAAGGACAGGAGTTTTTTGTTCACGAAGTGCATACCTTAGAGCTCTTTGTTGCATATATCATGTAGAAGATCAAGTAAGAGGATTCAATGGCACAACCAATGGAATTGATAGTAATAAGCATGTAGGCGTCGTTCTTGAGTGACGCATAATAGAGCAATAACATGGCACTAAACAGTGCAACAGAGTATGGTATAGACTGGAATCCTTCAGTTGATTTCTTTCTGAAAATTCTGTAGAAAGTTGGCCTAGTAAAAGCCAAAATTGTATAGTGAAAACACACATAAACGACGAAAGTGGCCATAGAAGTGTAGTGCTATCGAGAAAAGTGAGAGAATTACACTGGGGCTATATACACAAACAAGGAAACCACGTTGCCTGTAATATTTTAGTATTCATGTTAGCATTAACTGAAAAAACAGAAGCACTCAGGTCTAGCTAGCTAGTTTAGTTAAATCATGACTCATGAGAGAGTTGAGGGTACCGAGAACACCAAAAACAAGAGCCAAGCGACGATCACTAAATGCCATTTTTCAAAATAGGAAGCTCTTTTGCCGGTTGAGAATTATATGGAGGCCAACCAGCAGAAGAGCTTATAGGATAGAAGTTCTTTACATGACGTGTTATATATATAAAGAGCGAGCTATCAAGTTTACAACAACATTTCTTTGGACATTTGGCCGTGGACTATTGGACAAACCTTTGCAGTGGCTAACATCATGGTCAGCTTGGAAGCCAGATCCTATAATTTTAGGCTCGTGAGAGCTTAATGATTAGTCACTCCATTTTTATAATATGGGCTATTTAGTGTTGGTAGACATTTCTAGTTTCTATCTTCGGTCTTTGACCTTCACGTCACCGAAGGTAAAGACTGAGACTTAATTTAGGAGAGTGGTGATTATTGATAACTTGCTGAAATAATAAGTACTTATTTTTAATAAGTATTTATGTGTTTGAGATTATTGTTTTGATAACTTCTGAAACGTGAAAAAAGGTATTTCACAAGTGTAATTGTGGTTGCTGAAAAGACATAAAATGACTAAAAAGCTCATTGATTTAATAAACTATTAATTATTGTATCATAATTAAAAAATATATTATTAGTCATATAAACTTAAAATTATAAATAATGAAATATTAAATTAAAATAAGAACATATAAATAAAATAAATTTAGTAAATAAAATATTTCATAAAAACATATTATTAGTCATATTAATTAAGGGTATAATGGAAAATAATACTTATAGTGAAGGTTATTAATGAAAAATAAAATTTTTATCGCGCAGAAGTAGTTTCCTACCGCAACTCTCTTTCTGTTTATTGATTTCTGCGGTAGTACTGTACTTTTTTCTAACCTCTGTTTATTCACCGCAGATCTAAACATATGATTGCGTTTAAAAACTGTGGTGAATAAAGATTTATCTTTATTATATCGCAGATCTAAATGCATCTTAAATTTTGGTTACTTCTACTTGCTTCCCGATGGCAGCAGATCAGTGACATCTAAGCAGTATATATGCATCTTGGCTAATATACTCAATTACCGAGCATGCTAAATATTGAAACTCACTTCTAGGCATCTAAAACCTAACCTGTTATGTTTCAACGTGCTTATATTCTTTTAAATTAGTTGCAATGCGATTGAATAGATTACTGTCGATTTTAATATTTATTGATCTTGGTATTCATATTTATCAAACAATTAATTAGTGGAAAATGACATTTTTATGAGAATTATCATTGAATCTTGTAAGTTAGTAAATATATGTTGGGATCGCGGCTCGAGGCTCCAACTAAACAAAGCTTAGCTTAAACATTTGAAACGAGTGAAGAGCGTTAAAAGGCAAAAGTGAGAAGAAAAAGGGTGTTATGGAAACTAGGAGTCGTTTACGTTTGGGCAAGTATGTATATACATTGGGGGCATTGGAGTTTACACGTGATATCATAATTTGTTTAAACGGTCTTGGTACAACCCATGAATCATAATTTGTTTTATGCATGCATGTACACGTACGTTGCTTCTACTTAATCATCATCCATCGTCTTCCAATTATTTCTTCTAGATCTAATGGAATTAGCAATTGTTTATTTATTCTTTCAAAACCTAATGGAAACTTTTTATTAGAAAAGAACATAATATACTGTATACTAAACGTTACTAATGACACTTGAACGTGAAATCATAGCATTATTATATGTATACTTCTTAATTTCTTATTTAGGGCTATGTTATCAATCCGTATAAAAGATCAGTCCAATAAAACCAAAGTTACAGCATTGTCTCAAGGATGTATGAAATGGTACGTACTTTCAAGCGTAATATCTCTGGTGTTATCTATATATCTAAATGAAGAGAAATTAATATATAGAACTAATTCATAATGACAATGGGCTCATATATAATTTTGTTATTTTAAATTAGCCTCAAAATCAATCCAGAACACTTCATATTTCATTAATTTATAAATTTTTAATAAAATATTACCTTAAAATTGATTAGTTTCTTAAAAATTTCTTCGATTTGTTAATTTAATCAATAGCAAGGGAGGCAAAAATTCTAGGGGAGTACTATAATTTTATCACTAACAAGTAACAGCTAACAACCTTCCCAAGCATAAGATTTGATTTTCTGTTATAGGAAATTGCTTTCTTTAACTCAAGCTGTTTTTACGTACTTTCTTCAATGTATCTACTGACCTGGAACGAACTGAAAATGGCAAAGAGAAGTAAAGTAGACGTCATTGGCAGCGTAGACGTTAGAGAAACCTCATGTTATGATGCGTTCTTGTTTTACATATATAGCAAGTTATTGTTGGAATTTTGTACGCTTTCTCCAGTCGGGTAATTACTTTCCCCGAAGAACATTTCGTGACACGATTAATTCTCAGATACGAACTGCAGTGGATTTGACTTGAGCTACGTACCCACCGGAACGTATGAACAATGTTCGATCGGTCAAAGGTCGTTTCACTGATGATTAGTCCAACTCCAGACGACAACAAAAGCCCTATCTTTAATTTATTGTCAGCAGCCAAGATGAAGCTTCCCTTTTGGGAGATAAGGAAGGCTACGTAACATCCTTATGATACACGACTTACTTTGCTGGGGCGCATCAGAAATTTCATTTTTGTGGTGAAACTGGATTTCAACAGATATACTTTGGCATTGAAATAAGGAAAAATTTGTTCAAGTGGATGATTTATAGTAGCAAAGTGAGAGATTTATTGAATATATTTATGCAAAAATTTAATATGAATGTACACGTCAATTATAGGAATGGCAATTTCGCATTTAAAAAAGAGCTGATTGGTCTAACCGTCTAAGTCATTATTTTAAGCTTTACTTGGGCTGCGTGCATGGACTGTCCGCGTCTCCATCGACAGCAAGGCAAGGCATACACCGTAAGTTCCTCCTATTACTGCCGGACGATACGAGTCTCAGGGCATGAGTTGGTTTACAACCAGGCCAGCTTATTTGCTTTAATTAATTCGGTTGTTTAGTTTAATCATCCTTCTCGTCTCATTCTAAAGATGTAAACGTCAACCCCAGTGGGCAGTAGCTTGGTATATTGAGTGAAGATTTAACAGGGTGGAGTCAAGTGGAGGGGGCACAGTCCAATCTCAAGTTATTACTTAGCAGTCCAACCAAACTCAACTTGCATGAATAAAAAATAGGAGGGAAGGCAATTGGTATTTATCAGCCATATCCAAAAAGTGAATTAAATTCCATATTTAATCTTATTTCTAAAAGAAGTGATAGTGGCCCCCAAACATTCTGCACGTAGGTGGCCACTTATTGGATTGTTAATCTGCTGCCTAATTTGGCCCATCGCAGAGGCCAGAGGGGAGGGGACCGCCCGCTTAGAAAAAATAAAACATTCTAACATTCAGTTGTCCTACGTGACGTTAATTTGATGTACCAATAGAATGACAAAAGTCCTACATTAAATAATTGCTATGCATTGTCGCCTCTCCTATTCGATTTTGTTATGTATATTAAATTATTATAACGATCTTTTTTGATAATTTATATACCAAATCAAAATATTGGATTATGAATTCATTTTTATATACAAATTCTTTTTAATTATTGATCATGGTTAACAAGAATTTATATGTTTGTCAGATTTAAAAATGAAAATCTGATACATGACATCTATATGACTGAACAATGAAATAGAAGTGATTAAGATATTATATTAAAATTTTATAATTCTTTATTTTATTTGATATAACACAAATGCGAAAGCTTCATGGACAATGGGTAAGTTGATATACACCATAGCTTTATTCATGAAATTTAAGCAAATAGAAATCGGTTATAAGAAAAATTATTGATTGATGTAGTCTTTTTTGAAAAAAGAGATTGCTAAAATTGTCTATGCACTCTCTAATTCACGGAATTGGCAAAAATATTTCTTTCCTTTCAAAGCACAATTACGCTTATAGAAAAGCTTCTAATTTGTGAAATCCGAGAACGAATCTTTTGTTCTCGTAACTCAATTCTAATCTTGTTTCATTGATTTTCGTTCACAAATTTATATATGTTTGAATTCTAACGAAGAATAATTTTAACAACTTTAGAGTTTTGATGTTTCAGTAACATTTTAATTTTTAGGTTAAAATACATTTAACCACCCATGTGCTTTATCCCTCGGTATGTTATACCCGTTTCTATTTTAAAAATAGACTTATTATTCCCTTTAACCACTATTCAGAGGAGCTTATAATTCAAAAACAATTTCTTTTACCTAATATTACGATGACATTTCCACAACTGTACATGTTGCATTTTTTAAACAAAAAATACCCTTATATTTTTTGTTGACTAATACATTAAACTCCTATATTTTTTTGGTTTATTTCATTATGCGCTCTAGTTCAAAAATAAAATTTATTTTAAGCATGGATTACATTGTGACCGTTAATAAATAAAAAAGAAAAAAATTATTAAAGATTTCATTGTCTTCATAATTTTACTTCACGACGTTAATTTATGTAAAAAAATTAAAACAGAAAATTTATTTATGAAACAAAATTAAAAAAAAATAATTAAAAATAATAGAATAAAATATCACTATTTTTATGTTTCCCTTCTACTCTATAAAACTATAAATTATCTTCTTTTGGCTTTTTTTCGACTTTCTAAGTCATTCTATTACCCACCAGCTCTCTCTCTCGTCCATAAAATGAGAAAGATCGAAAAACCCAAAACTCGAAACCTGAACCTTAGATCATGAACTTCAATGGTTAAACTTCAAAGCAATGCACTAAACAAGAACCAAACAACCCACATTCTCACAAAACGCACAAAACGCGAAGACACAGAGCTAAGTTAGAAGATCTAAAATTTTCGTCGAATAGGGTCTCGAAAACATAGCTGAATGACCTGGAGGAACCTCAATTTGAAGAAAATACGTTGTTTTTCGTCGGGAAAGGGAGAGATATCGCTGGAATTGGAATCAATTTTTTGGCAAAGTAAGGGAGTTTTCCGGTGGAAGGTAGAGAGAGAAAAAAAAGAGGAGAGAGAAACAAACAATGGACGAGAGAGAGAGAGACAATGGGTAAGGGAATGGCTTAGAAAATCGAAAAAGAGCTAAAAAAAAGCTAATTTATAGTTTTTAAATTTGTTTCATAAATAAATTTTTTTTATTTTTTTCCATGAATTAACAGCCATGAAGTACAATTATGAATAAAATAGTATTTTAAGAAATTTTTTAATTTATTAATGGTCAAAATGTAATCCATACTTAAAATAATTTTTATTTTTGAAATAGAGGGCATAATGAAATAAAGCAAAAAATATAGGGTTTAATGTTTTTTAGTTAACAAAAGACTAAAAGATTATTTTTGTCCAAAAAATGCAACATGTATGGTTGTGGTGATGCTATCATAATATAGGGTAAAAAAGTCTTTTTGACTTTTAAGCTCCTTTGACTGGTGATCAAAAGAGGTAATGAGTCAATTTTAAAATAGAGGGGACCATAATATACTAAGGGATAAAATACAAGAGAGTTAATGTATTTTAGCCTAATTTTTGTGAAATAAAATATTAGTCACCTTAAGATCACGTGTTAATAAACTTTCACTTTAACCAAACTTCTTACACGTACTTTATAAATACATTGTTAAGAGTTGGACAAGGTAATAGTTTTGGTTATACTTGGAATATTTTTTAAAGTAATAAAAGGATTTATTTTCTTGCCCATACATTCTTGTGTTTTTTGCTTCTTTATTATATATATATATATATATATTGCTTTCATTTGTACAACAATTGGTATTAGAGCAAAACTCTATTGTTAAGATGTCTCTACACAAGTTCAATATTGAGAAGTTTAATATGTCAAATGACTTTACAGAGCTTGAAGATGAGAGCACTTTTTCTTTAGCAGGGATGTATATCAGCTATAGAAGGAGAAGAAAAAATGTCAAAGAATTGAGGAGCGTCAAAGAAATAAAAATTTTTATCTGGGGCACATAACACAATATTATTAAGACTGGGAGTTGAGATCCTAAGGGAGGTGATTGAAGAAACTAGTGTTGCTTTGTTGTGGAAACAACTTAAAAGTAAGTATCAAAAGAGATTACTTACAAATTGTTTATATCAAAAGTAGTGCTTGTATACCTTGAGGATGTTAGAAAATGAAAGATCATACTGATAATTTTAATTATATGATCTTGGATCTATAAGGTGTTGAGGTTATAATTAAGGATAAGGATCAAGTCATAGTCCCTTTGTATTCTTTATCCAATTCACATGAGAACTTTATTGATACCATATTGTACGGTGGATAGACTATTTATATTAATGATGTGAAGGATGCTCTATAGTCCAAGGATTTAAAGCAAAAGGTCTCTAACACATACGAATATAGATCAAATATGGGTCTAGTTGTCAGTAGAGGAAGGAAAAAGGAAAGGGATTTGGAAAACATGAATAACTTATAAACTAGATCGAAGGATAAATTTGTTCGATGTTTTAACTGTAAAGTTAAAGTGCACTTTAAGAGAGATTGTCTACAATAGAAGAATGGAAACGTGAAAAAGGAAAAATATTGTATAATGTAGGAGAGTTTCGATAAAGAGGATGGAAAAGGAAAGATATTTTAATAATGAGTAATCATGATTTTATAAATTGGTGGGTAATAAACATTGGCACCGCTATCGTATAACTTTCAATCAGGATTGGTTTTGTTCTTTTATAGAATGGAATAATATTTACCATATTGGGTGATGATGGTGAGCATGCTATCAAAGGTAGTGGTTCAATACAGATTCAGATGTATAATGAAATTGTTGGAACATTGGTTGCTTGGAATGTTCCTAAGTTTCGAAAGAATCTAATTTCTATGGTTAATCTTGATAGACAAGGGTATAAGTTTTCTATTGATGATGGAATACTTAAGGATTTATAACATGACATCTATGTCTTAATTGGAAAGATAATAATGGGATTAGTAGTTATGTCACAATCTTTAGGGAAGAAAGGATTGTGGTATGACACAAATGGGTTAATCATTTTGGTGAGCGAGAGATGATGGAACTCTTAGAATTTATTTTCTAATAAATTATAATGTGTGGGCCTACATATGTAAATATTAAATGTGTATGGTAGTCAAATAAAATAGTCAAATTAGAGTTGTGGTTCAATTAGAATTATTGACTATTGAGGTATTACTTTATTTATAGGATTAAAAATGTGGAGACCATTGTTCAAATTTTATTTTGTTAAAGGGCCAAAATAGATATTTGATATTTGCCAAATCAGGTTATAATAAAGGGTTATGGTCCCCAGTATACATAAGGTTGACAGTTTCTTCTTTCCTTTGAGAGAAACCATGAAGTTGACGGTTTGATATACAAGAAGATCAAGCCATCATCAAGTACAACCGCGAATTCAGGTACGCTTCCATTCATGTTTAATTTCTTGATGATTTGACATGATTGATCCATGGCTTATCTTAGAATTTTGATCTATCAATTGGTATCGAAGCCAAATCATGTTAAATCATTGAATTTTTTGGGTGAAATTATTGCATCGGATTCCATTTTGTTGTGTGAATTCAATCTGTGCTGTTTACGAATTTGGTATTTGATTATGATTGCGCATTGTGCGTTCCGTCTTTCATTTTTTTTCATGCCTGATAACCACTCTGATAATCAATTTATGAATTTCGTTCCTGTTGTTGGCTGCTGGCCCACCCGTAATATAAAAAAATATGAGTTTATACTTTATTTTGGGAGAAGAGTGTAAACTGTAAACCAACTGTTTGATCTTTTGAATTCATCACTGTTTTAAACTAACCTCTATGAGGTATGCTAATAATGGTAGTGTCAGGGAGCATATACTAAGCATGTCCTAAATAGCCAAAAGACTAAAGGTTTTGGATTTGGCTTTCCTTTCTATATATTTAGTCCATTTAGCTTTGAATTCTCTTCCATCACAATATGGGCAGATCCAGACTTCTTACAACTGCCAGCCTAATAAATGGACTCTTAATGAGCTCATTACGCATTGTGTGGATGAGGAGGATAAGATGATAGCCAGTAGGAAGGAAAGTGCTCATTTAGCAATATCAACAAATAAGGGCAAGAAAAGAAAGAAGACAGCTGAAAAGGGTCCAGAAGAGAAGAAGCCTAAGGAAATCACATGCTTCTTCTGTAAGAAGCCTGGACACTAGAAGAAGGATTGTACCAAGTATGCCGCATGGCGAGGTAAGAAGGGTATATTCCTTACTTTGGTCTATTATGAAGTTAATTTATCTTCAGTACCTAGACGCACTTGATGGATAGATTATGGTGTCACTATTCACATAAGTGTTTCAATGCAAGGTTGCCTGAGCTACCGAAAGCCAAGTGATGGTGAAAGATACATCTATGTGGGAGATGGCGAATCGGTAGAAGTTGAGGCAATAGGATATTTTAGATTATTATTAGGAACCAGTTTTTATTTAGATCTTATAGATACTTTTGTTGTACTATCTTTCAGGCGAAATTTGGTTTATGTTCCCGTTTTGGACAAATCTGTTTATTCTTGTTCATTTGGAAATAGTTCATTTACTTTATCTATGGATTCAAATATTGTTGGTACTGGTTTCTTGAATGCTTGTGATAGTCTATATATGTTGGATACTAATGTTGTTATCATGAAACTCTACATGTTAATTCTAGAGGTACCAAAAGGAGGCTGACTCCGAATAACTCAGCTGCATTTTGGCATAGACGTTCGGGTCATATATCCAAATCTAGAATAAAGCATCTTGTGTTAGATGGTATCCTAGGGACACTTGATTACACAGATTTGGACACTTGTATTGAGTGTATTAAAGGAAAACAGACCAAACAAAAGAGATTAGGTGCCAAAAGGTCAACAGACGTCTTAGAGTTGATACATACATATATCTGTGGTCCATTCCTTACGACTACCAGGAATGGCCAAATATACTTTATATCATTCATAGACAACTACTCACGTTATGGGTACCTATATCTCATTCACGAGAAATCTGAGTCTCTGGATGCATTTAAATATTATAAGGTCAAGGTTCAAAATCAACTTGGAAAAAGGATTAAATCTGTCAGATCTGACCATGGTGGTGAGTACTATGGTAGATATGATGGCTCAGGTGCACAGCGTCCAGGATCATTTGCTAACTTCCTAGAGGAATGTGTTATAGTCCCTCAGTATATAATGCCTGGTACACCTAGTATGAATGGTGTTGCTGAGAGATGTAACAGGACTCTTTTGGATATGGTGAAGAGTATGATCAATCATTGTTCCTTATCTGAGTTCCTTTGGGGAGAAGCACTCAAGACAGCAGTCTATCTTCTTAATAGAGTACCAACTAAAGCAATTGCAAAGACACCTTATGAGCTTTGGACAAGACGCAAACCCAATATAAAGCATCTTCACATTTGGGGATATCCAGCTGAGGCTAGGCCTTATAGGCCTAATGAAACAAAATTGGACACCAAAACTGTCAGCAATTACTTTGTTGGTTACTCTGAGTGATCTAGGGGCTTTAAGTTTTATAATCCCACTACCAAATCTATTTTTGAGACGGGAATTGCAACATTTTTTGAGGATGTTGAGTTTGGGGGGAGAAATAAGGTCAGAAACATTGTCTTTAAAGAAGGATCGAGTCAGAAACACTCAATCTTGATTCCCATCATTGTTCCTGGGAGTGTTCTAGTTCCCATACCTATCACTATTCTAGAAGCAATTCTAGATCCAATATAAGACACTGTTGAAGAACTTCCCCATCAGGATCAAACTCAACAACCTCAAGTATTTATGCCTTTAAGAAGGTCCACTAGGGAGAGAAGGAGTGCTATTCCAGATGATTATATAGTATTTCTTCAGGAACATGAGGATACTGAAGGCATGGTGGATGATGACCCAGTTACCTTCTATCATGCCATGCAGGATTCCAACTCTCATAAGCGGATTGAGGCTATGAATGAGGAGTATAAGTCTATGTAAGACAACCAAGTTTGGGATCTTGTCCCATTACCTGAAGGAAAGAAGCCCATTGGTTGCAAATGGATATTTAAGACCAAAAGGGATTCTGTAGGTAATGTGAAAAGGTATAGGACAAGTCTTGTAGCTAGGGGCTTTACTCAGAAGGAAGGGATTGACTATAAAGAGACCTTCTCTCCAGTTTCATCGAAGGACTCTTTTAGGACAATCATGGCCTTAGTTGCACATTTTGACCTTGAGCTACATCAAATGGATGTTAAGACTGCATTTCTCAATGGAGACATTGATGAAACCATCTATATGGTACAACCAGAAAACTTTGTATTAGGAGACTCAAAGCAACTGGTATGCAAATTAAAGAAATCCATTTATGGACTCAAGCAAGCTTCTCGTTAGTGGTACTTCAAGTTCCATCAAGTAGTTATCTCTTTGGTTTTGAGACAAATGCTGTTGAGGACTGTGTGTCTCACAAGTTCAATGGGAGTAGGTTCATCTTTATGGTTTTATATGCGGATAACATACTTCTTGCTACCAAATGTAAGGACTTGTTGCATGAAACCAAAGTTTTTCTTTCAAATCATTTTGAGTTGAAAAACTTAGGTGAAGCTTCTTTTGTATTAGGGATCCAAATACACCGAGATCTTTCTAGAGGTATTCTTGGATTGTCACAAAAGGGCTACATTGAAAAAGTGCTCAAGAGGTTTGGTATGCAAGATTGTAAACCAGGAAATACCCCAGTCGCTAAAGGAGATAAATTCAGCCTCGATCAATATCCTAAAAATGAGCTTGAGATTCAGCAGATGCAGAAGATTCCCTATGCGTTAGCAATTGGGTGTCTGATGTATACTTAAGTTTGTACTCGTCCGGATATTGAATTCATAGTTGACATGCTAGGGCGATATCTCAGTAATCATGTAATGGATCACTGGAAAGCAATCAAGAGGGTTATGAGATATCTTCAAAGAACAAAGGACTACATGCTCACATACAAGAAGTCAAATCATTTGGAGATCACTGGGTATTCTGATTTTGACTTTGCTGGATGCCAAGATAGCAGAAGATCCATATTCGGCTACATTTATCTTTTGACTGGAGGTGCTGTTTCATGGAAGAGTGCAAAACAAACTCTTATAGCCACCTCCACTATGGAAGCAGAATATATAGCATGTTATGGAGCATCCAATCATGGACTGTGGTTGAGGAATTTTGTCACTGGATTACGGATTATGGGTGGCATTGAAAAGCCACTAAAGTTATATTGTGATAACAACTTAGCAATCTTATTCTCCAATAACAATATAAGCTCTTCTTGATCGAAACATATTGAGATAAAGTTTCTAGCTGTGAGGGAGAGAGTACAAAGTGGACAAATATCCATAGAGCATATTGGAACAAACTCTATGATTGTGGATCCGCTTACTAAAGGAGTGGTACCGAAGGTCTTTCATGAGCACATTGCTCATATGGGTATCACACTATTTAAGAATGTTTAGTTTCAGTGGGAGTTGTTTATGTATTTGTTTTTCCAGTATTGGATGCTCTATTATGTATGGATATATTTATGTTATAATTCAGGTTCTGCAGAAAATAAGGTATTCTTATATACATTATGTTGATCTCAATAAAGTAGGACCAGTTGAAAACAGGCATTTAAAGATAACATAGCATGAAGTTTCCATGCTACACTCCTATAATTGATCTATGTCATTTGAAAATATTGGTGTATGTGATTGATGTGGATTGAGTCATAATGAATGTGACAACTGTCCCTTTAGTTCTTCATCGATATAATCAATGGACGAGATTGTTTGGGGCACTTTGTGTATGACTGCATTTTTGAGCTCATAAAGATATACACATTTCTCAGGTAACATATGTTAGCCCAAGTGGGAGATTGTTAGAATTTATTTTCAAATAAATTATAAAGTTTGGGCCTACATATATAAATATTAAATGTGTATGACAGTCAAATAAAATAGTCAAATTAGAGCTATGGTTCAATTAGAATTATTGACTATTGAGGTATCACTTTATTTATAGGATTAAAAGTGTAGATACCATTGTACAAATTCTATTTTGTTAAAGGGCCAAAATAGATATTTGTCAAATCAGGTTATAATAAAGGGTTATAGTTCCCAGTATATATAAGGTCGACAATTTCTTCTTCCCTTTGAGAGAAACCATGAAGTATATATTGGAAGATCAAGCCATCATCAAGTACAACCGCGAATTCATGTACGCTTTCGTTCATGTTTAATTTCTTGACGATTTGACATGATTGATCCATGGCTTATCTTAGAATTCTAATCTATCAGGAACTTCATAAAGGGAGCTTATTGAAGGATGAGAAACATTGGAAGGTAGACTTTTATAAGTTTCATTCACTTGGTACCAATTCTAGGGTAACATTCAAGGATGTAGTATTTGGTGAGTGACATTTATTGGGACAAACATATGAAAAGATTATGCTAGGTTCAATAATGAGCAATAATAGTTTATCGATGATACTAAAATAACTTGGAATAAATTCTAAGAGGGCTAAAAATTCTAGTTCAAGGGATAGAATAATGTTAAGAAGAAAGAATCAACACATTAAGGATAGCGAGACGGACTGTCAAGCAGTCAAGGAGATATAGTGAGGAAGACTTGCTCACGTATGCCTTGACCGTTAGTGATGGAATGAAAATATCTTCCAAGGGATTATGGAACGTCAGTGAAACATAAACAGATGGGGGCTATGATGAAGGATGTAGGTTTTAACAAAATTGAGAAATTGACTGAATCTAGTCAAATCTTGTTGAAAAAGGTTCACACTTAAGAGGATGCAACTGACATATTGAAGAGTCGTTACTCGCAAAGAAGTTCAAGTGTAGACTAGATTTGGTGAATGCTTATATAGCATGAAGTCATCTTGATGAAATAGAGTTTTAGTGACCTTAAATTTTTATGAAATAAAAAATCAGTCACCGTAATATTCTTTCATAATAAATTTTCATTTTAATTAATCTTCTTACATGTAACTTTATACATATCTCGTAAGGTAATAATAGTTTTGGCCATACTTCATAGCTTTGGTTATACTTCTCATTATATCATCTTTCTCATAGTAATAAAAGAATTTATTTATTTGCATGTAAATTCTTGTGTACTTTCTGTAACGCGTAGAGCAGGCTTTACTACGCACCCAGGATTACCTGTGAATGGATTAAAAATGGAGAAAATTAAAAATACCTGTTTTGGGTTCCATCAGACTTTAACTGGATTTTTCTCTCTCCTCTGTGCTCCTCAGCTCCCAGTTCCTTTACGTAAATTGATCACTGCCTCAACTCTAGGCCTTTCTGTGATTTCCACAATGTACGGGCACTCAGAATGGGTCGGAGCTGTCAATAATGCTCGTGACTTATATACGTAACCACAGGAGACCTATATATATATATGAACTTCCATATCGGGCTTCCCCATCACAAGGCCAATACGATCTAGATCCACACTGAAAGGGACCCATTTTCTACCCGGACTTCGACCCATTAATCCTGATAATTTATTGGGCCACCTTATTACCTTTAATTGGATCAAATTGCGTTCCTTAACCGGTAATTTATTTAAAAACAAAATCACAATTAATAACTGTCCATAAATGAGAAAAAGACAAAATTGCCCTTAGGGGCAAAATTGTCTAACACTTTCCTACCTTTTTTTCTTAAAAATTGCTTCTATTTGCGTAACAAAGAAGAACTAACCAATAAAAGCAGCAGTTGAGGTCAGGAACTTGACACCGGGCACTGTTCTTGTGTTTAAAGTGTTGATTGACTTTAACATATTGTCATTGGCATGCATAATTGGGTATTTGTACTACTCAAAATTGGTTTCGTAAAGAAAACAGTACCAAATGCGAAGGCTGGCCGATGGAATTCACTACCTTCTTTATTGCTGGATCAAATCGCCATAAATATTGCCACCCAACTTTCCCATCATACCCATCCACTTTTAAATTCACTCCAGCAATACTAACACTTCCTAATTGCTCGACTTCCTATATAACAAATAAGCAAATATATTTGTATATATATGTGTGCATGTAACCTCTTTGCTTCTCTATACAAAAGACTTACCTGCATACCGTGCTCTAGCTATATTTCTCTCATCTATTAACTGACATGGAGAACGGGCACAAAGCCTTCAACATCAATGGAGTTGGTCGCAGTGATCAGAAGGTAATGTATAACGGTGAAAAGAAAGGGAGGTCAGGGGAGGTAATGCTACGAATGCTGGTGGTGCTCCTAACCTTGGTGGCTTCTATTGTAGTGGGAGTTGATAAAGAGACCACTACTGTTTCTATCACTCTTATCAGTTCATTGCCTCCCTTGCAAATTCCTGTCACTGCTAAGTGGCAATACATGTCTGCTCTTGTGTAAGCTATCTTCCAACTTGGTCTTTGATTTTATTTGCGCGTTTTAGTCGAGGTTTCTGCAAAAAACAATAGGTACAAAACCCCAAGTTCATGTCCTCTGGATTGACCAACATGAATAGCGAATGCTGATTCACTGACTAACAAATTGTCTCCTGTTTGGGGTTACTGTGGTTCAGAATGAGTTGTCTTTGTAGTAGGTGTTTGGATATAATCTTCCATCTGATTGAAGTTTTAAGTTTAAAGAGCTTCATGTTTATTTTTTATCGTTACTAAGAACTGGTAGGAAAGTAGATTGGTGTAATATCAACTAACTTTATTTTGTAAATTTGTCAGGATCGAAGTTCTATATGAAAAAATGTTAGGTTTCGCTAGAGTAATGACTATTGGAGTGTGCTTACTGTGTCCACAGTAACTATAAGACACCTCAGGTGGTGGGCTCCACCAGCTTAAACCAAACTACTTCCAGTGTTGTTATTTCCACCGGTTTCTCTCAGAAACTAGGAGGGTGTAAGAAGCTACTGCATTTAATGATTGATGAGTAACATTAGGCCAACTGACTTGGGAATTTTTTTAGCCTAGTCAACTACCTGCTACAGAGAATCATTCATAGCCCAGCTACTTCAAACTTACCAAGTTTCTGTACAATAACTACCCAGATTGACAAGAAATAGAGAATTTTCAAATCAACTATGTCTTTTAATTAATTAAATACAAAACCTTAAGTGGTTAATTTGAGTATACGTATAATATCTCAGGTTCCTGCTCGTGTCGAATGCCTTCGCATGCACCTACGCTATCGTATCACTACTCTATACACTATGCACAAAAAACATTACAAAAGTAGTGGTGGTCATACTAGACATTCTGGTCATGGGACTGCTCTTCTCAGCCAACGGAGCTGCGGCTGCTGTGGGAGTCATAGGCCGTTACGGGAACTCTCATGTGCGTTGGAACAAAGTCTGCTATATGGTTGATCGCTTCTGCCATCAATTGGGAGCCGCTTTTGCCTTGTCTCTGTTAGGATCGTTTGTACTTCTTTGGCTGGTGGTGCTTGCTATTTTAAGACTCCACAAGAAATCACTGACCTAGAGAGTGGAGGAACTAAATTATGGCGCATGGTAATCCATTTGGTTATGGACTAAAATCTTTAGTTTAGTGTTGGAATCTCAAACTGGTGTGATCATGTGTTTGGCGTAATATAATGAGAACGACCGGACCGTTGTTGTACTTGAAGACATGAGCATGTGTTGTCTACTAGTAAATTGTAAGCAGATCTAGTTGGTGTTCCTCAATATACGTGTTATTCCATACATGGTTCTACTTCTACTTCTTGCGCATTGTGATCAGAGAACTCCCGACAAGTAAGGTTGAGAAAAAGATCATCAACCAGCTTGAAAATTGCATTAGATGTTAGCTGATCTCATGACAATAAATTAATATAGCTGATTTAATCAGTATGAAATTAACTGTTTAATATTAATTATTTATGTATAAAATGATTTATAAGAGCACGATTAAAAATAATTTTAATGGAATAATAACTTTTTGTATATTTTGACTCAAAATTGATATTAATTCAACTTTAAAAATTAAAAATTAAAATTAAAATAATAAACTTATTATCTCTATCTCTATCTTCTTGAGTAATTTGTAATAACTTTTGAATATAATAATCTTTTAGTCCTTTAATTTCTCAACCACTGAAAGAAAACGCTCCTTGTTTTCAAAATCAACAGATTGAATTCAATCCGCCAACTCAATCAGTTGATTACCAAATATAATTGCCATTGATAAGCCATTTACCAAATAAGGCCTATTTGTGGGTCACCCTACAGAAAAACAAGACAGAATACTAAAGGAGATAAGACAAAATTTTGAAACAGTAAGGACAAAATTATAATAAAAGCTAAAGTCGAGATATCAAATATATCTGTTGGCCACGATAGATCCATTAGATGCATAATATCTCATATGAAAGATTATTTTTCCAAATTTTATATAGGCTCACAATTTGAGTAGTAAATACAGTACATGATAGAATCAGAGCAAAAATTTTCCAGCAATTCCAATTGACACCTGAAGCTAATCTGATCGTCTCCTGTTCAATGCAGAAGACAAGTGTAAATATGTGAGGCATAAAAAAGAATCAGCAAATTAAGGATGCAGACAACTAGAGATATCATTTCATTTCATATATGCAATATTTTTGTTTCATTAAATGCTTTACTGTGCTCAAACTAACACAAATTTTAACTAACCGTAATCCAGTTCCTTGGTGAGTTGTCTTGGCAAATCGTCCCCCGATTCTTGTCCTGCCTTCCGCATGAGCTTTCCTTGATTCATACCTAACTTGTTTATCGTACCTGTTATTTTGTGGGGAAGAAGAGTGTTAATTTGGAAATTAAAAGGAAATGCAAACTATGACTATTTTATTAGAACGTTATAAAACTCGCATAAACCATCACTTCATTGATGTATTACATAATCATTTCCAAGTCCTGTTGCAACAACCAGAGAGAAGTTTCGTTCATCAAGTTTCTCAAAAATTATCTCCGACTGTAGTGATTTCCGGATAATCATCCGCAATATAACATAACACAGAGCTACCTTCATGAGAGAACTTAGCAAATGAACTATCTTCATCCTCCATCAGAATTTGGTTTTAACTTTGTGAACCCATTTAAGCTTAATCCTATTTCTTCCTCCTAAAAAGTTATTCGGAGTTCTCTAATTGATGTTGAAAATTATAGTTAAAATACTTTCAAGAAACATTCATGAGTGAATAACTCACTTTAAGTTATCGAAATTGGAACTTCAGTACGAATGAAACATATACTGGTTAAACAAAAAAGAAACATGAATGTGAGGCGTCTACCTTCTTGCTTTCTTCTTCTCGTTGTACCTTGAGATTGCATAGTCTCTCTCCTGAGTGTTTATTTCTTGGGATGTAAATCTTGGGAAAGATAAGGTTGTTTTCATCGAAGGATGTTGTGGTTGTGCTTCATGACCATCATTATCGTTACTTGCAGTACCACCGAAATCAGACTGTTTATGAGGAACAACACAACATTCCTCAAAGTTGGTTTTCAATGATGCAGATGAAATAAAAGTGTTAACAGCCTCATCAACATCATTTAACCAGGGACATGCATTTCCCTGCATGGGAGAAAAAAAACAATAGTTAATAATTCAGAGGACCAACATATGTCACAAAGATAAAATTCATAGAGATCTTAATCAGCGACCAAAGAAAGAATTAAGAGGAATGGCTATGATACCATTTTCACATCATAAATCTGAACATAGTTAAGGATACACTATAATCTATACTCAGGCACCCATGATAAACCAGAAAACCTTGGAAATGGACTTCCTTTCACAGAAAAGATTGATAATTGCTAAAAGTGACCTGAATAATAAAGGGCACCATATGTGTACTTTGACTGAAGAACGGACGTGAGTTTTATCATTCATCAACTAGGTCTAACTCTTTTCTTCCACATAAATTTTGTGTCATAACTTTTCATAAACATCCAAGAAGGTCATATTCTGGAGCCAGAAATGCTTCCCTCGCACCAGTGCTAGTAAGCTTGTTCACTTCATAGATCTGCTATCCTAAATGAGACAAACAAAATCCCCATTTAACTGATTACGCCCCTACATGTTATAAAAGCACTTGTTGCACGTGGATCCAACCAGAACCAGAAGTGCCTGTAAATTCCAAAAGACTCGTGCAAAAGCATAAAGATTCCAACTAAGAAGACAAGAAGTACAGAAGCTTTACCTCATAATCTGGAAATTGAAAAAGAAGTGTATCACGGTCACAACCCTTAGACAGGTTTGTATTTCCCCGTGATTGGAAAACATTAATAGGCTCAAAGACTGCATTTTCACAACTAGGTTTAAGTTCCAGGCAAGCTAGTTCTCCAAGCTGACGAATAATTTCTTCCCTGTGTTGCCCACAAGCAGCATTACAATTCTGATCCAAGAATAACATCCTAAGTCAAGTCAATATCACAATAGGCTATGGGCAATTTAACCAATATTCAGCCGCTAAGAAATCTTCTATCAAAGAAATAAGTACGAGCTTTGGAACTTCAAGTAACAAAAACCATTCCCGTAAGCACCAAGCTCGGCCTCTATGTTCTAAGCAGCTAATCAAGATTTTGAGCAAGGCACATGGCGATGTGAATCGAAGTAATGAACATATCTTAGCCCAAACCAAGCAGATTTCAGTAAAACAAAATAAAAGCCTTCAACATTTATTTGGCGGTCAATAATCAGTGATACAGCATTAACAAGCAAATCGAAATACTTGCCTTGGACAAATCAGGCACTCTTGAAGCCTGGAAATTGTGATCAGAGTCGCATGAAGCTATCAACTCATCTATGCTAACGCAAGGAGGACTGTCCCAAACTAACAAATGCGAGTACCCATCTGCTAAACCCCACCCATCAAGCTCAGAGCCAAGCCCACCACTCTTGTCACCTAAAAGAAGCCTTTCTCTGCCACCTAGATTTTCAAGACCAAAAACAGTCATCAACTCACTCACTGAAGGGTACTCTGTAAACCCCTCAATCTGCCTTCTATTGTTCCGGGAGGAATAAGAAGAAGAAGAAAGACCGTGCATTTTCAAATTGCAGTTTCGGCAGAAAGCAGAGTGCTCTGTTTCGCAGAAGATTGAAGCAGGGGCGTTGTCACATGCATCGCAGAGCAGTGCTCTAGTGTGCTTGGAGAAGAGCAGGTTTGTTGAGTGAACTTCGCGGTCACAAGCGAGACATAGCTTGGCAGAGTCAGCTGTACAATAAAGAAGAGCTATGGCTTTGTTACAGTAATCACAGAGCCGTCTCTTTTGTTGCTCACTTTGGGTTTTCATGGTCTGAGCTTCTGGTTCTAGCTCGTGACGTGCGTATGGTCTCGAAGATTTAGTCATTTGTTGATTCCACATATCAACTAATGTTTTATATGCTTATAGTGTCATGAAACAGAGTGAGAACTTGGGAGGTATACCCTTAAGGGAAGAGAATATCGCAGGCTGCATCTTATAGATTCTTATTGCACATGGAGAAGCAGTATCTTGAAAAGCTTCAGTTCATTTTTCTCTCTTTCCCATACCTTTTTGAACGGGTCGCTTTCTGGCCTGTTCATAGTCATTTTAAAGTTTAATTCATAATCTCGTAACTTCTGAGTGGACTGTTGATTTGTTGAACAAGAAAGTCGTGAGATGAACCAAGAGGAAATTCCAACCTTCAATATCAATCAGCTTTTCTTTTTCAAGGAAAAAAAACAAGCTTCAGCTTTCAAACTTATTGAACGAGTGCCCACTTTCCATTTTGACACCGTTTGGCCGGCGGCAATGTAAAATTAATTTAGAATCTAATTTTTTAAACAATAAATTTATAAAAATAAAGATATTCATATATTTAGATAATTATAAAAAATTTAATAAAAAAGTTGGATAAATTCTTATTATAATGTTTGATATACAATAGTATCTTATGGAATGTAATTTAATTTTAACTTGTGTTTCCAATTATATCCCTACAAATCAAATAAAAATTAAAAATTTTAAATAATGGTAATTTGTAATACAAGTTATATTATTAAATTTTAATTTTTTTATTTATGATAGTCTAATCATATAATACTGTTATATCATAAAAATAGTATTGAAAAATACTAAATAAACTCAACTGAGTACAAAAATAAATCTTAAATTCAAATCAAATATCAAAAATTTTTCTAACATTGAAAATAAAAGTACAAATAGTGCATTATTTTAACTAGACAATCTCAAAATTAAAATAAAAAATGTCAAATATCCTCTAAACATATTAAATTTAATAAATTTGAAAATCTTAAAAACTGCCCTAACCTCCAACTGTACGTTTAAATTAACAGCTCCACAATGCTCACTATCAAGAGCATTGTTGTCAGTGGTACAATTCATAACACCTATCAACATCCTAGTAAAATTGGTTTCTATGTTTGATTGAGCTTTCTCAGATAGTGTGAAAGTTGGCACGGTGGTGTTGGAGAGGACTGCTTTTTTAACGTCCAACACAGAGGCCTTGATTTCATTGTAAAAAATGTTCTTGTTATTGGGGTTTTTCTGTTGAAAAAGTTATGACCCATTTCATAGATATGCCTATAGAAGAAATGTTGAGGATGGATAATGAAGACGATTCAATATTGAACTTAGGAAAAACAGGTTGAACATAAATCAAGAGACGAGTTATAGTTGGAACAACACTTAAGGATATGACCAATACCATGATGAAAAGAAGAAACGTAAGGAATTCAGAGGCACCCTTGACCTGTTGATCTCTGCAGAAAATCTGACGTTAATCCTACTAGCGGGAGTTGAGAGAGAGCAGTTGAAGAAGAGGTAGGATTTTATAAAAAAGTTTCGAAGATTGAGCGAGAAGGGTTTTTATGACTAGCATATTTTTTATATTAAATTTCTAAGGAAATTAATCTAAATACTAAGAGGGTGATGAGATTTAGAATTCAAGTAAAGTGCTACTACTTTTCCTAAATTGGGAAAATTTTTACTTTCCTAACCACTCAAAAAAATGAACCAAATATGATAATATAAATTTTAGGAAAAAGATTACTTTCCCAAGTAAGAATCTATGCCAACCAAGCAAGGCTGATATCATAGGGAATGTATCTAATGTTACAAATATTGTACCAGTACCGATATCGATACCAAATTTAATTTTGGGAAGGTATTGTATTAGTATTGATCAATATTAGATATCGTTTAGGATAATTTTTTAAATTTATGAAATAATCTATGAATTTTTTCAAAATTGCAAAATAATTTATTAGTTCAAGTGCAACTGGAACTGGATATTTAGTTATCACTTGAAATGAACATAACGATAATCGAATCGAGCCACTGGGACTAGATATCTAGATGAACAATCGAGAAATTAAGAATCCGAATCAGACTTGCTCTGATAACATATTAAAATTTTTAATATTGGTAGAGTGTAAAGCCCATTAACAAGATTTGGATTTGGGTTTAATCATTGCCAAAATGATTAGAACTATTTATTTGGTTAATTGACCTTTACCATTTATTCCCTTTAACATTTTCATTTTTAATCCATGTGAGATATTTTAACACTCCCCTTCAAATGCAACAAGGACTGGACATTAATATATCTAAATGATTAAAAAATTATATCTAACTTAATAATGATAATAACATACATTTCTCGAAGCTTTAAATTGTATCAAACAAAAACCAAGTCATTTAATGGGTTCTAATTTATTAATTTATTCCTTTTCTTGGAATGAATAAATATAACTGTGTTCCAATTCCTTTCACAACCTATTGCACTTACATATTGACTTCGAATTCAAATTGTAAACCTTTGTAATTCTGGAACACAACTTTTGAACTGGTCCCATCAAGAAACTATAAGTCGTAAGACAATAAAATTAGTGTATAAACAAAAAATGATGATTAATTTTCAACAAGTAACAAAATTAAAAAATATATTCCTAAATTCAGTTTTGCTTTTTGTCGAATAGCAATTAACATCTCAAAATCCCCAAAGGCCTCCTTATAAATCTCTATTTATAAGCTTAGGAGATCTTACATCATCTCATGGGCAAAAATTGTTATAATAGTTAATAACATTTCCTATTAACTTTAACTTTCTTCGTAAAACATGGTTTGAAATAGACACTAAGATTAAAAAATGCCTCAGTTGCACACAACAGAGAGTAAAGTTGCTTTTCTCATTTCTCGTTAATGAGTGCAAGATAAGGTGTGTACAAAGAAGACCTGTTTTTTAAATTAGCCTTGATTGCTTCCTTCGCCCTTTGTTTAACATTATAAAAATAACTCATTATTACCTTTTCATCACTATTAGTTAGACAAAGTACCCTTATTAAAGGCTTACAAGCTTGGATGACAAATTGACATTGGCAACAAAATTCAGTATCTTCAAGTATAATTATGGAAACCTCCAATCCATTAGACCTAGGATACTGAGATGCAACTCACTTATCACATGTAAACATCCATCTAAACTCTTCCTTCATTATAATAAAATATTGAAGTGATAAAAAAATTTGTTGTAAATTTTGTAACAACAAGACGAAACAAATTCCTACCATTGGTAAAATTCTTTCTCATTAAATTCAAAACTCATACATGATTGTAAATGAACTTGATCACCTTTTTTGCTTTCTATACAGTCTCATTAATAATACGAAAATACTTAGCTTCTCTTATATTTTCCAATCAATGTTATGTGCAACATAAGGAGTCCAAAAAAAGGATTTTTTTTGTAATCTACTTCCAGTTACTTTATAAGCGAAATCATTGTTAGTAATGAATTGAACAATATTTTCCAGCCCTACTTATTTCACAAATTTTTAAATATTTTTTTTAAAAAAAGCATTAACATTCCTAATAAGGATAGATGCATCAATAGACTTCAAAAACATTGAGCCCTTTATAGAATAAACCAAAAAATTAATAATAGGCTCATGTCTCCTATTTATTAAACCATCATACATTATTGAACGCATAAATAGCCCAATTCATTCTTCTTTCAACCAAATAACTTTTAATTTCATAAACAAAGCTACACAAAAGTTTACCTCTGTAGTCATCAATAGAAGGAGCTTTGTATCCTAGATCATAAGAAGCTATAAAATCTACCATAGGCTAATAACAATAAGATTAGGAAGCATTGAGTGTTATACCAAAATCATACCATCATTTAGCCATTTTCATATCTACATTGCGAGCAGCTTCTCTTGATTGTAGGTCACTGCAAATTGAAAGCTAAGCTCTAGGAGTTGTTTATGGTGAAAAAGAATCGACACATGCCTTCTTCTTTGCCTAACATTAGGTCCAAATGAAACATTCACTTATTATTGGGTAGGAGCACTACCACTTTCAAAATTTCCGCTATCATTATGAATATCAACAAACGAACTTTTACTACCAATTTCATAATACAATCTCTCTCTTCTATTTTTCTCGTGTCCTTCAAGCAAAGTATTTATTTGTCATTTTACATCATAACTTACTTTTTTATAAGGTTTTACATCTCTTTTAACCCCAGTTAAATTCTTCTTTAATCTAGTAATTCCTCCACTATCAAATGCTTGTTACAAAACAAACAAATAGTATGGTTCTTCATATCAGGGACCAATGCAGTATGAGTCCAAGCTGGATCATTGTATCTTCTTAAAATGGTAGAATTATTAGGAGTACTTGAACTTGCTTTCATTTATCTGTAAAATTAAACAAAAACATATATCAAATTAAAGAACAAGTAATTTCATTATCAAGTACTATTACAAAATATGTATTGTTTAACTCAAAAGTACAAACTAACATAATTACACAGACACACACACACACACACACACACACACACACACACACACACACACACACACACACACACACACACACACA
>JAOSBN010000004.1:9354075-9365657 GCA_027563595.1 Erythroxylum suave | reverse complement strand
TTGAAATGTTGCATATGGATCTTTGGGGTCCTTATAAGCAAGGGTCAATTAGTGGAGCACACTATATCCTCACCATAGTGGATGATTTTTCTAGAACAATCTGGACTTACCTACTCAAACACAAAAATTAGACTTCAACCTTCTTAGAAAAGTTTCTTAAACAAATCCGAAACCAATATGATGCTACAATTAAGGTTGTTCGAATTGATAATGGGACAGAATTTTTAAGTCATAGTTGTCAGGAAATATTTTCCAACTTTGGTATTGTACATCAGAAAACTTTTCCTTATACTCCACAACAAAATGGAGTTGTTGAAAGAAACCATAGGCATTTGTTATAAACTGCTAAAGCACTTATGTTTCAGTCCCATTTACCAAAACAATTTTAGGGAGATTCAATTTTAACTACTACCTACATCATTAATAGGCTTCCAACTCCTGTCCTACAATGGAAGTCTCCATATTCTATTCTTTTCCATAAAGAACCTGATTATAGTTTCCTCAGAACTTTTGGTTGTTTGCGCTATGCTTCTAATACTTTTCCTCATAAAGACAAGTTTGCACTTAGGGCTTTCAAATCTGTTTTTATTGGTTATTCTTCAGGGCAAAAAGCCTTCAAACTTTATGGTTTGCAAAGTCATCATATTTTCATTTCTAGGGATGTTGTTTTCTATGAAAATAATTTTCCTTTTCAGTCCATTTCCTTGGCTCCAGGAACAGTTCCTTTGCCTAATCCATCTGTTTTACCATTTGTTGTGTTTCAAGAATCCTCATCAACTGAAAATGTTGGTGTGGATTCTTCGGATGTTTTAGCTCCCTCTTCCTCTGATACTCCATGCTCCACTGATCTATCACAGAGTCCAGCTCCTATTCGTAGGAGTACTCGTGTGACCCGATGGCCTAACTAGCTAGATGATTTTGTTTCACATACATCTGTTGTTGATATTGCTCCTGTTATTATCCCAACTGTGCCTAATTCTTCTCATACACCTCCTACATATCCTTTTGTATTCTCTTCCTATCTTACATCTGATTATCATTCCTTTTTGGCAAATGTGTCTAATATTGAAGAACCTAGTTCTTTTGAACAAGCTAAAACTAATTTGAATTGATTGACTGCTATGGAGGCTGAGTTGGCAGCCCTTGATAATAATCATACTTGGGATTTGGTTGTTTTACCGAAGGGTAAGAAGGCTATAGGTTCTAAATGGGTTTATAAAGTTAAACTCAAACCTGATGGAACTGTTGATTGGTATAAGGCTACGTTAGTGGCAAAGGGTTATAACCAAATTGAGGGAGGGGATTATACTGAGTGTTTTTCTCCAGTTGCTAAAATGGTTACTGTGAGAATTTTTATAGCTGTTGTTGTTGCTAAAGGAGGGCTTTTACATCAATTAGATATCAATAATGCATTTTTGCATGGGTATATTCATAAGGAATTGTACATGTTACCCCCTCAAGGATATACCAAGGCTGCTCCTAATCAAGTTTGACATTTGAGGAGGTCTTTATATGGCCTAAAGCAAGCCTCACGACAATGGAATAATGAGCTTACTATTTCTCTTTGTAAACAAAATTTTGTGCAGTCTGCTCATGATCCATGTCTCTTTCTTAAACCAGAAGGGAATGATTATATTGCTCTTGTTGTGTATGTTGATGATGTGTTGATCATGGGTCCAACAGAGGCATGTATTAATCAAGTTAAACAATTTTTACATGAGCAATTTACTATTAAAGATATGGGGTCTGCAAAATATTTCCTTGGGTTGGAACTTGCTAGTCATCTAATGGCTTATATGTGAATCAGCGCAAATATGTGTTAGATATTCTTAAGGATGCAGGGTTAACTTGTTCAAAAGGGGCAGCCACTCCTTTATCTCCTCACTGTCGGTTTGATGATGCTAGTTCTCCTTTATTGGAGAATCCGGATCGATATCGGAGGCTAGTTGGACGTCTCCTTTATCTTGGTTTTACCCAACCTGACATCACTCATGCGACTTAGCAGTTAAGTCAATTTGTTCAAGCTTCTACTGAGCAACATTGGTTGGCTGCCATTCATGTGCTCAAGTATTTGAAGTAGTCTCCTTCTATAGGTTTATTCTTTCCTTATAACAATCTTTGTTCTTTACAAGCTTATTGTGATGCAAATTGGGTTGCATGTCCTTTTAGTCACTGATCTTTAATAGGTTTTTGTGTGTTCTTGGGTGATGCTTTGATTTCTTGGAAGACTAAGAAACAATCCATTGTTTCTCGGTCTTTCGCAGAGGCTGAATATCGTAGTCTTTCTACCACGGTTTGTGAGTTGCAATGGATTTCTTATTTGCTAGCTGATTTTTGGGTGCCCATTTCTTTTCCTATTTGTTGTGGTGTGACAATTTGGCTGCTGTTCATATTACTGCTAATCCTATTTTTTGTAAGAGGACAAAGCATTTGGAGATTGATTGTCATTTGGTTCGTGATAAGTATAAAGAAGGCTTCGTTCTTCCTCAACATATTCCTTCCAAGCTTCAATTGGCTGATATGTTCACTAAAGCTTTATCCGCTCCTATTTTTTCTTTTTTGATGTCCAAGTTGGGCTTGTGTGATTGGCACCAAGCTCCACCATGAGGGGGGGCTGTAGAATGCTTTATATTTATACTGTATAGGTTAGAGTATTGTATTGTGGATAAATAGTGTACTGCAACTGTTAATAGGTGTTTGCATTTTGTATATATTTTAGTGTCGTTTTTCTTTGTAACAAACAGTGATGGTATAAATACCATTTAATAGCGTGAAATGTAGAAAGTGATTATCGAATCACTTTTACACCAAAATCCCTAGAAGTTACAGATTCTTTAAGGTTGTCAATAGAGTTTCCATTCCAGCTCCAAATTCATCACCTGCGCAAGGTTCAGAATCAATTATAGCTGCAAACCCAGACCCAGTTGTTGCCCCTCAAATCTTCTGGCTCCCTAACTCTGTCCCTACCCTGTCCCAGCTGATCTTGGCCATCCATTTATGTGGTGGGTCCACATAATGGCCAAGATCAGCTGAGACAGGGTAGGGACAGAGTTGGGGGGCCAGATTGTCCTAGATGTTGACAGTATAGAAACAGAGATGCACGTAATGGGACATTAGTGATGAGTTGCTCGTGCCTACAGCTATCGTTTTTAACCTCCTCGTCTTTTGTCGCTTATGATTTGTCAGCTTTCGTTGATTTGTTCTCTAGTTTTTAGGCCTAACCTTCCCTTTTGCTATTGGCTTAGTATTTGATTGAGGTGGTTAGAATTTTAAGATCCCATGTGTAAAGAAAGCAAACGTTGATGAAGAATATTTTTATTTTTATCCACTCTTAAATGTGTACAGATCTATGAAATATATACAGTGCAGGAGAAAATTCTATTGGCTATTCGTACCTTGCTATAACAAAATGCCAGCTAATAAAACTTCTTAAAGATGTACAAAGAAAACAAAAGAAAAACAAAAAGACAGTAAAATGTAAAATGGTTCAGCAGTAAAATGGCTCAATGGTGTCGTGTGCATAAGAAGGGAATGGGCTGGATTTTAACATCCCCCTCAAGTCGGATCCCCGAGAAACCGCACAGATTCGAACTTAGGAAGTAGGGTTGTAAAGCTTCGTGCAGTCAGCGGCTTTGTAAACAGATCTACTAGCTGATCTTGGCTTCGGATATGTTTGAGATCAAGGAACCCTAGATTCGCCGCATCCCACACAAGATGGAGATCAATCTCCAGGTGTTTCGTTCGTTCATGGAAGACTGGGTTCTTCGAGATGTGGAGCGCCGCCTGGTTGTCGCAAAAAGAGGTATGGCTTCTTGATTCTTTACTTGAAAGTTTGCTAATATCTGAACAATCCACTTCAACTCGTAGGTGGTTGACGCTAAGCTCTGATATTTAGCCTCCGCGGAAGATCTACTTACGGTCGTCTATTTCTTGGTCTTCCATGAAATAGGCGACTTCCCAAGGAAGACGCAATACCCAGTCAGAGACCTTCGGCTGAAGATGCAGCTCGCCCAGTCGGAATCTCAGTAAGCGGTGAGTGAAAGGTTTGAGTCTGATGCATAGAATAGGCCTTGGTTTTGTGTACCTTTGAGATAGCGGAGTACATGTTTTACCTCCTCCCAGTGAGTTTGTCGTCGAGACTTCATAAACTGACTTAGTTGTTGCGTGATGCAGGTGAGTTCTGGATGTGTGAAAGTCAAATAATGTAGCCGACCCATAACTCGCCTGTATTGCTCTGGATCTTTAAGTAGTTCTCCTTCATCAATGGTAAGTTTTCTACCTGGGGTTATGGGAGTTATTCTTGGCTTGCAATTAAGCAACTTCGTTTCTTGCAAGATGTCCCCTATATATTTGCTTTGACTGAGGAGCATTCCATCTGCTGATCTTGCTATTTCAACCCCTAGGAAGAATTTTGCATACCCTAGGTCTTCAATGGTGATTTCTTTGTTGAGTGCCTGCTTAACTGTGTTTAAATTTTCTTCATCTGGCCCAATAATGAGTATGTCATCCACATAGATGAGGATGGCAGTAAAGCTTTCTTCTTGGGCTTTTGTACACAAACAATAGTCTGATTCCAATCTGTGGAATCCCAATTCTCTTAGTTTTGTAGTCAGTTCCTTATGCCACTGCCTTCCTGCCTGTTTTAGTCCATAAATGGACTATGTTAATTTGCAAACTTCTCCTGCTCTTGCTTTCTGGTAACCCTGAGGTGGTAACATATAGATCTCTTCCTCTAGGTGTCCATATAGGTAGGCATCATTTCTATCACATTGTAGGATCGGCCATTTCTTGACTATTGCTAGAGCTAGGAATATTCTGATGGTCACTATCTGAGCCACAGGGGAGAAAACCTCAGAGTAGTCTACACCTTCCTTTTGGTTAAAGCCTTTTGCCACTAATCTTGATTTCAGCTTATCAGTTGTTCCGTCTTGATTATACTTGACTTTGTATACCCACTTAGATACTATAGCACGCTTCCCCGCGGGTAGCTTTGTTAAGACCCAAGTTTGATTATCTTCTAGGGCTGTCAGTTGTGCATTCATGGAGTCCACCCATTCCTTTGATTCACTTGCTGTTTCATAAGATAAAGGTTCAAAGACAGTTGACACATTACCTATGACCTCCCTGTAGTTTGAGTTATATGAAATGTGGAAACCTGACCCTTCTTCTTCCTCTGCTCCTGCAGGACCAAAAACTTTAAAGGCAACATTAGCATTATCAAGGGCAAAAGTGGAGTGATGAGCAGAGGCATGGAGGACATAATCATCAAAGTACTTAGGAGTGGAGTGAGTTCTTTGGTTTCTTCTCACATTTATGTTTGTGGTGGGTTCTTGGGTGATGATTGGTTATAGTTGTGTCTGGGTGTCATTAATTTCTGGTGTATGGCTGATGCTTTGTATGTTTGATGATCCTTGTATTTCCCATTGTGTTGTAGTTAGTGCATCATCATCTATGGTGTCATAGGAGAATAGGTGTGTTGGTCTGGGTTCAGGGTTTGATGTTGTGTCGAAGGGAAAGGTATTCTCATGAAAAGTTACATCTCTTGAACTGAAAATAGTTTGGGTGTCAATATCTAGGAAAACACACTTGTGAGATCTAGGATCTAACTTAGTTTTTATTGGTGTTTTGTTTAGGGCAAAACATAGACACCCGAAAGTTTTTAAATGCTCATAGGTAGGTCTCTTTTGATGCAATTGCTCATATGGTGTTTTCTATTGTAGTACCTTAGTTGGGATTCGGTTGACGAGATAAGTAGCTATAAGGAGGGCTTCACCCCAAAACTGTTTTGGTAAGTGTGCTGTAAATAGCAAAGCTCTGGTTATTTGAAGTAAATGCTTGTGTTTGATTTCAACAACCCCATTTTGCTGTAGGGTGTAAGGGCAACTTTTCTGGTGTACTATCCCCATTTCTGAAAAGAGTTGTTTGCACTCATGATTTATGAACTCTCTCCCATTGTCTGTCTAAATTTTTAAAACCTTTGTAGCATATTGTTTTTCAATGGCTTTAATGAACTGGGTTATGGTAGGATAGGTTCTGTCTTTGTGTTTGAGCAAGAATGTCCACGTAGCCCTAGAAAAGTTGTCTATAATAGTTAGGAAGAACTGTGATCCATCTAGAGTAGGAACCCTGTATGGTCCTTATAGGTCCATGTGTAGAATTTCGAAGAGCTTAGTGGTTTGGATACTATGTTTAGGGAAAGGTTTTCGGTGTTGCTTTGCCAAGGGACAGATTTGACAATTGGACAAGATGTGGTCAGAAAATTTGATTTCATTAATATGTTTCAATTTCACTTCAGACACATGCCCTAATCTATTGTGCCAAGTATTTAAAGAGACAGATGCATTAAAAACTACATTCTTGGTTTTGTAGAAACCTAGGAGGGGACCTTTCAAAGTTCCTGAAGGTAGTAGGCTTTTAGGAGTCAACTCATACAGTCCACTTCTGGCCTTGACCACAGCTATGACCTCATTAGTCTGTAGGTCCTGCAAAAATAGATCATTAGATACAAATATAGCAGCAATGTCATTTTGAGTTGTTAATTTGTTCACTGAGAGTAGATTCTTGGAAAAACTAAGAACATGTAGAACTTTATCAAGACTTATTCTGTCACCGATTGTAGCTTAACAAATGTGTTTCACTTGTTGCTTGGTGCCGTCCAGAAGCATTACAGGCTCATTCATGTTGTTTATGTTATTCTCATGACAGTAATCTAGATTTGTTACCATGTGTGATGATGCACCTGAGCCAACCACCCACATGCATTCATTTTCTGCACTTTGAATGTTATCATGAATCATTCCACTATCTGCGATTGCAAGCCCACCAAACTTTACCTCACCCGTGGCCTTCCCTTTAATTGCTTTAGATATCTCTTGTTGAATGAAATTGGCTAGGCCCTGCGGGATTTGGCCATTCCTTTCAATGTGCTCATTCGAATCTTGTTGCATATCTGCAGGTGTGTCATTGATCGCAGCTAAGTTTGCCTTGTTCTTTTGCCCCATCAATTCTTTATACCAATCGGGCATGCCATGTATCTTAAAACAGGTTTCAACAATATGTCCCATTTTCTCACATTTTTTCACAGTATTTGTCCTCTTTCTTGAGAAGGTTTTTTTTGCCACTGCTTCTGCCACCCTTCTTAGAACTAAGGTTGTTTTGTCTCACCATCATTGCCACATTCAGGTTATTATCTTGACTAGTATTTACTACTTTCTGTCTTTCAACTGTCTGCATTATGGCAAATGCCCTATTAACCATAGGCAGTGGTTCCATCAATAGAATCTGGTTTACCACATGCTCATATTCTTCACTTAATCCCATCAGGAACTGCACTAGTCTGTAGGTATTTTCCTTGGTTGCGATAACTTTAGCTACCTCACAAATGCACGTAGGTGTGGGACTTAGGCTAGCTAAGTCATCCCAAAGTTTTTTTAGTCTAGTGTAATATGTTGAGACAGTGAGGTTACCTTGTTTGAGTGAACTGATCTTTCTTTCTATTTGGTATAACAGTGGGCCATTAGCTTCTCCAAATCTCTCCCGCAGTTCCTCCCAAAGCTTTTTCGCTGTGGAAAATGACAGGAAGGCGTCACTCAGCTCTTTGGTTATGGAGTTGAGGATCTATGACTTGACCATGGAATCTACCCTCTTCCATCTGACGAGAAGAATGGGATCTTCTATTGGTGCTGTGCATGTCCCGTCAATGAATGAGACCTTGTCCTTGGCACACAGCGCTATCATCATAGATTTACTCCAGGTTAGGTAGTTGTTACCATTGAAGGGGGTAGTGACCAGTATGGCTCCAGGGATTTCTGTGTTTGTGATTGAGTATTTCTCCATGTCTGGGTGAAGTGTGGAAGTAGGGTTACTGGTGCCACTGTTGTCAGCCATGTTTGGTGGGTAGGGTAGGTAGGGTAAGGTGTATTAGACCTTCAGCTCTGATACCATGTAAAGAAAGCAAACGTTGATGAAGAATATTTTTATTTTTATCCACTCTTGAATGTGTACAGACCTATGAAATATATACAGTGCAAGAGCAAATTCTATTGGCTATTCATTCCTTGCTATAACATAATGCCAGCTAATAAAACTTCTAGAAGATGTACAAAGAAAACAAAAGAAAAACAAAAGGACAGTAAAATGTAAAATGGTTCAGCAGTAAAATGGCTCAACGGTGTCGTGTGCATAAGAGAGGAATGGGCTGGATTTTAACACCATGGAATTTCCAAGAAAAAAGGAATGGACTTGACGATTTAATCCAATTCATTTGTTCTAAAGTAATTTCAGTTGCCATTTCATTGCTATCCTTTTTTCTTAGCTTTTATTAGTCGCTGTCTTATTGTAGAGAGTAAGTGATTAATAATTAGTCCTACGAGGATGAAAAGAAATCTCATTTCATGATAACAAGTTGAAATTGAAGTTGCAGCTGTGTTAATACGCAATCTGTCAGAGTATTCCACGTTGAAAATATTAAAAAGTTAATAAATGGTAAGAGCCAAATAACTAAATGATTATTTCTAATCATTTTAATAATAATTAGACTCAAATTTAATTCTTATTAATATTTTTATACTTTACTTATATTAAAAAATCTAATACAAGCCACTCGCTGCATTATATGATATGTGGACATGAAAAGAAGATTTCTTTTCTTCACGTAGTGTTTCGTTCGACAAGTTTATCAAGACGAAGGGTGTGATTTCTTCTGTGAACGTTCACTTGCTGTGACAAGTGATGATGTGACAAAATTTACTCAAAAACTCATGGAGGTACGCCTTCTCTATCGTCTCGTAGTTTACAATTTTGAGTTAAATTGGATTGTGGTAGGCTCTAATTTATTATTAACCCATTTTTTAGATAACACGACATCTATGCTTAAAGTTATGAATTAAAAAAATTATATGATAAATAAAAATATTTAAAAGTATATAACAATTTTTAAAATACATGAATTAAATAAAAATTAAATTATAAAAGATCTAGTGTAATTATAAAAAATTGTTAAGAGAATAGTAGTACTCTCCTTGGTCTCCTATAATAAAATGACAACACACTACACAATACAAATAAAACTAACTGGAACAATGACATAGTAAGGACACCGTTACTTATCCAAGGTAAATTGATTGTAAAAGAGATAAAAGACTCCTCCTATTGTACATCTAAGATGCTAATGTTTCCAAATTAGGGCTGGCTTCCCAACTCATTTCCATTATCATATTGACAATATGACAAACCAACTCCTTAAGTAAGGCAATATTAGTCCACAAAAATAATCTATTAAAGACACCATTTAAACTTCATGTTCATAGAAACATTGGACTGGACGTTACGTGTCAAGATATATTTTCTTATTTATGAGGTTCGTTTAATCCCCTATTGTTAGTATTTGAGATTTTTCTTTCTCTTCTTGGCTGATTTCTTGTTTGCAGTTTTAACTGCACAGAAAAATCTCCTAGAATGTCAGGGATTTAGTCTGTAGCAGATGGAGAATCACAATCCTCTGCTGTCAAATCTAGATTGCTTTTCCAAAGGGAAACTATTTTCAATTTTGCATTTTGAGAGATAATATTCCTAGTCCCCCGACTTGCTACACCATAATCCCTGAAGTCTACCATTGTTGTCTGTTCTTCATACTCCAGCCTAGCCTTAGAACTCTCATTTACCCAACAGTTACTAACGGAGTCAACATGTTAGCCCAATTCATTTGACAATGATCCAATATTGCAAGATAAAGATACACTTCATTTTTCAAATCATTAGGAGAGGTGTGTCCAAATGCTATATTAGACTTCCCATCCTCAATGTCTAGGGTATCAATTGCTAAGCTATTCTTAGCAACAATTTGTACACTCACAACCTCATTATTATCCACTGAAGAAGAACTAACCCCCAATAATTCATCCGGCCATCCAGTTTGAAAAAGTTTATAATTCATTCCGCCATCCAGTTTGAAAAAGTTTTCTTGTAGGAATCCATTTCTTAGTTGAATTATGAGGCTTTCAGGATTATATCACCTTAATTTCATATTTTTCAATCTCCCATGTTTCTCCCAATTTGAGAATCGGTAAATGTTAAGGTAATACAACATTCCTTTTGACCTCCACACAAATTTTTGCATACCTAATTTGTTCCATTCTAGATGTTTGAGCATCCAATCAAAGAGGCTTTCCAAAAGAGCTTGCTAAAAAACTCAATCATTTAATTGTCCAAATTTTAGTGGCAAATTATGAAATTGCACTCACATAGGAAAATTTTTCACACATTCACTATCAAAAGCTATCCCAGATTTCCATTTCTGAATAAACATGGATTGGCCCCCTATATGCCAAGGTCTCATTTCCAATATTTCATTCAAATTACTATCAACAGCAAATTTAAACATAATAGTGTCGTCATCCATGAGAAAGCATTTTTCAAACCTTTCTTACCCTATGAGCAATGGCCCAGGCATTGATGATTGGAAATGCGGGCCTCTTACTCCAAAAGGATCCAACCAGGGTAGTAGACCAAGCCCTTGCTCTGGCTTGCAGCAATTCAATCAATGGACTGACAACACCATCCTTTATAGCGTCCAGGTAGTATTTCAAATGTATCTTAGGCTATTGCACTTGAATCTTCTTTGTCCAAGCACCAGCATTAAGGGAGGGGTTCTGGGACTCTGAAGCTAGTGAACTTACCTCCTTTTCAGATGCGTACTTTTGACAAACTTCTCAGGCGAGCATAGGGAAATCTTTCATGGACAGGGGTGAAGTTGCCCCATCCCCTTCCATGAAGTTTACGTCGATTTCTTCCTGCCTCTCGTCGAGTCTCTTTACACCATTGTCCTCACATTGTAGCTCCTCCATCTTACGCCTTTCCCATAACCCAAACGTGACCCAAATCTATTTATCCTAAAGACCATCGAGCAAGGTAGATTTGCTTATCCACGACCCACCCGGCAAGGAGCGGGGGTGGCACGACCCAAATCTAAAGTGTCGCAATCTGGGTAGCGATCCACCAAGCAAGCAACCACCACGAGCAACTGGGTAGTGCAAGCACTGCACGACCCACCTGATAGGAAGTGGCACGAGATCTGTGTCAGCTACTAGTTCTTCTTCCAGGAAGTTTCTGTAGCTAGGCGACAGAAAGTAAGGCCCCTGTGGTGATGGCTAAGGAAAGTGGCTCAGAGATGCTAAGCAAATAAAGTTTTAGGTCGAGATCTGGGTAACGACCCACCACCACGAGTGACTAACGCAAGCGCTACGCGACCCACCTACACTTGAGAGGGCTGATAAGACTGAGTTGTCACTAAGAATGTATGGTGATTCTGCATTCCAACTTGAGTGGACATTGGATGTCGCTGAATTCGTATTCTAACTCTTTGTTCTTCACTAACACGATAAATCCCAATAAATTTTAGTTGGTTTCCAAATCACCAAGATCAAAGTGGGATGATGTTAATGAGTGGTTGATGGAGAGAATTACAGTTATGTCCTGTCTTCAAGAACTCAGGGGGCATTTGGTTTAAGGGTTTGGGAACGAAGGAATGAAATAATTGTAAAAAACAGTGTTTGCTTTGAGGTTTTCAATTCCAGGGGAATGGA
>JAOSBN010000004.1:9337426-9352006 GCA_027563595.1 Erythroxylum suave | reverse complement strand
CTTCATTTAATTTCTAACTTCAAATTTCCAAGCCCAACATAAAATAGCTATCTAAACACATAATTAATCAATTAAGGCAAAATAAAAATAATAAAAAATATTTTCGGGACCAACAAAAGGTGCCCCATCCCCTTCCATGAAATTCATGTTGTTGTCCTCCTACCTCTCACCGAGTCTGTTTACACCGTTATCCTTACATTACAGCTCCTCTATCTCACGCCTTTCCTATAACCCAAACACGACCCAAATTTGTTTATCCTAGAGACCACTGAGCAAGTCAGATCCACGACCCACCGAGCAACGAGTGGAAGTGGCACAACCCAGATTTGAAGTGTCGAGATCCGAGTAGCGACCCACCAAGCAAGCAACCACCATGAACGATTGGGTAGCGCAAGCATTTGGCGATCCACTTGAGAGGCGCGAGATAGTTTAATGAGGGGAAGATTGGCGTCAATTAGTTTTGACAAACTATTGTTGAGGGTTACTTTTTGTTAACAAAGAAAATTAAACAAAAAAAATACTAGTTTTTATTTTAAAGATATTATAATTTAAAATGCACTTTAATTTACAAATGTTACTTGAACATATTTCATTAAATATACGATGAATTAGTATAAAAATGGTCTATTTTTTAACTATTGCTCTACACGACGTAAGGTTTTCTCTAAAGATGTTGGAATCCTATCATATTAAAATGCATTTTAAATTATAATATCTATATTCAATCAATGCCTACTATCTATATTCAATCATCAAATTGCGTATCTTATTATTGAAGGCCATCAACACATTCCCGTTTCTTTATACAGCATATCTGGATCCGAATATACAACCAATTCCTATCAATCACAAAGCATACGGTAAAAACCCGTTCTCTACTTTTCGCAAAAAAGGAATTAACAAATCTCCCAACACATAATTTGCTGAGTTATCAATGGGTACCTCTCAATCTGACCATAAAGTTGAATTCTAGAAGCAGGTGACGACGTAACTTTGTAAAATTGTCTTGATGATATTGTAATTTATTGTATATTTTAAAATATTGAATAAAAGTCATTAAACATAGAAATAATAATTAATGAACTAATATAAAAATGGCCATTTCCACAGCTATAATTCTACACGAGGTTTTCGGTTTTCTTATATATATATATATATATGGTAGAGAAATTTGGAATAATTGAATATAACAAAAACTAAATAATTTTATAAATAGTGAATATATATTATTTTATGAAAATTTTTATTTATTATAAATTTTTAATCAAGTATTAGGAAAATAGATACTTACATATTGTTGTGTAAATATAAATTTTAAGTTTAAATAAAATTATTAAATTTTGAATTAAATTTCTCAATTTTCATATATTTAATAACATGTAAAACTTTTTCATCTGTTCAATAATATGCATATAATACGAAGAGTTAATATTGAAGAATTCCATATAATTTTTAAAATAGAAATCCTTATATTTTTTAATTAAGCTCAAAGATTACTAAAGTGTAATTTTCTCATGTTATTTTTTATTAATGGTTTTCTATGTAACTTTGTAAATATTGCAATTTAAAAATATTTTGGCTGATCAATATTGATTGAATATAGTTCATTAAATATAAGATATAATCATTAATGAATTAAACCAAAAATAACTCATTTCACGACTAACCAAAAATAACTCATATCACGACTAACCACTCTACAAGAGATTTTCTCTAAAGATAGTCGAACTAAGAAAATCTTATCATATTTTTTTTAATTTGTTATAATGACAGTTAAATAGAGATTGAATTGATTATATATATATATATGTCTTGTGTGTCGTACTGATTTATACACAAAAGTATTATCAATTAGGAAAAAACTTAATAAGGATAACATAATAAGAAGAGCCTAATTAGTGTCTAAATATATTTCCGTACTTAAATAAGGCAGAGCCTAATTGATGTCTAAATATATTTATATTGATTACAATAAATATTACCGTTATCTCCCCCTCAAACTCAAGGTTATAAAGAAACAAACAGTTTTAGTTTGGAAACAAGATCATGAAATCAAAGAATAAAGTAAGCTTTTTTAAATAGATCAACAATTTAGTCTTGAGAGGAGAAATAGAAAAAATCAATTGCATTATGATGAACAAGAGGACACACAAAGTGGTGATCGATCCCAATATGTTTCGAGTGTTCGTGAAAAATATCATTATAGGCAATTTACATAACACTTCAATTATCACACTGAATAGGAGTCGCAGATGGAGATGTAATGGTCAAAGTATGAAGTAATTAGCAAAGCCATTAAAGCTCAAAAGTAGTACCAATTAGAGCTCGATATTCAACTTTGGATTGAATCGAGAGAACAATTTTTACTGCACCAAGAAATAAGTAAATCACCAAGTAAAATGTAGTAACCACTAGTAGATCAATGATATTTGGGAAGATCAACCTATGACTTCATAATTGAAGATAAGATTAGTTAGAGTGATAAATACTATAAAACAAGGTTTCTTTACTGTAATGAAGAATACGAAGAATAACCGCATAATGAGTGGTACTAGGAGTTATCGTGGATTGACTCACAATATGAATAATATAAATAATTTCATGAAGAATAACAGTGAGATAAATAAGATTGCTAACAAGTTGAATATACAAAGTAATGTTAGGAAGAGGAGAGCCATCAAATGTAGAAATATCAACGTTAGCTTCAACAGAAGTATTGGAAAATTTAACATCAATAAGACCTACACGAAAGATAAGACTGGTACCATACTTAGCTGAGATAACTAATACCCTATAGAATCAGAAGTAATTTTAATGGATAATTCAAATACCCAAGATATTTCATCTTGAATTGGCAACTAATGAAGTTCTTGAGAGATCATAACTATCTTATGGATCATCACTCGTAATAATCATATCGTCAATATATAACACTAACATAATAAGATCCCACCCTATCTTTTAAATGAATAATGCATGATCATGAGGACTAAACTGAAAACCAAATTGACAAATAGTGGTTTGAACTTAGTAAATCAAGTATGAGGAGCTTGTTTAAGTCTATATAAAGCCTTTTGAAGAAGATAGACATTATCTGGAGGATGATTATAGTAAATAGGATGTTGCATATAAACCTCTTCAATAAGATAATCGTTTAAGAAGTCATATTTGACATCTGTCTAAAATAAAGTCCAATACTAAACAACAGTAATGGCAATGAGAGTACAAACAAAATTGATGTGGATTACATAAGCAAAAGTCTTCTCATAATCAATCCTATATTTCTGAATGAAACTTTTAGCTACAAACTGAGCTTTGCATCATTCTATTAAACCATCAACCTTGGTCTTAATTTTATAGACCCATTTATAACTATCCATAGATTTGTCTGTAAATAAATCAATAAAATCCAATGTATAAGTAAGTACATTGAGTTCTCCTTTTATTGCTTGATGCCATAAAGGATAAACACTAGCCTCACAATAAATCGAGGCTTATAAAGAGAGACAAGAGCAAATAATAATAATAATAAATAACAACAACAAGTGATATTGACTTATATGAGAAGAATGACGTAGTGGAGGATCAAAAGAAGACTGAACGTTAAAAGAAGAAAGATAAGGATCCACAGGAAAGATCATCTAATTTGAGAGAAGGTTGATCAAAAATGCTTGAGCAATCTGGACCTACAAGAGAGTTATTAGGAAGTAAAGCAATAGTAATGTCAGTAAGGAAATGAAGAGATGAAGTGACTTAAAAGGTAAATAAGGAAGAAAACATCTTATGATCACAAAACAGAGATATGACATAACATACAACGACAATATCTCGGTATAAGTCCAATTAAGACGCAAAGTTTGGAGAAGTCCATAAGGACATAGCCTTATCTATAACTAGTAGTGAAGATCTTAATACCGATGACCCTCATGTTCAATGCCATATCCCAAAAAACAACCCAAACATGCTCGAGGTTTTAATTTGGTGTATTCATTTAACTGAAGATGACACAATAAGAAGAGTCAAAAACTTAAAGATTGTGATAATCATGAAAATGACCATAGAGATGCTCATAAGGGAAAATATTATTAATGACAAGAGAAGAGATGATTAATTGTATAAATTCTTGTAAAAACAACTTCATACGAAAAAAGATTCAAGACAAGAAGATGACATAAGGATAAATCAAATAGTTTCCATAATATGCCTGTGTTTACATTCTACACAACCATTCTATTGAGAGGTACTAGGATAGGAACATTAAATAATAGTGGCATGAGTAGTAAAAAAATTGAGAAACAATGGCGTTTTAGTATTCTATAGCATTATCTATAAAAAAAGTTTTGATGTCACAAGAAAATTAAGTTTTAATCATATTAGTAAATTGAATAGAAATTGAAGGCAACTCAAAATAATTTTTCATAAGATAATCTATACATACTGAGAATAATCATCAACAAAGATAATAAAATATTGAGAATCACCCATGATAATATTAAGAGCAAGACCTTAAATATCAAAATGAGCAAAGAACAAGCGATGTAGAAGACAGAACATCGTAGAAGAGAAAATATGATCAAAACATAAGTGGTAAATGCCTCTTTGCAGTCGGTTTGGGCTATCAATCTTGAGATCTCTTGTTTCTCTGCAAAAACCAGTCCCTTCGATATCCCCCATAACTCTGCTTCCAATGGGGAGCATATTCCTAGATTGTGTGAGAAACCCATCAGCCATTCTCCATTTGGTTGTTTAATAAAGCCACCGCATGTTGCTCTTCCAGTAGATCTGGTGACTGCAACGTCGGTTCTAAGGCAGTGGTGGCCAGATCTAGGAGTGGTCTGTGCTTCTTCCTCTTGTGCTTGGCCAGCTAAGTTCTCCTCTATGTTTCTGGTTTTAATTGTTTCAAAAACTCTTTTATTTTCACGAATTAATGCCTTGATTTTGTTTTGCAAGGCAATTCCTGGGATTTGCTTCTGTTGGAAGACCTGTTCATTCCTTGCAGTCCACAGGTTCCAGCACGTAATTGCAAAACACATGCTCCAAGGCTGGTCCACCTGTAGAGAGATACAATTTATATTAGTTATGGTCCATTGTCTGAAGTCCATCTCTGTCCAGAAAGAATCTGGCAGAGCTGGGTTTATTTTTTGCCATATCTGTGATGTTTCCTGACAATCTCTGAATGTGTGGAGGAGTATTTCCTCATGATGGCATTTTGGGCATCGCCCTGTATCACTAATGCCAATTTTGAATCTCCAACTGTTGGTCCACAAAGCCCCTTTCAACATTTTCCATAACATGCTTTTTACTTGTCCACCTCCATGTAGCTCAGTCCTGCCCCAGAACATCATTCGGGGGTTGCGTGGCTATTAGCATGTATGTGATTTGAGTAGGTAGCATTCCTTGTAGTTTCATCATGTCCCATTGACCTGAGGAATCCAAATAAGAATGGGCTTTGCAGTCCAGTTCCTCCATGGGAATTGGTTGTGTTGCCTAATCCATGAGGCATATGTCTTGGTGGAGCATTACTTCCAGAAAAGCACTATCTTTTCATCCCTTAAACTCCATTTGATTCCGTTATACAATATGTTCCAGACTTTGGTTAATTTCTTATAGAAATGTAAAGAGGACTTCGTTGAGAGTGGTCCTAGTAGATCCATGGTAGATAGGTTGTATTTAGCCATGAATATCTCTTTCCACAATTTCTTGTCTGGTTATATCAGATCCCATGCTAGTTTGAGTAGTAATGCTACATTATGTTCACTTGATTTAAAGAAAGAATCCCGTGGTTCTTTGAAAACATGTAAATTTAAAGAAAACATACAAGTAAAAGAAAGAATCGCATGCATGATGCACTAATGTCAAAGTCATTATTGTGTTGAACCCCTCAACATATGACGATTGGATATCAAAAGAGAAAAGATACATAATATGATATACTACGATTTTATCACAAGAATAAACAGATGCGATCCAAACGAAAAAGTGACCAGCCCAGCATAGCTAAAATCCAGAGGACCAGTCCTATTCCCACGAAAGATGGTGTCAAAAGTGGCCAAACAAGAAACCTCACTGTTAAGGGCCAACTCCAGATTCAAACAATCACAAAACACAAAGAAGGCAAAAGAGGCAGCGAAAGACAAACAGATCATCTGATTATAACTATTTCATTCAAATATGTAAATGAGATTTAATATAATAAAATTATAACACTGTTAAGAATTTCATGAAGCCAAGACCAGAGCTACGCCGTATTTACTGATCACAATTCTGCAACCTGCCTTTTTTCACGTTCGGTCCACATAGCATTAATAAGAATGATAATAACGTCCTCCATCACACAATGTTTCCCTACCATGTGGAGACTCAATTTCATTTCAGCAGAACTCGTTCACCAGTCGACGAGCTCTATTAGCAATTTCACAGGGATCGTGTGTTCCAATTAACAAAATCTCAAGTCCTCTATCCCATGCTGTGCTCCAGGTCATATAATATAATCCACGTGGCCACGATGCAATTGATACAGAAGTCCTTGGAATTGAATTGCATGTTTTCGTAACATTTTGGCATCAATTTTCGTTAGAGGTGATTTCGAATAGAACTCTCCGGAATTTCATCTAAAATTAGCACGTGGTCTAATTGACACTTTTTTTATTTTTTAAATGATAAAATTCGATTGATTTTATAATTGTCTTAAGTACCTTTATTCAGTTATAGATCCCATATAATACTGGCAACCTTTAACATTAAGCAAAACCATAATGAGCTGTTGAAGCTTCGACGGAAGCAAAACGTTGATTACTCCAAGACAACAAAGGCAAGGAAGAAAAGCATAAAATTAGGTAAAACATTAGGTGATATGCTAACAGCCACAATTTGGATAAATAAACAATTCAGCAATAGAAACACAAAAGCCGCGTAAACATAGAAATCAAAGTAGAGATAATATAAGGATATCGAGAACAAAACTTGTCAGTAACAGAACAAGTTTTATTGGCCAAGAATTATTGACAAAATTCTATAAACCCTAGGTTGAATTCCATTTTCTTTTCTTATCATGCCAAACAAGCTGTAAAAGTTTTAAAGCATGGATTCCTCTTTGGCACGAGAGACATGAATCCCTCGAGATTCAACTACAAATGCTTACCTTTTATCTCTGTAGGCCATCAATGATAATTCCTAACCTTTTGGAACCAGTAACACTCCTCTCTCAGTTGCCCTTACTCCTTATAGGCAATTTTCATTACCTAGAGTGAATCGAGCAATCATCTGGAATCATATAATTGAGCAAAGTGATGCTACTTGCCAAATCACAAACATGTAAGCATTCTGCAACAACTCAACAAGCACAAACGTGTAATCATTGTAAAACAGTATCAGTAAAAATGAAAAAAATCCATCCAGTATTTATTGAATAATTTTCCCCTGATCTTTGCTCCATCTTTCACTGGGGTCAAGAAACAAACAAACATCACCATGCACTCAAAACTCGCCTTCTTTAGATCTGGATATGTTCAAAACAGCTTCGGCACAAGATTAACAAATTACTCTAATTTTCAAAGGACTCGTTACAACATAAACAGAAAACAATTACAAATACCAAAGGCAAGTGTAAGCATACACATCATTTACGCTGTAAAAACTATCCTAGTATTCTTAAGTAAATGAGATGTACAAAGGTGATTCTGTTTGAAATACCGACCCAATTCACAGGATGACACAAGCACACGAACTCTGCTTTTGCATATCTTCTTGGCTCTTGTCTGTAGCCCATTACATGCAAAAGAAACAAACAAATTAATAATTAATTGACCAATTATTAGCAGCTATCAGAAGTTGACCATCAGTATCATTCTTTGTCATAAAGTAAAGCCAAAAGAATTGCAACCTATCTGCCAGTTGAGGCCCAAAACCCAAATATTTTATAATACCTCCCATGTAATATAAAAGAGAACAAATTTAAGACCAAAGTTCATGAGCTGAACTAGCTTAACCTGGCTTCAAGAAGCAGGAATAAGCAATGTAAAAGGTTACAAATATTTAATTCCATTCATTATCGGATTCAACCTTTTCCATCAGTTGTGTAGGCCATGGCAATTGAAATCATGATTTTTGTGAAATCAGGCATTAGAGTTAAGAGTAGCCAAGAGGTAAAAATTATATCTATCGTTCATTTCTCTTTGCTGGTTTCCTTGAATTTTAGGCGGAGTTATCTTATCAAACCACACCTTTAAAAAGCCCCATAGAAGTCACACAAAAAAACAACAAATAAGGAGGGTTCAGGTCTTAGACAATGAAACAGGGAGGGGTCTCAGTCAATAACAAGGTATTCTAAAGTTCTGATCTAGTTACTGAGGTGATTAATGTATTTAAATGAAATGTTACAGATCTTAATAGAATGAAGAAACAATAATAGATTTCCTTGAAGGCATACTGTAAATGAATAAGAGAACCTGTCTTCTTTTTCAAAGGAGGAGGCTGCACCACCACATGCATGGTGATAACCCCACCAGGAAAGTCACCATAACTTATTCTTGAATCCGCAAGTGTCTTGCTATTATCCAGAACTTTACCAGCATGTATTAGCTTAAGATCATTGACCGACTTGGGCGATACTGTTTTATCTGTAAGTCCAAAAGAATGATGAGTACCTGCTAGGTCATGGTAAAATGAAATGATGATCATCTAACTACAACAAAAATCTAATTTGTCAAGCCATCTTATTTAATAACCAGGCCTCCTGCAAAGTCATGTGAGATTACGTCATTATACTGTATAATGAACAAGGCAGGAAATAGAGACAGTGCAAGGGTCGTGAGCCCCCATTAAAATATTTCCGGTTAGCTCTAACATTACATGGATAATTAGACAATTGATTAATGAAGAAAACAGTTCCTTAAAGTCATTTTCATGTCTCTTAGTTTCAGTTGGTCATTAGAAACAAGCTAGAAGTCCTAAACGTTTTTAAGTTCCAAGTACCCTGCTGCAAGATAATTGTTATGAACAACAGGACCGATGAACCCCAGTTACAAGCTACAATTGAAAGAAAAGAAAAACAGACACTCCTCGAGTCTCATGACTCAATAGAAAATTTTTTTAAAAAAAGTTAAATGGGCAGAAAACCTTGTGGCCACTCGGCAACTAGCTTTTGCTTGAGAGATGCAACAGTCATAGACGATGCGTAAGTAGTATGAGCAATATCGGTCCCATCGTATATGCGGAATTTGAGCTCAATACGCTCGTCTCCTTCAGCCATCGATACTCAGGCTCTTCGTCACAGCCTAAAATCCAAATGCAGCATCCAAATATAGGAACAGAAAAGGCAAAAATGGGGAAAAAAGAAAAAGGAAGAAAGCCCATAATTATATTAAAAGCATAGAACTGTGAATTCAGATTTGGCATCTAATGACAATTAACTACTATGATCGTTTACACTATCTCACTGACCTCCACGAATTTGTGTCAAAATCGCGTCGCTTCCTAAGAGCTGTAAATTGAGTGCAGGTTAATCAACAGAGTCCCCGAAACAAAGTAAAGTACATACAATAGTTCCACATCCAACATTGGAATCTGAAACAAGATACATAATAAATACAAGAAAGAATCCAAGAAAAAACAAAATCATAAGATCTCGCAACCATCTTGTTATTATCATCTTTAGAAAAAGAAAATAATCTCAGGGAGCAAAAAAGTCATGTGCCGTTAAATAAATAATAGCTAAAAGAAGGAAGGAAATACACGAATTCAACTGAACCTTCCTAAACCCTAAATCTGAACGGTAAAATAATCAAAATAAATAGAAAAACAAGAACCCATACAACAGAAAGGGAAAAAAAAATAAAAAGGAAAGGAAAATATGGAGAAAAGTACTGGATTAAGAAGCCATAAAAGGAAGACCAGAGAGGATCGAATCAGATAGATTTAGGGTTCCTCCTCGGAGTGACAGTGTCGGTGCTTCGATCAGAGAAAAAGAGAAACGCGGGTTGCCTCTTGATTAGTATTATGTTTTCTTATATTAAAATTTTTGTTATGCTTATGCACCGAATAAGGTATAAACGTTACCCAAATGTTTTTTCCACCGCGTATAGAGTAGAAGACTCGTCGTATGTATATCGTTCATACATATCGAGCCGTTAGAGAGCAGGGGACTCGTCTACAGTTGACGGGGATAAAATGGTAAATGTCTTGATGGCCACGAAGAAGACACCGGAAGGAAGTTCCTGGATATAATTGTATAAAGTATCCCCTTTGTCTTACTCTTCCTTCCCACCTTCCCACAAGGCTCCAAATAGGTTCTTTGTTTGTTTCGGTGAAATTAGTTAAGAAATTATTAAGAAAAACCACGCTTTAAGTGATAATAAGTTTATCGATTTTATAAATTCATTAATTTTTATTTAATACTTTTTAATTAAAATTTAAATTTTTAATAAAATAATTTCTTTCAAACATATTTTATATTTATTTAATATTTAACTATTTTTATAACAACTCTTTCCAAACTTAAAATTTTTATTTTATTAATTTAATTTTCCGTCTTAACTTTAGAAATAAATAGTTTTTAAAAACAATGTCAAGTGGTTGGTGTTTTTAGGTTTAGATACCGAGATACATTCAGTCTTAACTACGTCATCGATCGAGTTCGGTCCTCAGAGTTACTTTTCATGTGTCAATTAATCATTTTGTTTAACGTTGAACATAGACTTCTGCATCAAAGTTAGAGCAAATTAAAATTGTTAGTTTTTTTTAGCGGGACTTAATCTTCCGGCGCCCTTATTTTGGCCTAATTTTGTGCAAGAATATCTGAGCCATCTATTTATATGGGACTCATATAAATAGATAGCTCAAATGTTTTGGCACAAAATTGGGTCAGAATAGAGGGGCCAAAGGATTTGACTACTGTTCCAGCTCCATACAGCTCTTTGATTTGACGCCATTAATTTGCATATTTATAACACAGTCAATATTGACTTTTCTTAATAAAATAAGCAAATAACTAAGTTACTCGTAATAAATGGCAAAATCAGTTCTCCAACTCCAACTCGCCAAGTCAAAAATAGAAGCATCCAATAAACCAATTCCTATACCATACTTTTTAATTGCACTTGGAGTCTTGGATTGTGTTGTTTATTCATTATATGTGTCATTAATTTCTATTTCAACAAGTTTGAATCGATTTATTTTTTTTCCTCAAAACTTCAACCTTACGTAAACTTTAGAAAGGATTTTTGCAAATTAAATATTTTATAATAATGTAAACTAGTAATTAAAGGTATAATTTTATTTTATTTTAATTAATTAATATTTTATCTTCAACAAAAATTGAAATAATGTTAAGTATCATGAATGCATATTATAATATTAATAATTCAATTAAAACATGAAAAAGGCCAATTTTAATAATATTTCAAATATATTGTTGTTAGAAAACATCCTGGAATAAATGCATCGTCTCTTGTGAATGCTATTTTAAAATCCCTAAAAGAGCTATATGCATATTTGTACCTTCTACTGAGAAATTAGGGCAAGATCCGATCTCATGCGCAATGGAATGATAACAAAACTTTTTCATTTTAATTTTCCAAAAACTAAATCATTTTAAATTTTACAAAATGATTAACAGATAAATCATAGTAAAGCATAATAGCAATTTGTATCTTATTACAAAGCTTGATTCTTTTCTTATCATATCCCTCAAACCATTTTTGATATTGGCCCATCTCAGCCACCATAATTGCAAAAGTGTTAGCATCTGACAATATCTAACACATAACAAGTTGAGAGAACTTTATAACTATTATAAAAAGAGTTAGAAAAAGAGTATTAGGTTCCTTAATACTTAAGCCTATTTATAATAGGTTTTAAACATTTTAATAATTTAATTGAAATTAAATTCTAATTTCAAGTAATCTTTAATGATAATTACAATTAATTCTAATTAAATACCAATTATGCCCAAATAAGATCCTTATTTATTAAATATTTCATATTTAATCATAAAGCTTTTCAAACTTTACAATCAAGTCCAACTTAATTAAAAACACTTATCTCTCTTCAACCATGTGTGTGACTCCTTAAGTTCACAAATATGTTGGCAATGGATATAAATTATAACCCTAAATCATATTTAAGATTAAATAAATTAAAATCTTTTAATTTATCTATATATCTCTAATTGACAATTTATATTCATAAGTCAAGATTAGTGTCTAGCGACACATTATGACTATCCAAATATTTAGAAATGTCAAAGTGGTTTGATTAACCTTTTCATGCATGAATTTTTCATATAATTCAATCATTTCATCATATAATATCTTGATTAGATATAGAACATGAAACTGACTAAGTCAAATGATCGCTTATATAATCATTATAATGAAAATTTTCATAGACATATAAGTAATGTTCTAAATAGATTATTTATATAGGTCAACTGAATGAATTTGTTCTCTAGCAAGAACTCATACATTTGTTTAAGTATCTTCATATTTTAGTCTGTGAAGTTGATTACTTCCTTCGTAAGAAAAACATAATATGTGATAGTCTTTTTACATTTTATTAATATCCAATCGTAATATAACAATGTCTGAACAATTTGGAAATAATATAAAATTGCAACATGAATCTGATAATTATAATCTCATTATAATTTTATTTGTAATGTATATTTATCTCATGTAGTTTATCATATGCATCTAAATATGTATAAAATAAAAAATGCCTTCAAATAATTATGTTATTAAACTGCAACTAACAGATTGGTTGTATGACATAAACCAATAATCTCCTACTTGCACTAGGCCAATTGTTTAAGTATCTTATACTATATTACCATATGACGATTATGCTACTGCTGGGATAGTGGTTTAATGAGAGAATTCTATAAGATTCTCTATAAGAAGTATTTTTTTAAATCTTACAACTTTCATCTTAATTATCATCATAATTAAGAGAAATTACCTAAATACATAGTTAATATCTTTTATGAGACCTGTAGCTTATTTTGTACGCCTAATGGCTCTAGTGTTCTATAGTACATTATTATTTAAACAATGTGATGAACTATACCCATTTCATTTAAGAACTCGTTGATCTAATTAATCATTTCCACTAAATGAAAATTGTATTATGGCTTAGTTAACAACCATTGCTATATTAGAACCTCTTCAATATCAAAATAATATTGTTCTAGGTTAAATATAACTTAATCAAGATTTACTATAAAGTTAATATCCATATAACCGTGAACTCAAATATCAACTCATACATAGAATAATGGATATCTCAAATACTAAACACCTTTAGTACAATTCTATGTACTTGAATAGAATATGTTAAAAACTTTTGTTTCCATCTTTATAGATCTAATTCCTATAATTAAGTTTTTACATATTCATATCCAATAAGAGTCGTTATTGGGCAATTATATTTTCACCAATTGAAAATACAAATTATTGTTCTCTCTATGAGTAATATGTATCAACATACTCCGACTTAAGAGAACAATTATACTCCTATTAACATTTTTGTAGGCATGATAAATTCACAATTTTTTCTAAAACAAACTCTTTAAATTTCTCATCAAATGGAATCTTTAAACATTTCATAGCCTTTCAATTATACATCAAATATATCAATAAAGTTACTAGTTCTAATTGGATGCATTGTCATATGATCTAAACCTTTTTAATTTCATCTTACTTTCACTATTTATCTTAAGAATCATTGCCTATAAGTGTTCATTGAAATAAAAAATTTGTTCAATAGGTTTGTAAGATTATATCTAACGTTTTGAATATCTTATAACACATTTGACCTTTTGACTATCTTAAAACCTTTTATTACCTAAAGTTAATTCTAAAATTATTGGATAATCTATGATTCAACTAAGTATCACATCCCTGACTCTTTCAAATACTTAGTGTTTCATATTATATGAAATCTTGCTAATTGATTTAATTAGAACTATTGAAGGTGATGTAAGCAAGAGCACGGATCGCCATGGGTTATTGTGATTGAACGAGGCAAAGGAGGAGAGCTAACTACGTCAGTTGGGCCCATGACTGGAGCTAGGGCCAAGAGACTTAAGGAGACTCTCCATGCGCATGCGGGCTATCTTTTGGAGTGGATAGAACAGTCCAAGCCTATGACAGTAAAACTTTTCTCAAACTCAACCATGTCTAATGAATCAAGTTCAGCTATTATCAACTATACTAAACAAGGTAAATTCCACTCATAACAAAATATAAAAGTAAGAAAAGCAATTAATTTATTATATTTCATGACTATCAAATAAGATTAAGAATTTAATCACTTATTTGGTTGCATCCATTATTTTATTTGAAATAATAACCCTTGCTACTGTTCAGAAAGATTATTTTAATCTTTCTAGTAGGCTAGGATCATATTTAAATTTACTTGACTTTGAATCACTCAACAAACCAACTAAATTTAAATTAGGTACATAACAATTTTATCAATCATAACTGTTATCATTCCTAGATCATACAAATTTATATGATCATAGGTCACTCATCTAAATCATACAAATTTAGTTAAGTAAGACCCATTAATTTAAGAAAAAAC